>JAJGRW010000854.1:340299-413968 GCA_025461045.1 Carex parvula | reverse complement strand
TCCAAACTAGATCATAACCAAGAGTTTTGGCAACATGAGCCCAAATTTTGGGCCAAACCTTGATCACATGGTTATTAAGTGGTAATGACATAACTTTTATACAAACATTGTATTGGATCTTGAGGAGTATATGTTATATGGATCACATGGGATTGCATGTGTACAAAAGGCAATATGTATATATGTTGCACTAATTGTTAGTATTCTCTATGGTTTTATATGAATTCATATATAATAATCACCCCAATGGAAGTTTATTGTATATTTTATATAAATAATTTAGACCATATAACATTTTTTTTTTATATTTGCGAGTGTCTTGCATCTACCTTTTCTTGTTACTAACTAATACCAAATTATAATTGTAGTATGGAACAAAGCAGCAGTGTTACACCAAGGAGTAGATCGACGATGTTAGATGTATGTGGGCAAGGTGGTTTCAATTAGAATTTTGTAATGCTAAATATGGATTTGTATAATTTTGTATAATTTAGTGTACATGAATTTTAAATTGCTATATGAAAAATTTAAATACTGGCTAGCAAATTGGAAGCTAGCCACAAAAAAAAAAGCAAAAAAATATATATATGCAATCCTACACAGATATTTAACTAAACTCCGTGTAGGAAGAGTAATCCATAAAATAATCTGTGAAGAATAAATTCCTACACGGATTATTTGATAAATGTCTGTGTAGGATTGTTTCCTACACGTATATTTATCAAATAATCCGTGTAGGAATATATTCGTACACAAATTATTGTATAAATGTCCGTGTATGATAGTTAAGAGAGTTACACGGATATAATTAAAAGTCCGTGTAGAAAGAGTAATCGTACACGGATATGAAATTAAAAGTCCGTGTAGAAAGAGTAATCGTACACAGATGTTTAGGTAATATCCGTGTAGCTCGGTAATAGGGAGAGCGACACAGGCAGGTGTTCGTACACGGCTTTTTATAAAGTAATCCGTGTATGAATCGTTATAATCGCACACGGGTAAATATCCGTTGGTTTTTGGTTGACTGCTTAATTTCTTTTGTAAAGTGGAGAGGTGAAGGGGTCATATATAGATGCCAGATAGGTAGGGAGACTGCCAATGGATTCTTATTTTATTGGAGAAACTTTAAATTATGTATCCGTTAACAGGAGAATAACACATGTTAACATATATATAATTATTTCTTTACAAGTTGTTTATATTGAAGTCTTTCAGAAAAATTAACTTTTCATCTAGTGGCTAAAGATAATACTCTGTGTGTGAAGTCACAGATTCGAAGTCCGAACGAGAAATCTTTTATAGATATTTAAAGCTGAGAGGATTGCTTTCTATCATTATCTTAAAAATTGCTGGGTGTGGCAATGCATGAAAGTGCTCATCATTTTTTTTAATAATTATAAGAAAATTTAAGTTAATTAAATACAATGACGAATAAGTGAAAATATAATTTTTAAAGTATTTTATCCCGAAAAACACAAGTTATAAACAATTTCATCGTCATGTATAAATTAATTTTCACGGAATATACTCATTCCGTCCAAAATACTAATGGAAAAGTTATTTTTTTTTATGGAAAAGTTACAGAGTGACTTAATTGGAACAAATAAAAAGTTCAGTGGCTACAGAGGAACAAATCAAATTTGAGTGACCAATTTGTAACAAGTCTGATCTGCTGTAGTGCATTAAGGTAACACTGCTATCAGTTTTAGTTCCTTTTGTACTTTTGCTTCTGTCAAGCGCAATTTTATCTTTAAGAATTGGCTCCACCATTTCATCAAACTTGTCAACTATGCCATCAACCTTCGAGAGAAAAAGGACAGAAAAATAATTATTATGGAGCAAATTTGCATCTTTTATTAGAATGTGATACGTCCTATCTCCTGGAGGCTAGGCCGTAGTGTGAATATATTGGTGTGTGAAAGGTGCTCGAACTCTTTCCTATAGGCCCTTGCGAGTACATTGTTGTGTCTCCTGACTCAGTTGCGTTTGAGGCTTTATATAGGCAACCCGTCACGCCTGCATGGAGCGGTTACGTGGTGTTGTGGTCCCAACTGCGTATCTGAATTCGGGAGATCTCCAATGCTAGATCTTGTACTCGGCCCACGAATGATTCATGGGGCCTTCGGTACATGATCCTATAGAGCTAATATATATTTCAGAACCACTTATAGCTCTCCACGCCATTAATGATCTCTTAACTAGATTCTTGCATTACATGTGCAACTTGGGCTAAATTTTTAATGTCAATATCGGTTATTGTATAGTTTAAGCACGTGCTTCTAAGTTGAGCATTTGACCTAGCTTATTGTGTCTTTGATGCATGCACATGCATCCAAGAGAGCTTGTTGATAGGGTAAAGAAGCTTTTTTATTTTTATTATGTACATTCTAAGATAAAAATAAATAAGATTGTATGTGTTTATTATTATTATAGTCTAGAATCACATGATAATTCTTAATAAACACATACACAAACAACTTATATCTTTTTAATGTCCAACAATAAAAAAATGAATTTTTAAAATTAATATATTTTATATCTCCACGTCGACATATACATTTATAAAATAATTTAATAAATGAAACGGTAGGGCAGTACACCGAAATTTTTTTAATTACCACCTCAATATTTAAGAATTCTGACCTTACTTACCACTGATTTGGCAAAAATTCATATCTTGCCACGTGCCAAACTGAGTTTGCGCACTGTTTTTGTTTGATGCGTAGACCCAGTCTGCGCATCAAAAAATTATATTTTTGCTCTGCTGGAACACTAAAGAAAAAAAAATGTGCCAGACTCAATTAGCGCACGTGGTAAGATATGAATTTTGGTTCAAACAATGATAAAGTGTGAATTCTAAAATATTGAGGTGGTAACTACAAAATTCAGTGGAGTACACAGTCAAACTCATAAGAAAATTACATTGGACGAATCTTGATACACAGACAGAGTCATATGACTATCGGAAGAAAACTCAAGCTGCGGTCGGATTGAAGAACTGATCACTCCAAAGGTGATTTCCTCTTCTCTCAGTTATATTATAGAGACCCATTTTACCCTTGCTCTTGGCCTAGACGCTCTATTCTTCTTTTGGTAAATTTTCATTTCTTAGTTTCAGTCTCAATAACAAATGTTCATAAAGGGGGTTGATGGGCAGAGAATGCACCACAAACAAAACAAGATACTGTTGTGACTGCTTAAATGTTAATACACAGAGAAAACAATTACTTAGGTTACGAATTATGTTATATTCCGAACTTTGAACAAGATTTAATTAGCTATAAATTAAAAATTTCGACAATTTTTTTTTCTAATAGCTAATTTCAGAAGGAAATTTAAATCTAAACAAATTATAACTAAATTAAAAATTTCAAAAGATTTGGAACCTTAAATCCAGTTAGAATTGAAAGTTTTCGGTTATAAAGAGTAAAATTTGGATTTAAGAGAGGAAAGAAACGACCCGGCTACATGAACGACCACATAGTCCCATCCTCAAACTTTTTCTTCCTTTCTTTCCTATCTCACTTACAATGTGACCCTACCCCAAATTAATCAATCTCTCCACTCGCTCTTAACCTTTCTATCACTCTCTCTTGTCGGTTCGAATTTTTTCAATTTCAAACCCGGTTAAGGTTTTCTCCCCTCTCTTTCATCTTGAGTTGAGATTTTGCTCACAACCCGTTAAGGATTCGTTGTGTCCCTGTTGCTCACAACCCGTTAAGTGATAAACTGGGATATTTAAAACATGGGTTCGGCTGAAAAGAAAAAAAAAGGAAAAAAAAAAGTAAAATAAAATGAATTTTGTGAATTGGGCTTGAATCTTTCGGGCTGAGGCTGTAATTTAGTTAGTGAATTTTAAATGGGCCCTTTTTCAGATTAGGCTTTGTCAAATTGTTTCATTAATTTTTTTTTCCTCTTTTCGTTTTCTCTTTTGATGTACAATCCAGGAACAAGTTAGGATGGTTTTGCGGCAGCCCAAGTTGTTCACCTGCACGAAACGCCAACAATTAGAATTCTTTGTCAGATGTATATGACTTATGTTTGTTTTTGTTGGTTTTCTATTCTTTAAGATAGAGTATGATTTTTTATTTTTTTTCTTCAAAAATAATTCTGACATGTATTTTAAATTTTGATGCTAGAAGTTGTGGTAAATATTTTATATCAAGCGGTGTTTGGCGGTACATAACCATGACCATTTTACAGGAATTAGAAATTTTAGGGAATTTATGGACCAATTTAAAATTTTGCCTGAAACCAAGTTCCTTGTTTCTTCAAATATATAAACATTCTACCAAAATAAGGATAGGTATCTTCATATAAATTACTTGGCATGCTTCTTAATTAGATTCTTAGTTCAAAAAAACATTATTTTCTCGATCAAATTAATGTGGGTCTGACTCACATTTTTCCTCAAAAAAACATTATTGGGTACCAGATTTAACCTAAACATATGAACATTTTTTGAGGCTATATAATGTTCTTTATATTTCCCGCTCTAATTATGTTGATAATCTTAACTTTTCATATATAACAGGCCAGCAAAAGGGCTGAGTTGAGCAACTTGCTTCATTGTTTCCTCACACTTAACAAGCCATGCTATCACAAATACATAATGCACGCTTTTTCGAACCCTGGGGGCACTGTTAAACTGGTACGATTTTTGGTGCTGTTCGGTATTAAATGGAACCGAGTATTACATTTGGAGAACGGAGTAGGTCCGATGCCCATCGGACCTACTTTTAGGTTCAACGAGCATGATGACCGTCCGATCTAATTTAAGATTTGTGCGCACGAAAATTGAAACAAATACACACGAAGTTTAAAGCGTTCTGCACAAATCTTAAAGCAAATCGACGGTGATTAAACCCATCGAACCAGAGTAGGTCCGATGGCCATCGGACCTACTCTCAAGTGTTACATTTGAAGCCTCTTGAAGACTATTAATTTGCTTATTAATTACCCTCAGCCCTTTGTGTAGTGGCTTTGTTTTGTCTTTCATGAACTGATACTTTTCTGGCATGTTATCAATGTTAAATTATTTTGGTTTGTAACTGAATATATACTGATGCTCTTACTACTTTGTAGTCTGAGTTTAGGAGTTTAGAGGAGACAGATTTAGTAGAAAAAGATTTGACTGCAAAAATGCAGTATAATTCTAAAATTCCACAATTTCTATACAGTTCGTCACCTATATATTCCAAAAAGATATATTACAATATAATTCCATTGCAATTCTAAATTTCTATTCCATCCAACTGAACAACCCCTGAAAGAATATGTTCAACAATTCAGAAAATATAGAATTTATAACACAACCATTTGCTGAACTATTGGTATCTACAAAAGCCTTACCCTATGGGCACCAGAGCTACAACAATTGCAGGCAAATATATTTTGTGTTTTTGTTATAATTTCTTTTGATTAATATATATATTTGTTTCTGAATTTCATCTTTTATATACAAAATTTAATATGATTTATTCCATATAAGCTGGATAAATTTATTATATGGTCAACTTATTTTTTTGCTCATTAGTCACATTGACATACATTTTTCGATGACACATGAGGATTTTCCATAACTATTCTCACGATACAACCGAACATTTCAGCACATCTCCATAATTAACTATTTTTGTGCATATTCATGAGTATTTCTGTACTCGTAAAATTTCTTCCCACACAATCCCGTAACAACTAAAACAGGCTTATAGTACGAATAGTTTGTGTAAAATATATATATTTACGGTAAATCCGCTCCGTATTCGGATAAATGGATCCGGATACGGATAAGATGAAAAATTTATATATTTGCGAATAATTGTTGAATATAAAGAAGAGACCCGAAATTTCAACTTATTCGCTTTTCTGTTTGATTTGACATGTCTCCGAACCCTATATGAAGGTGAAGGTCTCAACTTTCTTTCAACTTCAGTAGTGGGACTAAAATGTTGTGATCTCCGGATAGCTACTGTGTTTCACTTTTCGCTCATTTATTCTTCAAACCATTCACTCGCAAACATCTCCTCCATTCCCTAACTCCTCTCCATTCCTATATCTTCTCTATTTCTTTACCTTTTTTTTTTTATTTACTTTTGTTTTTCTTAATTGTTTTTAATTTTTTTTAATTTAGTATTTGTACTTAAAGTTCATATGACTCAATTATCTGACAGTTATTCGTTTCGTAACCGTATTCGAATCCGTATCCATGGATTATCCGCTCCGTATTCGTATCTATTTAAGACGGATTTAGTTTTAAATTTTGATATTCGTATTCGTATCCGTATTATTGAAAAACTGATACGGATTTGGTATCAGCATTATCCACTCCGAATACGCTCCGTTTACACCCCTAACCCTATATAATGTATAAATTAACTAAAATTTTACAAAAACATAAATCATACACAAATAAGTAATACCTGAAGTAATTTAATATCATAATTGTCAATTAAAAAATTATCTAGAACCCAAATAATATTATTTGAAGCACTAGAAATTATAACACGCTTTAATTATGATTATCGCCAACGAGGGATACATTTTTTTTATGATGTTCCTGCGGTTCATTATCACACTTGAAGAACTTTCAACAACTGTGACAAGTCATTGGTCAATTGCAGAGGACCATTAATTTATTTCTAACAAAATAAGGTCATCCTCATCCTCCTATAAATCAGGCCACATATGTGGTATGTTTATACCATTTGTTTATCACCTCGAACTGATAGCATCAGTTGCTCAACAACGTCCATCCGTTTATTCAACCGATGGCAAAGATAGACAACACTATTGGTTTTCAGACGATGACATAGGTATATACCATTATTATCACCATCAGTTCAAAAACAGATGGCAAAGTAAGATTTGAACTGACGATGAAGTAGTGTGAGTCATGTACAATAAGTATAAATTAACTAAAATTTTACAAAAACGTGAATCATACACAACTAAGTAATATCTTACGTAAATTTTATGTCATAATTGTCAATTAAAAAATTATCTAGAACCCAAATAATATTCTTTGAAGGACTAGAAATTAAATTTAAATAATTATTTTATGCTTTAAATACGGATGTATAAGACATCATCCAGCAAGAGATATGATAGAGGGATATATTTTTTTATGATGCTCCTGCGGTTCATTATAACACTTGAAGAACTTTTAACTCCCTCACAACTGTGATATATAAGTCACTGGTTCTCCTTCCTTCTTATGCTACTACCATAAACTAAGAGAACCAAAACTTGAACGGACAAACAAAAAGAAAGAAACAAAATGATGAAAATGAATCCTCTCTTATTTTGCTTGTTGATGTTGTTTCTATGCTTCTTTATATGCAAATCACAGCTTCCGATTCCGGCAAAGATAGATGGCTTTGTGTACAGAAAGCCATCTGTTTGGGGTGAATCGGTCCTGGTGGAGGCCTTTCTTGATCCAGTATGTCCCGGTAGTCGAGACTCATGGCCGGCTCTAAAGCAGGCTTTGGATTATTACTCCAGTCGGTTGTCGTTGGTTGTTCATCCTTTCCCCACATCGTAATTTCGGTCAAATTTTACTTTTATTGTGAGTTTAAGATGATTTTAGACTGATTATTGTGGACGTTAGTGAAATTATTGCTTATTTATCTTTATCTGAAGACGAGGATTCAAATATCTTCATCTCTATTTTTAAAACTACAATAACATAACATAACATTTAAAACTTAAATGTCAAAATAAACCGTTAGATATGATTTACATTATTTTCTTTATGCACATGTAAAAGATTATGACATTTCGATTTTGTTTTGATTAATTAGTATCAAGAGCTTGCAAAAATAAACTGATGTGGATAAACTATGGACCTTGATTTTTGAACTTAGTGATTCATATAAAACTAAAATCGAAAAGTGATAATTTTGCATGTATATGTGAAGAAAATAATATAAATCACATCTAACTGTTTTATTTTAACATATAAATATTAAAAAATTTATCATTAAAAAATAAAAAAATAAAGGTGTGATGGAGACAAAAAATAAAGAGATATTTGACTTCATCGGAAAATTTTAGATAAAAGTTCATTATTTTTCTTTAAATTTATATAAAATGTGGGGATAGAAGACTATTGGTCTGTGCTTTGTTTGTAGCGCAATAGGTCCCAATTGCTCTGTTTTAGACTATTGTTCTATTATTTTACAATTTGAATTTGTTTGCAAGTGTGGAACACCCATATATAGACACACAAAAATTCAAATTCCAATCTTATTATTTCTTGAGCAAATTTGCAGATACCACAGCAATGCTTTTATCGGATGCCGTTCGCTTCACATAGCAAACAAACTAAACTCATCCTCTTTTTATCCCCTTCTTGAGCTATTCTTTAAGACTCAGGTTAGAGCTCTGTCAGAAAAAAAATTGTAATTGCTTAGATTTAGTGTTTGCTCTATTTTCAAATTGAGCATTACTGCTGTTATTTGATGAATAAACAGGAGCAATATTACGATGCACCAACTTATGAAATGTCAAGGGCCTCTATAGTAGCCGACATGACGAAGTTAGCACTAACAGCCGTAGGGGAGAACTTCAGGACAGCATTTCAGTTAGGTTTCAATGATTCAAGTACTGTTGAAGCAACTAAGATTTCCTTCAAGGTCAGATTTTAATCTTGTGGTTCACATTTAATGGCCATGTTTGATTTGATTACAGAGTAAAGGTGGAGTAAATCTCTCATTCCATACTTCAAATGTCAAATGAGGCGTAAAATATGAGGAATAGATGAAGTTGCAACAAAGTAAGATTAATTAAGGCATGACTTAAGCTGTCAAAAGAGAAGTAAAATAAAAAAAGCAAGATGGAATAAGCAACTTAATTAATTCTAATTTAAGTAGCAACCAAATATGATTAATATTGGCTCCTTTTACTTTCCAAAAAAATGGTAGATTTACATATGAGGCTGTTTCTGAATAGAAGGAACTACAGTTGTTTAAGAAGCTGAGATGTTTTGTGCAGTATGGATGCTCAAGGGGTGTAGGTGGACCACCTGTTTTCTTTGTCAATGGCATGCCTCTCTCTAACCCTGGATCACCATTGGATTACAATCAATGGAGAAGTACCGTTGATCCGTTGTTGGCCAAGAACAAAAGCTAGATACGCAACTACAAAAATTTGTTACTATCCGCGAGTGTAAAAGTGCTTTTTGCTAACAGTATCATCGTGGATACTCCTTTCGGTAATAGTAATACACTCAGAAATAATACTTTTCTATCGGTGTACTCTCGACAATAGTCACTTTTTATTCTCGCAGATACTGTCCCATGCTTATACCAATTGTCATCATCTCCGAGATATAATTTTAAAAGAAGAATAGTTTATGTGAAGTTGACAATCCTAAGAAATATATTTTATTTTTTGCTCTTTTATTAAATTGCTGGCCATTTATTATAATTTCTTTGAGTGTGCTTTTTACTGTGAGATTATTAGTCCGAATTTGCATCAATTAATTAATTACATTACTTAAATCCATTTACGGTTGTTTTTCATTCACTAATGTACACTTGTTAAAACTAATTAAATTACTCATCACTGTATAAGGAACAAAATATTGTCTATTTTGTCAAACAATTTTAGTTTTTTTAATGGATCTATGATGAAGAACCGATCAGATTTTAAATTAACTCAAATCTAATATACAATATGTCTAAAGAATAAAGAATATACATTTACTAATTTACTTTTAATTTATATAATATTTTATAAGATGTTAAATAAATAAACGCCAACATAAATCAGAATGTTATCACAGCTCAGCAATTTTGTTATATTTTTTTTCTATTGTACTGGTCAACTGAGAACCATCATTAACATGCTGGTGAGATATTCTTAGTTTGTTGTACAAGAATTAAACTGACCTCGTATAATTTCAATTCCAAAGTTTTAACCTTCAATTTTAAATTCTCAACACCCTCACTAATCTAAAATTGAGGCAAACAAAAGAGGATAGCTACTGTTTTTCACTTTTCGCTCATTTATTCTTCAAACCATACACTCGCAAACATCTCCTCCATTCCCTAACTCCTCTCCATTCCAATATCTTCTCCATTTCTTTACTTTTTTTAATTTACTTTTGTTTTTCTTAATAGTTTTTAATTTTTTTAATTTACTATTTGTATTTAACATTCATGTGACTCAATTATCTGACAATTATTCGTTTCGTAATCGTATTCGAATCCGTATCCGTGGATTATCCGCTTCGTATTTGTATCCGTTTAAGACGGATTTGGTTTTGAATTTTGATATCTGTTTACTATCCATATCCGTATTCGTATCCGCTCATTGAAAAACGGATACGGATTTGGTATCAGTATTATCCACTCCGAATACGCTCCGTTTACACCCCTAACCCTGTATAATGTATAAATTAACTAAAATTTTACAAAAACATAAATCATACACAAATAAGTGATATCTTAAGTAAATTTAATATCATAATTGTCAATTAAAAAATTATCTAGAACCCAAATAATATTATTTGAAGGACTATAAATTATAACATGCTTTAATTATGATCATCGACATCGAGGGATACATATTTTTTTTATGATGTTCCTGCGGTTCATTATCACACTTGAAGAACTTTTAACAACTGTGATAAGTCATTGGTCAATCATTGCTGGACCATTAATTTATTTCTAACAAAATAAGGTCATCCTCATCCTCCTATAAATCAGGCCACATATGTAGTCTGTTTATATATACCATCTGTTTATCACCTCGAACTGATAGCATCAGTTGCCCAACACTGTCCGTCCGTTTATTCAACCGATGACAAAGATAGTCAACACTATCGGATGGCATAGGTATATACCATTACAATCGAACCAATCACCATCGGTCAAAAACAGATGACAAAGTAAGATTTGAATTGACGATGAAGTATTTCTCTTTAGTAGTGTGAGTCATGTACAATAATGTATAAATTAATTAAAATTTTACAAAAACGTGAATCATATAAATTTTATATCATAATTGTCAATTAAAAAATTATCTGAAACTCAAAATAATATAGAAATTAAATTTAAATAATTATTTTATGCTTTAAATACGGATGTATAGGACATCATCTAGCAAGAGATATGATAGAGGGATACATTTTTTTATGATGCTCCTGCGGTTCATTATAACACTTGAAGAACTTTCAACTCCCTCGTCAACTGTGACAAGTCATTGGTCAATTCTCCTTCCTTCTTATGCTACTTCCATAAACTAAGAGAACCAAAACTTGAACGGAAAAACAAAAAAGAAAGAAACCAAATGGTGAAAATGAATCCTCTCTTATTTTGCTTGTTGATGTTGTTTCTATGCTTCTTTATATGCAAATCACAGCTTCCGATTCCGGCAAAGATAGATGGCTTTGTGTACATAATGCCATCTGTTTGGGGCGAATCGGTCCTGGTGGAGGCCTTTCTTGATCCAGTATGTCCCGATAGCCGAGACTCATGGCCGCCTCTAAAGCAGGCTTTGGATTATTACTCCGGTCGGTTGTCGTTGGTTGTTCATCCTTTCCCCTTGCCGTAAGTTCGGTCAAATTTTACTTTTATTGTGAGTTCAAGATGATTTTAGACTGATTATTGTGGATGTTAGCGAAATTATTGCGAGTTCAAATATCTTCATCTCTATTTTTAAAACTACAATAACATAACATAACATTTAAAACTTAAATATCAAAATAAACTGTTAGATATGATTTATATTATTTTTTTTATGCACATGTAAAAGATTATGACATTTCGATTTATTTTGATTAATTAGTATCAAGAGCTTGCAAAAATAAACTAATGTGAATAAATTATGGACCTTGATTTTTGAACTTAGTGATTCATATAAAACTAAAATCGAAAAGTGATAATTTTGTATGTGTATGTGAAGAAAATAATATAAATCACATCTAACTGTTTTATTTATAAAAAAAAAAAAAAAAAAGGTGTGATGGAGGCATTAAAAATAAAGAGATATTTGACTTCATCAGCAAATTTTAGATAAAAGTTCATTATTTTTCTTTAAATTTATATAAATATGTGGGGATAGAAGACCATTGATCTGTGCTTTGTTTGTAGCGCAATAGGTCTCAATTGCTCTGTTATAGACTATTGTTCTATTATTTTACACACAAAAATTCAAATTCCAATCTTATTATTTCTTGAGCAAATTTGCAGATACCACAGCAATGCTTTTATCGCAAGCCGTTCGCTTCACATAGCAAACAAACTAAACTCATCCTCTGTTTATCCCCTTCTTGAGCTATTCTTTAAGACTCAGGTTAGAGCTCTGTCAGAAAATATTATAATTGCTTGGATTTAGTGTTTGCTCTATTTTCAAATTGAGCATTATTGCTGTTATTTGATGAATAAACAGGAGCAATATTACAATGCACCAACTTATGAAATGTCAAGGTCCTCTGTAGTAGCTGACATGACGAAGTTAGCACTAACAACCGTAGGCGGCGAGAACTTCGGGACAGCATTTCAGTTAGGTTTCAATGATTCAAGTACTGATGAAGCAACTAGGATTTCCTTCAAGGTCAGATTTTAATCTTGTGGTTCACATTTAATGGCCATGTTTGATTTGATTACAGAGCAAAGGTGGAGTAAACCTCTCACTCCATGATGAATAGATGAAGTTGCAACAAAGTAAAATTAATTAAGGCATGACTTAAGCTGTCAAAAGAGAAGTAAAATAAAAAAGTAAGATGGAATAAGCAACTTAATTAGTCCGAATTTGCATCAATTAATTAATTACATTACTTAAATCCATTTATGGTTGTTTTTCATTCACTAATGTACACTTGTTAAAACTAATTAAATTACTCATCACTGCATAAGGAACAAAATATTGTCTATTTTGTCAAACAATTTTAATTTTTTTAATGGATCTATGATGAAGGACCGATCAAATTTTAAATTAACTGATCAACTCTAATATACAATATGTTTAAATAATAAAGATTACATTTACTAATTTACTTTTAATTTACATAATATTTTCTAACATGTTAAATAAATAAACGCCAACAAAAATCAGAATATTATCACAGCTCAGCATTTTGTTATATTTTTTTTCCATTGTACTGGTCAACTGAGAACCATCATTTGTTGTACAAGAATTAAACTGACCTCGTATAATTTCAATTCCAGAGTATTAACCTTCAATTTTAAATTCTCAACACCCTCACTAACCTAAAACTGAGGCAAACAAAAGAGGAATAGTTATTGATAAAAAATCATGTTATTGGTAGTATATGAAAGAATCTAAAAGCAAAGAGCAAAGAGTAACAGAAAGGAAACATCAAAAGTTGTTTCAAAACCCACCAAATTGCACTAATTGAATCTGTTTTAAATTTTCTTAAATTTCTGCAATGATCTATTTAGTTTATCTCTAATATTGAGAAAGGGTTTATTAACATATTTTCAAAGATTCTAAGTATTTGCTTGAATCAAACTTGTATAAGAATGTGAATTTCATTTCAGTCAACACAAAAGTTGACTTCTATTCAATTTTGACAGAGGTGAACTAATCAAGTCATATTTTCTTATTCTTTGAACTAAAAATTATGCAAAAAATCAGATTAAGTGCATTTAAGTATATGATGTAGGAAAATCGAATCAAAATTCAAGAGGACTTGAAAATTATAATTTTTTTCTAAATTGGACAGATTTGCCCCTAGCTGGAATTTTGAGGACATGTTATGCCTTATCACTAGTACAGAAAACGCGACCATACACGGTCCATACTGATTTAAAATAGAAAAATACTGATTTAATATTTGAGAAAGGTAAAAAGGGAAGAGAATTGAGTACCCATACTGATTTAAAATTTGACTAGATTTATGTCTCAATCAGGTTTTGACCAATACCAATTGTAATTGGTGAATAGGTTTTGGATAATATATGTTAATATCTTAGTTCAATTATGTATGTAGACCGTCTCCTCTGATTAAACCAATGGAGAATATTTTGAATGATATAGTTTTAAAAAACAAAAATGCATTGCACAGCGTCTCTGATAACAACTTTATGATTGATGCAACCCTGAACTACTTGAGTAAAATACTGTTGGAAGAAGAAATTCATGAAAAGGATTCTTCTAAAGATAAAATGAGAATTATGAATTTACAAGTTTAGAAAGATTTAAAATTAATGAAAAAGTTAATGAATTAGATAAATATGTGAGTTCTTTTAATTTTTAAGAACAAATATGATAGTACAAAATTTTGTGAAAGAAATACATAATATTAAAGTTTTCGAGGAAGATATATGAAATTTCTCCAATAATATAATGTTACTAGTTCAAAGGATCTATCTAATTAAACATAGTTCATATTCTCTACCGTAAAAATGATGATAAAAAAATATAATAAGTAGGACAGGTGCATGAAACGTGTGACCTTACTATATATATATATATATATATATATAGAGTATGGCTAATTTGCTGCTGGCAGCATTTCAGCCAGCTGCTGCCGGGGGCATATTTGCCATACTGATGTTCAAACAACAAATTCAAACAGTTAGATGTTCAATCTATATTAAAATCTACTTGGAGACCAAATTTTACATTTTTTGAAATTTTTTTACTATTTATTAAGCCACTTTGAAAATTGCTGATCCGGGTGAACAGTAAAAACAGTGCAACCAAATTCTAGACCATGTGATCAGCAATTTTCAAAGTGGCTTAATAAATAGTAAAAAATTCCAAAAAATGTAAAATTTGGTCTCCAAGTAGATTTTAATATAGATTGAACATCTAACGGTTTGGATTTGTTGTTTGAACATCAGTATGGCAGATATGCCCCCGGCAGCAGCTGGCCGAAATGCTGCCAGCAGCAAATTAGCCACACTCTATATATATATATATAGAGTGTGGCTAAATTGTTGCTGGCAGCATTTCAGCCAAGTGCTGCCGGGGCTATAATTGATTATGTGATGTTCAAACAACAAATCCAAACCGATAGATGTTCAATCTATATTAAAATCTACTTGGAGACCAAATTTTACATTTTTTTGAATTTTTTTACTATTTATTAAGCTGGTTTGAAAACCGCTGTTTTCAGTAAATTTCTGCAGCATTGAAAACAGCGGTTTTCAAACTAGCTTAATAAATAGTAAAAAAATTCAAAAAAATATAAAATTTGGTCTCCAAGTAGATGTTAATATAGATTGAATATCTAACGGTTTGAATTTGTTATTTGAACATCACATAATCAAATATAGCCCCGGCAGCATTTCAGCCAAAATGCTGCCAGCAGCAATTTAGCCACACTCTATATATATAGAGTATGGCTAAGTTGCTGCTGGTAGCATTTCGGCCAGCTGCTGCCGGGGCTATATTTAGTCATACGATGTTCAAACAACAAATCCAAACCGTTAGATGTGATCTCTATATTAAAATCTACTTGGAGACCAAATTTTATATTTTTTGGAATTTTTTTACTATTTATTAAGCCACTTTGAAAATTTCAGATCATATGGTCCAGACTGTTTTTACTGTTCATCCGGATCAGCAATTTTCAAAGTGGCTTAATAAATAGTAAAAAAATTCCAAAAAATGTAAAATTTGGTCTCCAAGTAGATTTTAATATAGAGATCACATCTAACGGTTTGGATTTGTTGTTTGAACATCGTATGGCTAAATATAGCCCCGGCAGCAGCTGGCCGAAATGCTGCCAGCAGCAAATTAGCCATACTATATATATATATGAGGGATGCTTCTATGGACATAAGGATATATTTGTAAAATGAAAATATTTTCATTTTCAAAGTTCAAACAGTCGATCCGACCGTTCAACATTATCTCCATATTAAAAGGTACTTGGAGATCAAATTTTACATTTTTTTGAATTTGTTTACTATTTATTAAGTATTTTACGAAACTAGTCAAATTCAGACCATTGAATATTTTACCCATCTTAATAAATAGTAAAAAAATTCAAAAAAATGTAAAATTTGACCTCCAAGTACATTTTAATATGGAGATAATGTTGAACGGTCGGATCGATTGTTTGAACTTTGAAAATGAAGATATGCTCATTTTACAAATAGGTCCTTATGTCCATAGAAGAATTTGCCTATATATATATATATATATCAGAGCTCACATGGTTACAACAATTTGGCAACAACTTGTTTAAACACAAACTCAAAAAATAAAATTTCTTACTAATTTTGTGTCTTAGTTTATTTAAGATTCATTATTTCATCAAGATCTAAAGGTTCTAATTACACATTATTCGTGTAACCACGTGCCGTGCCGTAATTAGATCTTTCACGTGACGTGTTGTGATAAAATTTTAAAAAATTATCACAGTACGCAAATAATCACGACACGAGAATAGTCACGACATACGAATAATCATGACACGGAACACGCAAATCACGGCACGTAACCGACACACGTACTATGTTGTTCCGTACTGTAGCTGTACCTATACCCATTCCGTACCGTAACCATATCATTTCGTCAACATACTGTTCCGTGACGAAACCGGCAGAGAATCAAGCATTGCGAACTTAGCGAACTTAATTAGTATTTTCGTACCGCTAAGCAGTGACGCGATCTGAATTTTCTCCGTAGAAATTCAAAGCAGTTGATTTCTAGTCCTGCTAGGATTTCCTTTTTTTAATTCTTAGACTTTTTGATTTCGAGACTTTGGATCTTAAATCCCAAACTCACCTAAATCTATAAATCCCATAGTAGATGGACACAAACAACATATTCAAAGTTTTATACTTGAGAGCAAGAATTCCTTTGTCATTCAATCCTCAACGGTGCTTAAAATGGAACCAAACAAGAAGTACAAGATTTTTATTTAATTTCTACATATCTCTCTCTCTCAGAAAAAATATTTGTATGTACGTAGTTGCTTCATGATATTATTTTTTTTCATTTCAGGATTGCTGTGGTAACTGGTGGGAACAAAGGTATAGGACGGGAGATATGCAAGAAATTGGCTTTTAATGGAGTAGATGTTATTCTAACAGCAAGAGATGAGAAGAGAGGTAAGGAGGCAGTAGAGGAGCTTACTAGAGATTATGGTCTGACAAATATAATCTTTCATCAGCTGGATGTTACTGATCGTTCTAGTATTGAATCTTTAGCTGGTTTTGTCAAAAACCAGTTTGGAAAATTAGATATTCTGGTATATAAACTAAATATGTATGTTTACAGATACACCCCGAATATATAGTGTGCACAAATTAAATATTGTGTATTTACTAACAAATTGTGTTAACAGGTGAACAATGCAGCGATTGGAGGATTTGAAGTCTCAAAGGCAATTGATGAAAAGGTACATTCATTAATAACAGATATGGTAATGAGAATTCATTAGGTTGCTTTTACTGGTATATGGATGCACTAGTGGAAAAACGCACACATGGTCGGTTAAAAACGCACATCAGGAACGGACTACAGGGCGACACTGACCCAGCTGTTACAGATAGTTGGACTAATCAGTGTCGGCTAAATAACCGATACTAATACTCCTCAATCAGGATCGGTTACCGTCAGCCGATACTAAATCCCTCAATCTGGATCGGTATTTACATTTAGCCGTTACTAATTGTTGACAATCAAGAATGGTTCTTTCCGAAGCCGATCCAGATTAGTATTATCTAGGGCGGTTCTTTATTAATAGGCGATACAAATTGTACTAAATCAGTAACGGTTCTTATTAAAAGGCGATACAGATTTTAATCTGGAACTGTTATTAAGAAAGGCGATACAAATTGTACTAAATCAGTAACGGGTCTTATAAAAAGGTGATACAAATTGTACTAAATCAATAGCGGTTCTTATTAAAAGGCGATACAGATTTTAATCTGGAACTGTTATTAAGAAAGGCGATACAAATTGTACTAAATCAGTAACGGGTCTTATAAAAAGGTGATACAAATTGTACTAAATCAATAGCGGTTCTTATTAAAAGGCGATACAGATTTTAATCTGGAACTGTTAATTAAGAAAGGCGATACAAATTTTAAGTAGACAAGTGTTCCTAATTGTGTGAATCAAGATCAGGTTTTGTAATAACCGTTCCTGATTGTGTGAATTTATTTTAAAAAAACATTTTTTATATTTTGGCCGGCTACCATATTTTCACATTAGACATAAATTAAAACCAGAAAGCATTAGACATAAATATTATTACAAATCAACACACATGTATTGCAGTTTTCACATCCTAAATTAAAACATGTTGTTCACACCCTAAATTTTTTACAAAAAACACATACTAAATTAGGCTTTGGATGCCCATGCCTGTTGAACCTGATACGTAAATTAGGCTTCTTTCCTAAATTAGAACAAGTGGTCCGACCTCTCGTCTTTTTTTGTGGTGCTTCCTCCTCACTACTCGATTCATCAGAAGATGTTAAAGGATTATACTCCTCTCTATCCATATCTGCAATTACATAATTTAACATTTCAACTCATAATTTATTTTTGAACCAACATTGACATCAAGAAGTAAGCATACTGTTTGGTTAAAGACGAAATAAATGGTAATTTGTTTATATACCAGGATTTGCTCCACTATGAATTTGATGGCTGCTGCCTTCTCCAACCACACCTTGCTCTTCAACAAGCATTTCACAAAAGCTAAAAGTTTCAAATTCCACAAAAAATAGTTAAAGGGAACTAAGTTGAATAGAATTTAACATTATTCAACAATTTCAACAATTTATTATGATGAAAATATACCTAGAAGGCAAAGTAGGCATTGAATCCATCTTTCTCTTCTTTGTGTACCTTTTCTGTGGTGCATGTTGTAGATAACTAAACTCAAGTTATTAGAAGTGCATGTTGTAGATAACTAAACTCAAGTTAAGCAAAAAGATCAATGATGACATTGGCTGGTACATTAGCATACCCTTGTGGTGCAGTATAGCAGTCAACTGATGCCATACCAGGATGCTGGCACCTTCCAATGGAATTGGTCCAGCTGATGGCATACCAGTGAGTTTGGTATTAAGGTGCAGGTGTGCACCCTCACGGGTGGTCTTGTAATCATCATCAACAAGTAAATGCTGATGTAACCTGGTCAAGGACCTGGCTATAGAAGGCACCTTACCACTCAGGTCTAGTACCAGCCTATGAACCTGCAAGGGTACAATGATATAGCAAGTACCATATTGCACATGGACTGATTGGTGAGTACTGAAGCTCTGAAAAAGAAAAGTACCGCAAGATCTAGGGCACAAAATGACGCCAAAGCCCCTCCCATCGAGTGACCTGTAACAATTATGCTAATATTCCCGTATATGTTTTTTATGTTTTGAAGTGCGCTAAGTATAGCAGGTCGCAAAACTGTGCTCTGGTATGCTGTGTAGAATCCATGATGCACCTAGCAAGACACAGAATGATTTAATATAGATATAATTAGTTACATTTTAGAAGAAAAAAGACTACAAGTAATCTCATGGTGAAACAACAACAAAAGGAAAATTACAATAAAAGCCATCAATCACATTTATTTAGATATCCACTCAACTACTTGGGTGTCAGAGTAATTGATGGTACAAACTTGATTTGAATTTCTTAAGTAGGGACTTAAATGATAAAAATAGTGCATCTTTTGCAATTTCCTCAAAATATACGAGCTTTTGCAACCCAAAGTTTGTTCCAACTACAGACTAGATCAATTAAGAACTCACATTTTAGTTTAAACAAAGCAGAAACAAATAATAAAAAATTCTGAGAAAAAAAAATAGAAATCTAACCATTGCTCCTGGCATGCCGGGGTAATCGAGATCAAGTTGTTTCCAGAACAAATCTTCAATCCAGTTCCTTATGCTAAGTTACAAAAGCAGTATTTAGAAAGATCAAATAAATCAAAACATATTTCCATCATGTGAACTTCGTTAGAAGTATTGATATTGTTCTTGAGTGCCTCTGAATGCAATAATTATTGAGTCCAGGTTATGATCTACTCCAACAAAAGCCTGTACGAAAAAGAAAAAGAGCGACCCATTATCTAACTTCTGCAAAATAGTTACATATGGAATTTATAATTTTCAAAAAGATAGTATTAGTAATTAAATTACCTGTAAGCAGTTGTCAATGTCTACAATCACCTCCACCATCTCAAAATCCTGTTTTAAGCATCACACCATTAGATGATGAAGTCCATAATAAAAAATTGATATTTGTAAATAACCAGAATTTGGTGTAATAGCAGTTCATGCGAGTGTGCACATAATGTCGCCAGCAAAAAATAATCCCATAATCTCAGTGGAATGAAAAAGTTATATTCTACTACAAGTTTTATGATTTGTCCCTCCAGCAATGAGCCATATAATTTCTTACATTGATGCACACAAATAAGATCAAGAGTTACAACATAATGTAATATCAAATGACAGAAGTTACTGCAACCAATAAATTTTTCTTAATGGCGCGCTATTTAAAATAACTGCAAAGTAAGTAGACTGCATTGCTAATATTAGAAATGCTTGATGCCATTTGCGAATACAGTACAATAAAAAAAGAAATTTGCAAAAGATCCAAATATGTTATGTCTATTGTCCTTCGTGGCTGTATAAGATGGCTTCTTACCTTTATTTTATCACCACATCTTGCACAAGTCCATGTAAAAAGAGCTGATAAGTCAGAAGTGTAAACCTGAAATTTAAATGGACTTTTAAGGGAGGTACGAAAAAAATAAAATAGAGAATCGAACTGCATTTAAATCTTCTAAAAGGATCATGGGATGCCCAATTTCCTTACTCTACGAGTTAACAAGAAAAGGTCTTTAAGGAAATATAATCACATTAAACTGCCATTAAATTTATGAAGAAATCTCTTTAAGAAAAAATCCATTTAAATTTTATGAAAATACCTCTTTAAGCAAAAGTCAAAGAAAAGAAGAGAAAACAAACAATGGAGCTCGTCGAAAGTTAATTTTAGGAGAAAGCACCTACTGCAGATGAGTATTGAACAAGCATCTCTGCAAGTGTATGATTGAAGGCATAGTTGCCATCACGGTGCCTTGACTCCCTGTGCTGAATCTTGATTTCTGCTTTGTAAAAGAAGTAGCACCTAGTTAATTTCTCTTTTAATGTTTTCTAATTTTGAAAATGAAACAAGAGGTAGGTTGTTGTATTTGCTTAAAGTTAAGCATTCTTTCATATCCATCAATTCTAACAACACATCTATGGAATTCTTATCCAAAATTAAAATCACTGTAATTTGTATAAAATCTCTAAAATCAATCCTAACAAAAATATTTACAAAATTGATCTAATTTTTTTTTTCTCTGCCTAGGCTTATTATTTAATCGTCACATTCCACTGAGTGATTTCATTATACTTCAGTTTTTTTACAAGGAAATTCAGAAAAGAAGACAAGGATTTACCTCTTCCACTGGTTGCCGAGAACAATCCGATCAAAACAGCAGAAATTAGTACTAGACACCGAGACTGGTGCATTCCTTTTGTGGTTCTTCGAGGAATCTGAAAGAGCGAACTTGTTCTCAGGCAGCATGGCGGGGCGAGGCAGCAAGGCGGCAAGGAGGGTGCGGGTGTCGGGTGCAGGTGCTCGGGCGCTCCAGCAGGTGGTCGGGTGCGGGTGCTCGGGCGCTCCAGCGGGTGGTCGGGTGCGGGGGCTCGGGTTTTGGGGCTCGGGTTTTGCTAGAAGAGGGAAATGATCTCCCAAAACGAAGAGGGAAAAGAAGAGGCAGCAATGCGATTTGGGTTTTTGGGAGATCGCGAGGGAAATGAATATTTGGGAGATCGATTTTGGGTTTTGGGAGCTCGCAAGTGTATTTTCGTAAAAAAGAAGAGGGAAATGAAAACTTTCGCGCGGTAGATCGAAAATGTTAAGTCGGGAGCGAAAATTAACAAAAAAAATTGACAATAAAAATTGACATAAAATGAAGTTTCGAATCGGACCGTTCATTTTCACGTGGGAAATCAACGGTCGATATGCAGTGAAATCATTCCAAATCTTTTCTAAAATAATCAAGGGAGAACACTAAATGTAACCAACATAAAAATACAGAATTTTTATTATGTGTGAGCTTCGATCCAACACGAAGTGTTTATGGCCATACGATGCTTCAATTTTCGGTTGACTAGATGGATGGGTAATTAAAAACAAATTTTGATCAAACTTGGATGCAAGACAATAAATGCAGTGCTCTTTAATTTAAACGGTTCCGATCGACCTACGGACGACATATTCCCGTGCGTCTTCATTAACTCATCAAACAAGAGATTATGTTTCATGTTCATGATAGAAGATGTGAGTCATATATGCAATATGCATGTAATGTTATATAATATAATGTGTTAAATTAAATCATTTAATTAAGCAATAAACATGTTATAACATTAATTATTGTATAAATATTACTAATATAATTTTCATTACAAAATATTTTCTAATTAATTAAAGTCAAAATTTGATGCTAATTATCTAAATTTCACTAATCACATAAATTACTAATCATACTTATTAAATAGAATATGTTCATTCTAATAAACAAGCATTACAATTTTTTAATAAAACAATTAATTAGTAATTTACATTGTATTAGCTAGGTTTTCCATTCCCTCATTAACAAATTTTTAAGCACTATACAACGAACGTCTTACCAAATATAATTCCAATCCTATTTTTATATTTTATGAATTACAACGATAAAATATTTATTGCATCTATAAATTCAATTTAAACAATTAAACTTAATTATTAAATATCTTACAAAATATACACAATGCACAAATTTTTATTCTCAAATAGTTATACATCCCTAATAATTTTTTTTAAATATTCAAGTAAAATTAATTTCACTTTCCTCTCAAGACTAACATAAAATCTATCTACAATTTAAATTTACAAAATTCTAAGTTTCTAATGCACATATTTTTATTTTTATTTTGTTTAACATAAATTAAATTATCATATTTATTTATGTACGTACTTCCTTAACAACTAATCAAAGTTTAAAAATATATTATAAATTTTGGAAGACTTAATTGTTTATGTAAAATATCCACAAATTACTTAATTGGATTGCCTTATAAAATTTGTCAACAGACACAAAATCCCGGTTGAAATCACATTTCATATAACTTGTGATTTTCTTTAGGATTCTCCGTCTTCTTGCATTATCTTGTAATTATTAAATTCGTATTTGTAAAAACTTGAAAGATTTTAAGTTTTAACTTGATTTTATTAAATAAATTAATGTATTACATGTGTTAAATTAATGTATTACATGTGTTCAATGAAATGTTCAAACCAAAATAATATATTTTTAATTATGATATTTGAAAAAAAAATTAAGGAAAAAATGTAAAATAGAATGAAAAATGAAACAAACAAAAATATGAAAAATAAATATAATTGTTAAATAAAATTCACATAATACACATAAATTATTATTTTTAAATAAAATTCAACCCTAATAAATTATTTATAAATTATTTTATAAGTCCCAATTAGTTTAGGACATATATAAATCAGATTTGGCAAGTCCAAGAGTGGCGCAATGAGCAGAGAAGAATTGAATTCGATCAGGTTCCAGCTCATTACTCGTGTTATTATTTTTTTTTCACAAATTGAATTTCGATGCCACGTTCTCATGACAACACCTAATGCTACATTAATAATTTTGTTTTACGCTCCAAATGACAAGTCGAAAATACTGATCTTGTTCAATACCACAAGTAAGACATATTGTTAAAAAATTAGAGTTTCTTTATTATAACATCAACATAACAGAAAAAAATCCAAGGTTAGTCATAGTTAAATATGTATATTGATATTTTTACCCTTTGATCCGGTATCAAGTAAACTCCATATTTTATAATTTTTAATTCACGTACAAATACTCCATGTGATATAGAAGAAGATAAAAGATTCAAGAACATTTTTAAAAACTTGAAATTTAAATTAACACACAAAAATTATGGTGATGATATGTCAAATTAAATAGTAAATCAGAAACGCACCTAAAACAACCGATACAAAATACTACTAATCAGGAACGCACCTAAAACAACCGATACAAAATACTACTAATCAGGAACGCACCTAAAACAACCGATACAAATACTACTAATCAGGAACGCACCTAAAACGACCGATACAAAATACTACCTATCAGGAACGCCTGTTATAAAACCGATCCTATTAAGAAACAATCAGGAACGCCTCTTTATAAAGGACCGTTCCTGATTTGGCCAGCACTATCAAGAACGCATTTTTAAATACAACCGTTCCTGATAAGTGAAATCAAGGTCGGCTTCGTAATGTGCCCGTTGCTGATCTATATCTGTATCGGGTAGGACTTAAATCCGACACTGATGGGGCGACACTAATTGTACTTTTTCCACTAGTGATGTTAATATTTAATGATTTTTGTACAGCTTCCGCAACAAGAGAGGGCTGCAATTCTCCTAAATAACATGATAGACAGCTCCGAGAAAGCTGGTGATTGCTTTAACACGAACTATTATGGAGTCAAGAACATGATGGAAGTATTTTTACCACTTGTACAATTATCCAATTTTGGAAGAATAGTGAATGTTTCATCGAACCACGCACGACTACTGGTAAAATTTTCAAATTACTCTAGAGAACCTGTTAATGCATGAATTAATTTCTTATGCACCTACTATTTTGGTTTTTTTTTTTTTTTCACAGAATGTGAACAATGACAAGGTCAGGAATGAACTTGTGGATATTGATGACCTAACAGCGGAGAGGATCGAAGATCTTGCAAAATCTTTTCTAAAATCTGTTGAAGACAATACATTTGGATTGGAGGAAAATAGATGGATGCCAGGTTATCAATTATACCGCGTGTCGAAGATTTTAATGAATGCCTACACAAGAGTTGTTGCAAAAAGTTATCCCAGTGTAACCATTAATTGTGTGCATCCAGGCTTTGTCAGCACCGACTTGAGTTTAAACACCGGGGCTCTAACTGCGAGTGAAGGTGCTGAAGGCCCGGTGATGGTTGCTCTGGCTGAAGGAGGGCAACAGTACACTGGCCAGTTCTATGATCGAACTCAGATCTCCACCTTTTAGCTAATTATATTAATTAGAAATTTATAGTTGTCCTTTATATTTTGTAATTTTTATAAGAACATATACTTTTTAGACCCGTTATAAAATAAAATTACTACAGTATGTTATTCAGCCTTCCAATCTCAATTTTCTAGTTCTGTTTCTACTAATTATGTTTGAAGATTTTGTTTAATATTCATTTTGAATTGGAAAATAATTGTTTTTCCACCTTTAAATTTTTTTTGCATATAAACAGAAACAAGTTCAGATTTTCTGAGTGTAATTGACTACAATATATAAGCTGTTTAATACATACTTGCTTATTAATTTTTTTTCTAAAGTTGAAAAAAAGTAAAATATTTTGGAAATTTTTTTTGGAGTAAATACAATATTCCTATTAGATTTCTTGGATTCTTTCAAGTTTTGACATTTGTATTTCCATCTGTTCATGTGGTTAGAAAGCTTGCTTGTTAAAATGAAGATAGAAGGGGAATAGCTAAAAGTAGGATCTGTTTCTGGTTGATCAGAATTTGGCAACTTATTGAAGAGAAATGGATATTCCTGGCCAAGAATATCATAAAAATATTTTTCCATGGCCCATAGAGCAGGGTCAATAATATCCTTCTCATGAATTTCTTCTAACAACAGTATTTTACTCAAGTAGTTCAAGGTTACACCAATCATAAAGTTGTTATCAGAGACGCTGTGCAATGCATTTTTGTTTTTTAAAACTATATCATTCAAAATATTCTCCATTGGTTTAATCAGAGGAGACGGCCTACATACAGAATTGAACTAAGATATTAACATATATTCTCCAAAACCTATTCACCAATTACAATTGGTATTGGTCAAAACCTGATTGAGACATAAATCTAGTCAAATTTTAAATCAGTATGGGTAGATATCCGATCTGGGGGAATGATGAATCAAGTCAAATTTGATCAAACTCTAAAAGATAAATGGACATAATTTCTATAGGAAGGGGACAACTATTAGATTATTTTTGCTGAAAAAGCACTTGAATTGGTTTCTATGGAGAAACAAAATTAATCCTTTCAGGCAAATTAAGGACCTACACAGATAGCACCATAGAAATAGATAATTAGGGGAAAAAAGAGAAGAGAGATACCTTTTAGAGCTAGAAAGAAATTAGGCAATTCTCTTCCCTTTTTGACTTTTCTATTATTTTTCAATTTGTAAGGATATTCTGATGGGTACTCAATTATCTTCCCTTTTTACCTTTCTCAAATATTAAATAGTATTTTTCAATTTTAAATCAGTATGGACCGTGTATGGTTGCGTTTTCTGTACTAGTGATAAGGCATAACATGTCCTGAAAAATTCCAGCTAAAGGCAAATCTGTCCAATTTAGAAAAAAATTATAATTTTCATGTCCTCTTGAATTTTGATTCGACTTTCCTACAACATATACTTAAATGCACTTAATCTGATTTTTTCCATAATTTTTAGTTCAAATAATAAGAAAATATGACTTAATTAGTTCACCTCTGTCAAAATTGAATAGAAGTCAACTTTTGTGTTGACTGAAATGAAATTCACATTCTTATACAAGTTTGATTCAAGCAAATACTTAGAATTCTTGAAAATATGTTAATAAACCCTTCCTCAATATTAGAGATAAACTACATATATAGGTATAATTGATAACCTGGCATCCATCTATTTTCCTCCAATCCAAATGTATTGTCTTCAACAGATTTTAGAAAAGATTTTGCAAGATCTTCGATCCTCTCCGCTGTTAGGTCATCAATATCCACAAGTTCATTCCTGACCTTGTCATTGTTCACATTCTGTAAAAAAGAAAAAAAAAAAAAGAAAATAGTCTACTGCCTGCCTCCTTAAATTACCTGGTAGCCCTGTCCTAGCGCTACTTACCAAGTATCATCCTTAAATTGTAAATGCCCAAACTTCATATGAGAAACAAATAGTCAATATATATATATAATTACCTCTCCTGACACTTAATATTAAAAGAAATATAAGATTAATGATGTTAAATTCACTGTTTGCTTGATTAAAAAATTCGAAATAAAAAAGTCTACAGAATTAAAAAAAGAAATCCTAGCAGGACTAGAAATTCAACTGCTTTGAATTTCTACGGAGAAAATTCAGTTCGCGTCACTGCTTAGCGTTACGAATACGATGTGTTGATTAAAATCAATGTTTTAAATAGCGTTTATAGCGTTATAGCGGAAAGGCTACAAAAAAAGCTATAGCGAATACCGTAGTTATAGCGGAAGCTATTCCAAATAGCGTTTTTTTTTTACAAAAATTATATTATATATTTGTACTATATATTAACATTATCTAAAGTTTCATAGAACAATAAATAACACTAAATTAATTAAGAAATTATAATATTCATATTGAACTAGTACAAAAGTCCATGGTTCAAAATATCCATAATAATATCATAAACTATCGATCTTTTTATATACAAAATATCTTAAGCATCATGATTCATTCTATTTTTTTTTTTCTATACAAAATAAATTTTATGGATCTTTATTTAAGCCCATATAAATTGTCTAAAAAAGCCCAATATGCATAGCGCGCAAATAGCGCACTACACGCTATGCGCTATAGCGGACCGCTATTACCGCTATAGCGGCCGTAGCGCAATTAGCGTATTTTCATGCCATAGCTTAGCGTTTAGGATCCAAAAACGCTATAGCGCTGCTATAGCGCGCTATTTAGAACACTGATTAAAATACTAATTAAGTTCGCTAAGTTCGCAATGCTTGATTCTAGAGTGGGAGTCGGTTTCGTCACGGAACGGTATGTTGATGAAACGTATGGTTACGGTACGGAATGGGTATAGGTACAGTTACAGTACGGAACGACACAATACGTGTCTCGATTATGTGCCGTGATTCGCGTGTTCCATGTCGTGATTATTCTCGTGTCGTGACTATTCGCGTACCGTGATCATTTGATAAAATAAACTTATAAATAAAAAATAATGTTTCTAACAGAAATCTAACAAATAAAAAAAATTATGTTTCCCGGCCGCTGAGAATTTCGGCACGCTAATTTTTTTCTCGGCCGCCGAGATTTTCGACGGTCTAGGCATTTTTAAAATTCTTTAGAATACTTGTGCATTTGTATTATTTTTTTTATTTAATGTTGTATATTAATTAAAAAAAATCGGGATAGAGTTGGATTGCAATTTACTGATAATTACAAGTCTTTATGAAAAATGTCAAAATTTCTCGAAAAAAGCGGGACTTAACTGGAAGTTGGAACGAACAAAAATGTACATGCAATATGAATATTTAATAATTTAATAAATGATGTATTTTATGAAAATAAGGCATTCACCGCAATGGTTAGCAAAAGCAAATATAAAAATGAAATAATTGAATTGGTAGTTATTTAGTGAAGACTAATATATATGGGTACCTTACCTTACAGTTTGGGTAACTTGGGGGAGAGCAGCTTTGGTCCGATGGGTTTGATGATCGTCCAATTTACTTTAAGATTCGTGCGCACAAATTTTAAAGCTGATGCGAAAGTTGCGGTGCGATCGGATGGTCATCGAACTCATCGAACTCACTTTGAGTCTGAGGGGCATCGGACCCAAATTGACCTCAACTTAGAGAGCAGCTTGGGTCCGATGGGTTTGATGACCGTCTGATCCACTTTAAGATTCGTGCGCACGAATTTTAAAGTAGATACGAAAGTTGCGGGCGCGGATCTTAAAGCAGATATTTTCTTTTCTTTCTTTTATTTTTTCTTTATTTTTTGTGTATGTGTTCATTTGATGTGAGAAACTAATATTGGTGGTTTTTCTTCCATTATGGGTTATATATTTTTAATTTATGAGTCTGCGTCAAGGTTCTAAATAGCGATTATAGCGGCATAGCAGGGAGCCAAAAAAAAAAACTATCGCGAATAGCGTAGCTATAGCAAAAGCTATCCTACATAGCGTCTTTTTTTATTTTAAAAAATTTTATTTTATATTTCTACTAATAATAAACATATGTAAAGTCTCATAAGTAACAAAAACACCAAATTGATTAAGAAGTTCTAATATTCACATTGAACCAATACAAAGTTCAAATTGTCATTCAAAATATCTCTAATTCATAAACTATCGATATTATAGACCAACGCACATTGTTCAAGTTTATTGATATTATAGACCCATCTAATTTAATTTCGTTTTAGACCTTAAAGCCCATTTAAATTGCAAAACAAATAAATAATAATAAGCACATGTAGCATAGCGAACCGCTATTCCGCTACGCGCTATGCGCTATAGCGGCCCGCTATTACCGCTATAGCGGCCATAGCTCAATTAGCGTAGTTTTACCCCGTAGCTTAGCTTTTTATGTCAAAAACCGCTATAGCTAGCTATTTAGAACCATGGTCTGCGTATATCTTTGTATCAAAATTAAAGAAATGCAAAAGTTTGGTTTTTATTCAAGTAATTAGTTGATCGTTTGTGGCGGACTCATGATCCTGTTGCAATTCATCAAGGAACAAAAGTCCATGACTTTCAAAAAATATCTCAAAAAAAAGTAAAAAATGACTATTGTCGATGACAAAAATTAATATTTTCAAAAGTTGCTATATTTGCTCAAAATTGATAATAACAATATTATAGTAGAGGCCTCATTATAGTATATGCAAACTAATAAAGAGAGTAATTAAACAAGTGTTTTACTTCTTTTTTTCTAAATAATAAATTGACACGTTACATATTTTTTTCTTATATCCCTCACCCATGAAATAACAATCTGTCATGGTATATTTTTTTTATAATTAATTATCTCATAGGAAAATAATAATATGTCATAATGTTCAGGGGCGGAACTAAAAAATTTGAATAGGGAGCTAATTTATAAAATATAATATGTGGAAAAGATAAAAATATAATAGACTACAAGCACTTGTTTGTTATTTTATGAGGGGAGATAGACTATATAAAAGTTTAAAAAATTGAAAAAATTAATTAAATTTTAATATACATAATTAAAAAATTTAAAATCATAAGGTGGTTTAGCACCCCTGACATCTATTTATCGAATTGTTTGGCAATAATTATGCAAGCTCTAAATATCGTGAGTCAGATAAAAAATAGTTTTTTTTTTTTTTAAATAACATCATACTAAACCAAATGGTTATATTTTGCAAGAAATAAAGTGTAAAGAAAAGGAATTGACTAAATAATTTTTCTTATAATTTCACTCTCTAATTTGGCAACTATTGTAACATAATTTTACACTCTTTTATTGTTCCTTTTATATAGAACAATATCTAAATCGATTTGCTTAATCACTTCGTAGATTTAGATTTTGTCGGAGGTTAATATGTGCGAGTCGAAGGGAGATTCGATGAATTTTTTTATAAACCATAAATAAAAAAAAATTAACAAATCGACTTGATTGGTTTGGTTTTTACAAAAATCATAAGTACTGAGATGGCATCTCGGTACGCAATCTTTTTTTGTTGGGCCGAATAAACTGTTCAACACAGATGAATTCCACAATTTTTCAACCGAACAGTTACAGAAAATTGATTTTTCCTCTATGCCGAATAAGTTGTTCAACACATTTTTTTTATTTGACATCATGCATAGAGCCAAAATGTTGATTTTTTTTTTATTTTAAAAAATAGATGGAGGAACTTACAATTTGAATATTCTAGAAAAAAATCAAACAAAATAGATAAAATATCTTATAATTTAGATGTACTAGAAGTACAACGAAACAATTTTCATACATGATTTTTGCAGTTGTAATAAAAATTAAATATTTATTCGTGTGTTATTGAAAAAAAATAAAAATATTTTGGATCTGATTTATCGATCCCGATTCAAAAATCACTTCTGGATAAATAAAAAAAATTATCATGATTCTTCTAGTACATTTAAATGGCAAGATACATCACCTATTTCCTTAAGAATAAGAAGTCAACTATATTCCTTCAACCAGCTAACATTAATCAAAATACAAAGTGATTTTGAACTTTTGTTGTATTTAGTTTAATTAAGTTTATGAACTTTTGTTCAATTAAGCTCCTCAATTATTTTACAGTCTTCAATCAAAGTCTTTAATTTTTCCAGATAATTTTTCCGTATATTTTGGGATAGGTTCAAATTGATATTTTAATTAGGAGAATGGATCCACTTACAATGTTATATAGTTACAACATCTTACAACATGATTTTTCAAAATTTCAACAGTCGATTTGAACTGTTCAACATGATATCTATATAAATATGTGCTTGGAGATCAAATTTTACATTTTCTTTAAACTTTTTTACTATTTATTAAGTATTTTACAAAATTGTTATTTTCAGACCGTTAAATTTTGTACCCATCTTAATAAATAGTAAACAAATTAAAAAAAAATGTAAAATTTGATCTCCAAGTATATTTTAATATAGAGAATCATATTGAACAGTTTGAATCGACTGTTTGAATTTTCAAAAATTATATTGTAAAATGTTGTAAGTGAATCCCTCCTCTTTAATTAGTCAACTAATAACTGACATAAAATCAAAGTTGACGACTTTTAGGATATAAGGTATTACAAAGTAAAGTCTTAATTAAATATTTTATAGGACTAATTTGAATTAAGAAAGAGGAGGGTTAGAATTTGATAAAATTACCACGTCCAATAATTAAAAAACTGAATTGAACGAAAATTGTAAGAAGTCGATCCAACGAAATGTGCGACCAAGTACAAATAATAAGCAGCAAAAATGGATTATTGTCTCCAATTGAAGTATTGAACTATTGCCTCTGAAAGCATAGATTGGTTTTCGCATCTATGGAGTTTGGCCCCCTTAAATCCGAATTCAGATCTTCCCCGGTACCGTAATAGGAAGTCTCTTACAATTACTTGATCTTGACCGTTCTTTTTAAATTGGCACGAATCTCAAAGTCAAATAATACTGACCCTCCGTCAGCCCGAATCCCAAAGCGGTTGGGAGTTAATCTCAAACCGTAAAGTGAAGGGAATCTTTTACAGTAATGGAGAGGGATACTTGTCCAAATCCCACCGATCAAAATTGGCTTGACCTTGTTGTTTTAATTCCGATCGAAAGGAAAAGGAAGGGCTCTACTAAATTACTCACAGCGTCACACCGCCGCCTCATTCTCTTCTTCCGAGGCAACTCCTGTCTGCCTCCTCTCTACTCTCAGCTCACCTCCTCTCTCAACTCTCTCTTGCACTTCAACTGTTTGTCAAAATGCTCCTGACAACTATTGTCGCTCCGAGCACCAGTTTTGTGTAGCCACGCTTCATACTTGTTGCCTAAAGAAGCGCTCTACCTCCTTTCAAATTATACAAGACAGACTAGGCTCTCTTTAACTGTGGTAAGAGCTCTGCCTTTCTTTCAAATTTTTGCATCTAGCCCAGAAATTTAGCACCTTGGTAGATCCTGGTGCATTCAAGTTGCTCGGAAAAATGTCAAGAAATGTTACAATCTGGAATTCAATTTGTCAAGTCTTTCATGGGAAGAATCCTTTGCTATTTTTGTCAAATAGATGCTTGGGTACACGACATAAAACAAATTGACTACAGTTACGAACATTATAAATCTGGTAATTAGGCATCATCATCTACTATGCATTAAAAAGTTAGGTTAGAGCAAAAATTGGCCAATGTATACTTGTACAAACAACTGATTGTCCTTAATTGGGGTGCATTGCAATGCAGTCCCTTTGGCTAGGCTAGTCAACTATATGAGCCAGCAACCAATTTAGTAATCTTACATGCAAAAATTAGGAGAATGAGAGCACACTAGGAATACCATTCTGAGCTACTATTTTTTTAGTAGTTATACTTACTAGTTATATTATTTGCATATGTACTAGTTGTATGAGCTAATTACATTTCTAAAAGTAATTAAGATTTGTCGTGGTTATCACCCGGGATCTAAACTTATTTCAAGGTTACACGCATAGTTGTGAAACTATATACTTTAAAAGATCACATCCAATAAAAGATATTTTTGTTGGATCAAGCATATCTCTTAAGCATAATGATTGCTATTATTCTCCGAGCAGGTTACAGTTCAAGTTCAAACCTAGGATCACCAGCTCAGGTTTTTTAGCTATTGAACCGATCAAGTTTGGCAATACTGTACGACTGCTCATTGTAGAGGCCTGGGCTTCTCACTATGGTAATAGGAATTATATTTTAGATTCTTAACCATAGAACCAATGTGTAAAGTGAACAAAAAGCAAACAAAAACAGTCCCAATTAACAACTAAACTTCGGTCCTTAAAAGTTTAAGTTGGTTTGATATAGATTACTACAGGCTCAGTAACAACTGATATAGCAGTACTGAACTGAAAACATTAATGAAGTAAATATGAGTTCTCTATTTAGCCTTTTGCTGTACTTAGCATAATTTGTATTTTTGAAGGTTGTGCAGTCTCTTGTTGCTTCTTGATTCCTTGGATCACTCATTGACCAAAAAGCCCTTCTGGAAGAGTATAGCACAGAAGGTGAAGTTGTAACCATTTCATCCCATGGCCATGGGGACCCGCCAGCTGGAATTACTTGTAAAAGAACGTTATCGGTCGGGCACTCTTACTATTAAAGATGCTCTTCAATTTTTTGATCGCTTGCTGGCCGCTAAGAGTCCGGCACCGTCCATCTATTCCTTTACCCAACTCTTTACGGCCTTAACTCGTATGAAAAACTCAAACGACCATTATGCCACTGTCATTTCACTCTTTAACCGCTGGAGCCAACATAAAGGGGTCTCACCCTTACCCAATGTTTGCACCTATAGTGTCTTGATCGGCTACTGCATCCGTATGAATTGGCTGGGACATGGGTTGATTTTGTTTGGAAGGTTCATAAGGGAGGGCCAGAGAGCTGATGCTTGCTTCTTCACTCCTATACTCAAGGGCCTCTGTTATGAGAATAGGATTAGTGAGGCTGTTGCCATGGTGTTACATAAAATGCCTAAGCTGGGCTGCACACCTGGCGTGATCTCCTACAGCACCGTTATAGATGGCCTTTGTAAAGAAGGCCTAGTTAGTCAAGCATTTAGTTTGTTTGAGCGAATGCTTTCAGAGGGTATTGTGCCAGATGTAATAACATACAGTTCACTGATTAATGGCTTGTGCAAGGAGGGAGATACTGAGAAGGCAGAGGAACTGTTGTCCTACATGGTTTCTCAGGGAATTCAACCTAATGTTGTGACCTATACTACTCTCGTGGATGGGTTGTGCAAGAAAGGGCTATTGGACAAGGCAGTGGAATTGCTTCGGTCCATGGTTTCTAAAGGGCATGATCCCAATGTTGTGACCTATACTACCATCATTGATGCACTATGCAAGGAGGGGAAAGCTGAAAAAGCAGAGGAGGTGCTATGTAATATGATTTCTAGAGGAAAGAATCCTAATGTTTTTACCTATAGTACTCTTATAGATGGGTTCTGCAAGATGAACAAACTAGGAAAGGCAAAGAAGGTGCTGAATGAGATGGTTTCAAAGGGAATATTGCCTGACACAGTGACTTGCAATATAATTGTGGATGCACTTTGCAAGAGGGGGGAAACTGACGGGGCAGAGAAACTATTGTATCATATGATTGATAAAGGTGTCACACCTGATCTTATCACATATAATATTGTTATAAATGGATATTCTAAGCTAGGTTGTTGGAATGAGTCGATTAGAGTTTTCAAGGATATGATTGATCGAGGTATTTGCCATATGAGGTTACATCAATGATGGATCCTTTGTGCAAACAAGGACAAAGCAAGGAAGCTCAAAAGTTGCTTGACTTAATGGTAAGGGGAGGTATAAAACCAGATGTTGTATCATATAGAATTTTACTTATCGGCTATGCAAATTATGGCACTATCGATGATGTGATGAAAATCTTAGATAGAATGCAACTCAATCATGTTGCGCCAGATCTCTCAACTTACACTTCCTTGCTAAAAGCTTATGCAAAGAACAGAAAAGTAGATCAGGCTATGTGCGTGTTGAACAGAATGAAGCAAGAAGGGGTGAAACCCGATTTAGCTGCCTCTGCACCAGTATTAGAACTGCTTTTGAGAATGGAACGAGATGATGATGCGAGGGATCTCATGGACCAGACAATTGGTAAGACTAATGATTGAAGTGCTTAATCCTGTTGTCAACAGATAGATTATTTGAATTTAAATGATCAATTTATGTACTTCTGGGCAGTTTGTTGCTCCATTAATTTAGTGTTACTTGTAACAATAGAAGTGTTCTTGAAAAAGCCCTGGACAGATTCTTTTTATATTTTTATATTTTTGGGTGATTCAATGTTTTGCAGCCACACTTCTGACCTGCTTTTTTGGTGCTTTGCATTCTAGTCTACTTGTCTTTATTTTGTATATGTCCGTCAGTTAAAAGTTAATACCCTTATTGTATTGTATCCAAATTCAATGTTGTAGATGAGGCTATGTGTGTTATGAACATTAAGTACAGTTGCTGTTAATTGAAGTGAGATATCTCTAGCATTTTACTATTGAACATTTCATAATTTCTTGTAATTTTCATCATAATTAAAATGATATATGTTAGAGTTGAATGGCCTTTCCGAATGGCCTTTCAATGCACATTTAATTCAATTAATAAGACGATAAACATTCGAAGTCATTTTGGGCCGTAATATAAAAAAAACCAACCATGATAAGCTTTTCAAAAGAAAATTCATTGGGATAATACACACGACCCAATTCAAAATTAGTTTTGTCGGATGGTAACAAGAGACATGGGCGCTTGCAATTGCAAATATCTCGCTATTCCAAATTTCCAATTAGATGGTTGGGAACTAGGACTCTTCAGATTCATTTAGAGGATGTTACCATCATGGATGCACTGTGCAAGGAGGGAGAAACTTAATACCTTTTCTGTTCTCCTTGCAGAGTGCATCTATGATGGTATTGTAAGTCACAACAGTTCATCTGAGAAGCCTTCTCAATATCTCCCTTCTTGAACACACCATTAATAAAGTGAAAAGGCCAGAGTTGGAACCTTCTATTGAAGACCATTTTAGAGCCTTCTCTGCATCTCTCTTCTGTTGAACCTTCTATTAAAGTATAAAATTTCCTAAAATATTTTCTTTTTTACTAGTGTGATTTTGACATTTCAGACAATGGTGCTTTTCAGACAATGTTATTCCTTTCTGCTTTTTAAAAGAGTAAAAGAAAATAACATATTATTTGATTATGTTTACCTTGATTGACATTTATTTTTTCTTTGCAGCCCTTGCCATTGAAGCGACTTGCAGAGGGACGAAAAGATACAAATTCTTCGAGAACTGATAACATTTGGAAACTATTTACCAATGTTCCCTATCTACCTACCTGTCCCAAAGGTATGTATTCATTAGGAATATGTTTGGTAGAGATAAAAGTGAAGGAATAAGCGGATAAAGTGAAGGAAGAGCCGAAGAGAAGCACTTGAGAGAATGAACTCTCCTGCTTGGATCTTCTGCATGTGAAGTACAATGGTGTGCTTTATCCTAATTTAACGACTCCACTATTTTGGTTTTGTATGAGCATTCAAGGAAAATGGTGGCGCAACGATCAAATCTAAATATAGTTTAAATTTAATGAGTTGGAACACACTAATCAAAATTCAGTAATTAGATAATTTGTTAACTGACATGGCTATATTATTCCTTCTATCATCATTTTAATTTGATGTCTGACAATATCTATCAGTATAGGGGTGTGGATGTAAATTTTATCTCAGAGACATTGGGTGTTAGTTTGAATTTGGGAAATATTAGTTGGCCATTGCTAATATTTTTTCTAGTTTTACAAGTTTGTTTCTTTCAAGGGACATAATGAAGTGATCGGGGTTTAAGCAAGGACGATAACACTGCATGCTTTATCTACCAGTAACTTGCAAAATGACAAAATATAAAGCTAAAATACAAAACTTACATGGAGTCATGGGCTTGAAATTTGGAACTAGGGCGGGATTCGCTCCAATCTCTGTTGAAATTGACTCAGGCGTTGCAGACAGGCATTGCAACAGCTATTTGCAATGTCAAGAGCCGTTGCAACGGCATATGATCCGTCAGCAGCGCTTGATATGTTTTGTGAAGCTTTGATGCCCCATTCCTGTTTTTCCTCTTTTGTGTCATTTATTGTAGTTGAGGCGGGCGACGCGCAAATGATGTATGCATACATTATTTGCGTGCGTAGATGTATGCATAAGCATCCAACCATATGCGCATACAATAACATACATAAAATCACAACATAAAATTTCATAAACATCACAACATTATATATATGTCATAATCATCTGAATACAACAAGAAATAATAAGTCTCTGAATCTTAAGCAAATAAACAAAAACGCCAAGACATAAACAGATCCATATCTAGCAAATGTCGCGGGGCACCTAATTGTCCTAATAGAGTCGTCACCCCCTCAAGAGATGATCTCTTGGATCTCCTCCAACTGCTGCACCAGGTGGCTATCTAAGGACTGGAGCATCTCGCCAAGGTCAGCGAGCGCCTTATCCTGAGCGTCCGCCCGCTCTCCCATCTTCCGGAACTGCTCAAATACCATCCTCTCCATTTCATTCCCACTAGAACTCATTTCTTTGGACTGGAGCATCTTGCGAAGGTCAGCGAGCGCCTTATCCTGAGCGTCCGCCCGCTCTCCCATTTTCCTGAACTGCTCATCGACCATCCTCCCCATCTTCCGGAACTTCTCATCGACCATCCTCTCCATTTCATTCCCACTATAACTCATTTCTTTGTGCAACCGCTTAGCAGCCTTCCTTTTTGATTTCCTTGTACGCTTAGCAGCCTTCCTTTTCGATTTCCTTATATTCAACTCGTCTTGGATCACAGTTTGCCCCTCCTTAGAGCATCTACAACAGGGATTGCTAATCAATTGCTAATCTGATGTGGAGGATTGCTAATTTAATTGCTGGGTTGTACCATAATTGCTTAATTAGCAAATTTGCTTTAAAAGAAAACGTTTGCTTAGTGACACGCTGGCTAATTGATTGGTTAAAAATTGTCTTCCGTATCTGTACCGCGATCTCTCTCTCTCGACAAAAACGAAACATTTTTCATTCGATTTTTTCTATCTTTCGCTCAGATTTTTCATTTTTGTTGATGTTTTCGCTCTTTTCTTCATTTTACACCTCCCTCTTGTGAGGAGACCTCCGTCTATGGGTGGGAGCCAGAGAGAGCAGAATGGAGTCCAACAACGAGGGGTAGCTCGACGGAGTGGTTGCAAAGCCTTCACCGCAGAATCTCCGCGCATCGTCTCTCTCGGCGCAGCAGCCCTCTCGCCTTGCGCCGCCGCCTCGCCCTCGGTCCGCTCACCACCTGACAGGTTCAATTCCTTCCTCTCTCCACACTCCACCAGTGGCTTGATGATTAATTCAATTCCCGTTTGAATGGGGTGAGTTCCAGTTACATCGAGATGAAGAATTCTGTTAGTTGATGGAGCAAAATAGGGCCTAATGAGATTTTATTAAAGAAAGAATAATCTGTGGTTAAGGAAAGACTAACTTTAACATTTTTTTGCGAATTCTCTGTATGTACAGAAGAAACATACAACAATTTTACCTGGGGATGTTAATGGAAGCTGCCAACATAATTTCAATTGAGCTGGACAGAAAGAAAAAGGACAAAAATCAGATGAAGTCTATTCTCAGAGACAGGGTCAGTGCCAGTACCGATGCTGTTCAACATTCATATGATGTGCCATATTGTAGCATACCAACTATATCAACTGTGATAAATTGCCCCCACAAATACTAGTAACATGCTGCCTGAACTAATGGATGAACTAATTGAGGATGATCTAAGGTAAAAATAAACCTAGCTGTATTTCTTGCCCCAAATATGCAAATGAGCCCTTCTTCAATACTCCCTTCTTCTGGATACTTGTGCCATATTGCATGAACTGGTAATTATATATACCAGATATGAAAATCACAATGCTAGCAACTAAAAATTGTTTATTACTTGTCTTCTAACATTTTTTTTATTAAATAATTGTTAATGGAATAATCTGTGGTCAAGGAAAGACCTGAACATTTTTTTGCAAATTATCTGTGTGTACAGAAACATAGAAAGTGCCTACAAAACTTCAACCAGACAGAGAAAGTGCCTACAATTGAATATCAGAAAGTACCTACAAAACGTCATATGCTAGCACATGTATCTATTTGATTTCTTTTGAGTCTCAATATGTCTAGTGCAAGGATACGGGTGTTATGATTGTGCTTCTCTTTTTCTGCTCTTTACTGACACAGTGAGGGCTTTCATATTTGCGACTTTTAATTTGTATTAGGAGAGGGTACTGATATAGTGACTTGATTTGTAATATGATAATATCGTTAAGGAGATAAATCAAATATGGAATTTTGAGCGAGAATGAGGTAATATTATGATTTGTTCAATCCTGACATGAAAATGTGAAATATTAAAAAATTGTATCAATTCAATTGTATAAATAAAAACAAAGACTACCATGTACCAGTGATCGATACCAAAGCTGGTACAGCACCTCAGTATTTAATCCAAGCACTATACTGTCACGCAAAATATGAGAGAATAATAATGCCATCTCTGTCACGCAAAACTAAAAGCATGTTCAATTAAGGGAAATAACTATTATTCTTAAGGGAAATAAAACAAACCATTTTTATTGAAGGATAAAGAAATTAACATAAACTAAATTGATTCATCAATCATCACGCAACACACTCTTAAGTGTTTTGTCGTACACCTTTCTTTGATCTTCAGTCATTGTGGATGGATCTAGTTCCATAAACTTAAGTGCGAAATTCTGATTGTGCACCCTTTTAATCTCATTGCACAACCCTTCCATAGTCTTATTGAAGCTATCAATTTTTCCGATCTTCTCTAATTCAACATTATGTTGAGCCTCCATTGCTTCTTTCTTTTTTTCTATTTCGCTTGCAGACACTTCTTTTTGCTTGCTCTTGGCCTTTGAAGCTTTCCTTCCTGGGGGGCGAGGAGAGAGAACTGTATCGGAATCTTCATTCGAGTTGTAGTTGTTGCTAGTGTTAGTTTTGTTTCGCTTTGAACCTGTCTGTTCTCTTGATTCGATATCTTCGGTCCTTTCATACTGGCTTAGCCATTTCTCTTTTTTTTTTAATGACTGGAGTTGTTGCTTTCTTGTTTTTGAATGGAACAATCTATGCTATTTAGTGCACTTCTGCTGCAGCTTGATCTAGAAGTTTTAGTTAAAGGGTTTTTTTTCATTAAGCTTACCATGTTGCTACTGTTACAGATAAGTTTGCTCTTAGTTTCCACCAGAATGTTTTTTTTTTGTTATTACTAGTTTGTATATTTTTTTACTGATCAATTACGCAACAGTAAATCCAGATTTTTTTTTTTTGAGAATATTTAATTTAATTTTTGATATATTTAATTTACGTATGCAATTAACTTTAATTATTTAATTTAGTGATGTATGCAATTAATAATGAAAAGGATACAAGAGTTTTGTATGTAAGTAAAAGAAATGCAAATCAAATGGAAATTCAGTAGTAATGCGCAAACAGCTGAGCCGAAAAGATAAACGAAAAACCTTGAAAAGCAAAATTAAAAGGCTCAGACCCCCGAGCATTAAGTAGAAGGTACAAAATATAGTGTTTCTGAGAGTTGTTAACTTCTTGGTTTGACTAACTCCTTAATTTCTTCTTCGCCCCAGTATATCCTTCATGAGATATGTTCGTCATCCCTGTGCAGCACATTTGTACCAGTACCGGTACAGGTATATTTAAAAGGGAGGAAAAAATAAGATAGAAGAAGAAGCTGATCAGGTAAGTTGGTTTACCAGATTCCTGAACCAGTCCAATAGGTTAAATGCACTATTTGATATTTTCAAGAAGAAGAAGAAGATCAAGCTTCTCATTACATTATTATCTTATCTGACACTTCTTCAGGTACAATCTGACCTCTTTCTGCGAATTTTTGGTCATGAGGCATCCGGGTCTGCTCTTTTTCAATTAAAATTTTAATCATATGTCATAGAGTTTTGGTCATATTCATGAAATTACATTTGGTCTGAACTGTATAACCTGCAGGATAGTTGAGAGCGTTGGTGAAGGGGTAACTGATTTCAAATCGGTGACCATGTATTAACTGTATTTATAGGTGAATGCAAGAATTGCAAGCACTGTGTTATTATCAAGTTACTGGCTTGATAAAACAACATATAGACATATAGACAACATATAGACATAGTAAATCGATCTTTGTTATTATCAAGTTACATTTTTATGGTACAGGAATTGCTTTTGGCATAACAGACTTCATAAATTCTGATACATGTAGTCAACCTGTTCAACAGGTATCTTTTGCTCAACTCAGCTAAAATCTGACCTGCCTAAATCTTTGGAGACCTAAATCTGACCTAAATCTGACCTGCCTCTATTGGTTAATAAATATATGAACAATGTAAGTTCAAATAATATCTGATGATAATTAGCCATTTTTTTTAACTTTAAAATCATCAACTTTGTTTCAAATGTCAATTACAGGAATTTGAATTAAACAACCTCGTGTCACATGATATGCCATTTGCTAGCATTAATCAAGCGTTGGACCTTATGAGAGAACAGACAAATTGATACTCAGCTCCAACTGAAGCAGACGTAATTGTATACTCATCTCCAAATTGACAACAGCGGAGTGGGGCACAACAGCGGTGGCGGAGTGGTGACTCCTCTTCTCTCGCGCTAGTGGTGACAACAGCAGTGGCGGAGTGGTGAGAAGCAGTGGCGGAGTGGCAGAGAAGGGAAGGTTACTCTGTGGCAGAGTGGGGGAATATCGAGCGGTGGCTGAGTGGTGAGAGGCGCCGGCGAGAGAAGAGGGGAGTGGCAGAGAACGATCCTCTCGCTTCCCAAATTCATTTACGGAGGATTATTTTTTGGTCAATTTCTAATTTTTTTGCTGACGTGGAGTGAATTGCAAACATCAGCGATGGAGTAGTTTCGCAATTTTTGGCGGAGTGGTTTGCAAATTTTTAGCAAATGGCTGACGTGGTTTGCTAAACAATTGCTCAAATGTAGATGCTCTTAGTCCTAAGCCAAGTGTTTATGTTCCAAATATCATTTGCAGTAAGGCAACCAGCACTGGAAATAATCCCCTTAACAAAAGCCCGAGCCATTAGTTGAGGAAATATTTCCTGCCTGACTAGGTGATGTAAGAATTTTTGGATCTTAACAAATTGTTCGACAGTACAGAAACTTGATAGGCCGTTGAGTGTGCAATCATCAGTATATATGCCAACCTTCTTGTATGGTTCGATCATGGTTGCTAATTTTGCCTCAAGTATTTCTTCTTGGAAAGACATCGATCTATTATGAAATTTTCTGTATCGTACAAGAGACAAAATTTAGAAAATGAAATTAATTTAATTAAATACTGATCCTTGTAATGAAGATACCAAAAAGGACCTCTAAAGAGTAAAGAGCTTATATCATATCATATCATATCCAGAGCCCTAAGAGCATATATATATCAACAGGGCAAAATCCACAATGGGTAGATGCCAGATCACATGATATATATACACTGCAAAATATGTGTGCAAATTACGATGAATTCATCTAATGAAAAATTTACATATGAAAACATCTTGCAAAGGGAAATTAAATGGCGAAGATGAGAAAGAATCTCAGGTTATAATGAGAAAGAATCTCGATGTAGAACAAAAATAAATAAAAGAAACAGAACTGACCTCCTCCTCCCTCTTCGAATTCTGATTTGAATTTGAGCGGACAAGTGAACTCTAAAAACGAGCAGAGAATTTGAAGAGGTTCAAAGTATTAATTCAATTCAAAAGCTGCCCGAGGTGCACTGCAGTGTACTCTGCGCTGTTACTTTCAAATTCGTCGTTCCAACTTCCAAAAAGCGCTTTTTCGAGAAATTCTGACATTTTCCATAAAGCATTGTAATTATCAGTAAATTGCAGTCGGCTCTCTCTTGACAGTAATTATTATGCCCAATATTATATGAGGAAGGTTCAAATGCATCATATTTTTGTGCTCCAATATGCTTCACATCATGAGTTCGAATCTACTGCGATCCCTCTTGGGATAGCAGGATCCTAAAATTCCGAGATCAACGGTTCAAATTTTTTCGTGCACGGATCTCGGAAACATTCTTAGAAAGTAAATTTTCATGCACGCATCTTGAGAAATACCAACAGTTGAGATCGGATCGCAGGGTCCTGTGATCCCCCGAGAATCACAGCAGATTTATTTTCTCCACATCATTTATCTCCATTTTCAAAGTCCGAACAGTCGATTTGAACCGCTCAACATGATCTTCATAATAAAATATGCTTGGATACCAAATTTTATATTTTTTAGAAATTTTTTACTATTTTTTTAGATAGGTACAAAATCATTTTTTTAAGGAGATTCTGGACCATCCGATAAAGTGATATTGTACCTATCTAAAAAAAATAGTAAAAAAATTCTAAAAAATATAAAATTTGGTCTCCAAATATATTTTATTATGAAGATTATGTTGAACGGTTCGGATCGACTTTTCAGACTTTGAAAATAGAATAAAGAATGTGGAGCATATTGGAGCACAAAAATTATGGTGCATTTGAACCATCTTCATATTGTATTAACCTTTACTCTATTTCATATCTATCCATCAACTCGTAAGAACATTCTTTTAATTGAACTTGTTTCACGAAAGATGAAAGATATATGGTGTTGATCAATTTGATATAAGAAACTATTTTGGTCCTATGCCTGTTTATCATGACCATAAATTTTAATTGATGCATATACAAATTTTGATACATTGTAAAAATTTATTATGAATTTGTATATTTGTATTCATTAAGTGTGAAGTATATAGAATTAATTTTATAGGTGTTAATTGTATATAAATATTAAAAAAATATAAATATAAAGCTAAAATACAAAACTTAGAGAATTGTTTATCTATAGAAAAAATATTTTAAAAAAAAATAAACATAAAGAGTGGTTCTGAATTTTATGCGTAGAAGGTTGATTAGAAATTCTACCTATTCAAATTATATATTTTTCTTTTCATTAAAACAGAACTGTATCTGAATTTTTTGTGGCTTCATCATATGAGAAGCATAGTATAAATCAAGAAGTCGTAGATAATGGAGCCATAGAAAATCTAAACACATGTAAACATGTGCAAAAAATCAAATAGTTTGAATCTATGTTACTCTGATACTCCACCTTGGGTTCCGTATCTGTATCGGGTGCGTATCGGATACGCACCCGATACAGCTCCGATACATGTCAGACATGCCAGCTGGCGTATCGGAGTACGTGACGTATCTTTAGCCTCTGATACGGTCGCGATACGACTCTGAAACTGTCCGATACGGTCGGATACACCAGCATGGATCCGGTCTTGTGCACCGCGCATGGACCACTAGCAAATTTTTTTGTTTTTGCGCCAAATAAGAATCGAACTGAGGACCTCTAGAATAAGAACTATACCCCTTTACCACTACAACAACTGTCATTTGATGTTAGAAACTACTAGCATTTATATTTAACATATACTACAATTGATTTTTGATATTTAATTTATATAATACAAGTGTTGAATTAATAAAATAATTAAAATAATATATATAGTAGCCGTATCGTATCCAGGAATTTTAAAAATTATCGTATCACCGTATCCATATCATATCCGATACGATACCCATACCCGTATCCATACAACATAGGTTTAAATAGTAGAATTTCTACTTATTCTTCTATAGTATGAAAAAACAGAGATGTATCCGAATTCTCTGTGGTTTCAGCAGTATTTTTTTATTTCTCTCTCTTCTTTTTTAATATTTTCTATAAATAAAAAGTTCCCCAAAACTTATATGGACAATTTGTATATCTTCTTTAAAACCCAAAAGACATATGTAAATCTGTAATCCTCTTTTTTTTATGATTGTTTGTTTGTTTATTTATTCAGGAAAAATATCATCAATCTACAGGTTATTCAATTTATCATTCCCACAAACTTTTTTAGCATTGGAATGCTACTTTTCTGGTGGCCATGATTATTTGACTATTATTTAAAGACTAATTATCGAAAATAAAGTTTAAAATAATTTGGTACAGTTCAAATAAAAATTTAAAATTAGATTAAAGAAAGAGAAATTGAAAAGGTTTGATTGATTTTAGTGGGAAAATAAACAATTTTCAAGTTGTCATGGGAAAATGAGATATTTCAAAATTTTATGATGGGTATGACAATGATTACCCATTTAAAACTATAAAAACTTGAAATTTTGAAATCTTCGTCCTTTCTATTTTCTGATTTTTTTTTGTTATTTCTCTAGAGATTTATTTCAAACTTAAATTTTATTTAAATAGAAAAGTTTTGGGAGACACGAGAAACCCAATTCCGCATAAATCTCTTTTGACTCGTTGTTTCGCACTTTTATACAATGAGAAGGGAGTAGGTCCGATGCCTATCGGACCTACTTTTAGGTTCAACAAGCACGATGATCGTTCGATCTAATTTAAGATTGGTGCGCACGAACATTGAAACAAACACGCACGACTTTTAAAGCATCTGCACGAATCTTAAAGCAAATTGACGGTGATTAAACTCATCGGACCTACTCTCTAAGTGTTGTACAATATCTAATAAAACGAGTTTTGTCTTTTTAATTCAAGCTTTTTTTTGATAAAATATTGAATGAAGTTCCATTTTTTTGTAGTGCTGTGAAGAAAAATAAATGAATTACTCTGTAAGAATGAATAATTTATGGAAGAAAAAAAACATGATATAACATGCACAAATTATGTTATTCGCACAATATTTGAATGAACCACATAAATTAATTGTGAGATTATTATTTAACTCATATAATTCAAGTTCTTTAACTTTTGGTGTGCTATCTATACACATATATAGATTTGATTTGTGATGTGTGATTATAATTGGACTCAAAATATTTCCTTCTTGTTCAGATTTAAAGATAAAATGTATTGAAATAATATGGATTTTAGAGGAAATCAAATTAAATGCACTCAATAAATCAAACATATATTGAATTCAAAGATAAATTGTCACTAATATTAATTACAAAAAAACACATCAGCACCGTTTAGACAACATCCTTTCTTTTAAGTAACACTTAGTGTAGGTCCTCTGTGTCAATTTGGTAAATAATTACTATTTATCACCACTGGTTCATATATAATAAACTGCTATAAAAAGAGTACCACATATCTTCTCTGGTTCAAATAGAAGTTGTGGTGTTAAGTATCTATTCACCCTCGGTTGTTGAGTACAAATCGGTATTGTTTTTCGCATAATAACAATCGGTGTCAGTATGCGACTCAAGTTTGGGATGGTATGGGACAGCTCATTCACAAGTCTAATTCGATGTTGGAAACTTGGGATAGGTCCTGGTTACAATAAAGGCTCTACTCACAAAAAAGTAAGAGGATATGGGCAACTCAGTTTATGAGTGTGCTATGGGGAATTTGGAAGCAGTGAAATGAGCATATCTTTCGAGAGAAAAGAATGCCACCACAGCTGCTAGCGGGGAAAATAAAAAAATAAAAAATAGAGCTATGGCTTAGGTGCTGCAAGGGGAGCAAAGTTGTAAGCGGAGAAGATGTGAGAAGAAGTTCAATTTCTATTGTAATTTAAGTGTTGACAGATTAGTAGGAGGGAGTTGTAAACAATTTTACTTTTCTTGTTTAGCTTGGTAGCATTACCAAGTCTTTCAAAAAAAAAAACAATGGTTTGTAAATATAAATTATTGTTGTTGGTTGACAAACACCCATTGTTATTTTGAATGAACAGGTGTTGATGTGTATTTCGTTTTCATCAATATTTTTTCTTAATGAACCGCTGCTGTAAGTTTCTGCAACTCTAGCCACTATGTTCAGAAGTTGTTTTATAGTATTGAACCGGTGCTAAAAGTTGTTTAGAAGGGAGTCAAAAAAATTATTTTGGTTCTAATGCAATTAAATGACATTTTGTAAATAGGTGTAATGAAATTACATGTTCAAAATTAAGGTGATGTACTGAAAATATATACTATTTTTCCAAAAATAATTATTAAAACAGTTTCATTTTTATAGATTATAGTGAGTACTGAGTAGTGAGAAATATTTCATTTTTGTCTGTCTCATCCCCGTTTTCCATCCTCTGTGCCATTTATCGTAGTTGAGACGGGCGATGAAGGTGCGATCTGGTGTTATGCAAGTTCTCATTCGCGTGCATATATATATATATATATTTTATCATTAGAAAGCCCGTAGGCCATTCGCGTGCATATATAGATGTATGCATAAGCACATAAACATCACCAACATTACAACATAAAATGTCATAGTCATCTGAATAACACATCACAATATGAAATAATAAAAGTCCATATATCACACTCTCTAAATCATAAGCAAATAAACAAAATTGTCCAAGACATACGCAGTATTTTTTTCTTTTTTTTAATTGGCAGCTGCTGTCAAGGAATTGCATTAAATAAACTGTTGTGTGTACAAATTATTTAATACGCAGTGTTGAGAATTGAGAATTAGAATTCAAATTAGCCTCGGACCCGTTAAACCCCATTGCCAATTAACATCCCATTGCCAATTAAGATATTTATAATGTCGAAATATGAATTGTATGGCACAACTAACACATTAATTAGCTGATTAGCATAATATGTGTTGTTGCGTATTCACAAATGTGAAATATCCCTCTAAATAAAATTGACGCGTCTTATCATGACACATCATGGATAGAAGTGTTCATCGGTTCAGTACATATGAAATTAAAATAAAATAGATAAATTATAATTTTATTCAGTTTTCAAAAATAAATCTGAACCGACCGACATACTTATTAACTAAACAAATCGAACTAAATTATTATTAATTTTTTAAATTTATTTTAGGATTGATTTATAAATTTGTTTGGTTCGGTCTAACCGGTTTTAAACCAAACCAAGCAAAATATACATTATGTTGTAATTTTTAAATATTTTAAATGTTTGGTTCAGACGATTGACGGGTTTAAAATTTTCGATCGGTTCGGTCTAACCAGTTTTACAAATTTTGAAACCAAACCAAACCGAACAATTAAATTGATTTTAAAAAATGAACCGAACTGGTCCGTTTAACCGGAAAAATCGAACCGTTTAATCCAAACTCTCACAGTTTGATTTAAAACCGATTAAATCGGACCCGATAAACACCCCTAATCACGGATCAACAAAACGTGATGACAACATGTCGTACTTCGGTACTTGTCATAATGTGTGCAAGGCATAACATGTATCGTAACCTCGGTACATCTTTTCTTTAAGGTTGTGTTATTACATATGTTATAATTGTACACATGATATGAGATAATTATAACGCAATTTATGAAAGGGTCAAAGGCCGAGCGCAGAAAATAAAAATGCGGCCCATATTGACATTTTCATATTGGGTTAGCTATTTTAGGGCCTCACAAGCCAACCCATATTTTTAATCAAATTCTAAACTAGAACCACAGAGGCACAGAGTAATCAAATCCTGCTTCCCTCAACTATTGAAAGAAACCAGTTGATTAACACTGAGCTAACCAATAAATAGAGCAGATAAGCATGTTAACAACTCAAAATAGTTGAATAAAATAACTGAAACATGGTTCTTAGATCATAGTTAACAAATTACTTGCAGACAAGTTACCTTACTGGTAAATGAATAGATCCAAACACAACAAGCTGTGCATATCAAAACAGATCCAAACTCAACAAGTTACTAACAAACACAACAGCAGCATGAAACAAGCATCGATCAAGAGCCCGTACCTTCGGTTTCAAGCATCCTAGCTCTCTTAACTATATACTGAGCTTCATCATCGACATTCCTCTCCATTTCATTCCCACTAGAACTCATTTCTTTTTGCAACCGCTTAGCAGCCTTCCTTTTCGATTTCCTTATATTAAATTCGTCTTGGATCGAAGTTTGCCCCTCCTTAGTCCTGAGCCAGGTGTTTATGTTCCAAATATCGCGTGCAGTAAGGCTACCGGTACTGGAAATTATCCCCTTCTCACAAGCCCGTGCCATCAGTTGAGGAAATATACCCTCCTTAAGTAGGTGATGTAAGAATTTTTGAATCTTTTCAAAATCTTTCATTAAAACAAACAACGCTGCTACGCCTTTGACTGTGCAACTATCAGTATTTATGCCAGCCTTCTGATATGGTTCTTTGATGGTTGCTAATTTTGCTTCAAGCAGAGCTTCTTCTGGGGAAGACATCTATTATGTGTTAACTTCTCCAAATTTCCTGCATCGCACAGGAGGTAAAATCTAGTTTAGAGACATAATGATATGAATATAATTAAAAATTGATCCTTTTAATGAAGATACAAAATCAAAATAATTATTGAATTTGTCTTGTAAAAATTGATACCAAATGATGCATAGAGTTTACCTTACTGGCCGCATGAACCTCTTAAGCTACATAGTTAATTATCAGTAGCCCAGTAAAGGATTCATTCATTCAACTTAATAATAGTAGTGTTTGCATGTTAAAATTAATTACAGTTTTTGAAAACAGAATGTAAATATAACACTAAACCATCTAAGCATTGGACCTGAGAAACAGTTGTAGAAGTGAAGTACATGGAAGTCTCTTGTTAACTGTTAAGAAGAAATATTATACAATCGTAAGTTAAACTTCTTTTGAAAGATCTTGTTTTACTTCACGCTTATATTTTCATTTTCAAAGACTAAACAGTCGATCCGAACTGCTCAACAAGATATCCATATTGAAATGTGCTTGGAGACCAAATTTTATATTTTTTGAAAATTTTTTACTATTTTTTTAGATAGGTAAAAAACCGCTGTTTTTGAATTGTTCCAGACCAAATATTTAAAAAAAATAGTAAAAATTTTATAAAAAATGTAAAATTTGGTCTCCAAGCACATTTCAATATGGATATCTTGTTGAGGGGTTTGGATCGCCTGTTTAGTCTTTGAAAACAGAGATATGAGCGTGAAGTAAAACAAGATCCTTACTCCGCAACTCACTATAACCCATTTCTATATATATATAATATAGAGAGTTGGGATATTGTGCTTCATGGAGTAAATGAAATATTTTATTTCATGATATATTGTGCTTCATAGTAGCTTTTCAGACATGATATATACACTGGAAATTATGTGCGCAAATTACAATGGTTTCAACTTTCAACTAATAAAAAATTTACATATGAAAACATCTTGCAAAAGGAAATGACGAAGATGAGAAATAATCTCAGCTCAAGACTCAAGAGATTTGAAATGGGTATTAATTTGAATCAACTAAATAATCTTATGTATATTATTACTAAAATCTTCTAAAATAATAAAATAAACAGAAATATCTAGTGAAATACAACTAGCTCCACGAGGAAAAAATAAAAAATAAAAAAAATGAAAGAGAGAGAACTGACCAGGCCTCCTAGTCTCTCTCTTCGAATTCTGATATCCGAGAAGATAACAACTGTTATTTGAATTTAAGCGGACAAGTGGAAATTTAAAACGAGCAAAGATTTGAAGAGGGTTAAAGGAATAATTCAATTCACAAGCTGCCCGAGGTGCTCTGCATGCGCTGTCCTTTCAAATTCGTCGTTCCAACTTCCAATTAAGTTGCGCTTTTTCGAGAAATTTTGACATTTTCCATAAAGACTACTAGCTTGTAATTATCAGTAAATATTGCAGTAGAACTCTCTCTCTTGACAATAGTTAATAGGACAAATATTATATTAACCTTTACTCTGTTTAGGGGTGTCAATGGTAATAAATGGATTGGATGAAAGCATTTTCATACCTTTACATGTTATGTTAACCGGAAAATGAACCGAACTGGTCCGTTTAACCGGAAAAATCAAACCGTTTAATCTGAACTCTCACGGTTTGATCCTAATCACGGATCAACAAAACGTGATGACAACATGTCGTACTTCGGTACTTGTCATAATGTGTGCAAGGCATAACATGTATCGTAACCTCAGTACATCTTTGCTTTAAGGTTGTCATATTACACATAGATATATGACTTCATTCAGTTGTCATAATTGTATACATAATATGAGATAATTATAACGCAATTTATGAAAGGGTCAAAGGCCGAGCGCAGGCCCATATTTGACATTTTCATTTTGGGTTAGCTATTTTAGGGCCTCACAAGCCAACCCATATTTTTAATCAAATTCTAAACTAGAACCACAGAGGCACAGAGTAATCAAATCCTGCTTCCCTCAACTATTGAAAGAAACCAGTTGATTAACACTGAGCTAACCAATAAATAGAGCAGATAAGCATGTTAACAACTCAAAATAGTCGAATAAAATAACTGAAACATGGTTCTTAGATCATAGTTAACAAATTACTTGCAGACAAGTTACCTTACTGGTAAATGAATAGATCCAAACACAACAAGCTGTGCATATCAAAACAGATCCAAACTCAACAAGTTACTAACAAACACAACAGCAGCATGAAATAAGCATCGATCAAGAGCCCGTACCTTCGGTTTCAAGCATCCTAGCTCGCTTAACTATATACTGAGCTTCATCATCGACATTCCTCTCCATTTCATTCCCACTAGAACTCATTTCTTTCTGCAACCGCTTAGCAGCCTTCCTTTTCGATTTCCTTATATTAAACTCGTCTTGGATTGAAGTTTGCCCCTCCTTAGTCCTGAGCCAGGTGTTTATGTTCCAAATATCGCGTGCAGTAAGGCTACCGGTACAGGAAATAATCCCCTTCTCACAAGCCCGTGCCATCAGTTGAGGAAATATACCCTCCTTAAGTAGGTGATGTAAGAATTTTTGAATCTTTTCAAAATCTTTCATTAAAACAAACAACGCTGCTACGCCTTTGACTGTGCAACTATCAGTATTTATGCCAGCCTTCTGATATGGTTCTTTGATGGTTGCTAATTTTGCTTCAAGCAGAGCTTCTTCTGGGGAAGACATCTATTATGTGTTAACTTCTCCAAATTTCCTGCATCGCACAGGAGGTAAAATCTAGTTTAGAGACATAATGATATTAATATAATTAAAATTTGATCCTTTTAATGAAGATACAAAATCAAAATAATTATTGAATTTGTCTTGTAAAAATTGATACCAAATGATGCATAGAGTTTACCTTACTGGCCGCATGAACCTCTTAAGCTACATAGTTAATTATCAGTAGCCCAGTAAAGGATTCATTCATTCAACTTAATAATAGTAGTGTTTGCATGTTAAAATTAATTACAGTTTTTTAAAACAGAATGTAAGTATAACACTAAACCATCTAAGCATTGGACCTGAGAAACAGTTGTAGAAGTGAAGTACATGGAAGTCTCTTGTTAACTGTTAAGAAGAAATATTATACGATCATAAGTTAAACTTCTTTTGAAGAATCTTGTTTTACTTCACGCTCATATTTCCGTTTTCAAAGACCAAACAGTCAATCCGAACTGCTCAACAAGATATTCATATTGAAATGTGCTTGGAGACCAAATTTTACATTTTTTGGAAATTTTTTACTATTTTTTCTAGATAGGTAGAAAACCGTTGTTTTTGAATGGTTCCGGACCATAAAAAACAGTAATTTTGAAATATTTACAAAAAATACTAAAAAGGTTTCTAAAAATGTAAAATTTGATCTCCAAGCACATTTCAATATGGATATCTTGTTAAGTGGTTCGGATCGACTGTTTGATTTGAAAACGGATATATAAGCGTGAAGTAAAACAAGATTCTTACTCCGCAACTCACCATAACCCATTTCTATATATATATAATATTGTGCTTCATAGTAGCTTTTCAGACATGATATATACACTGGAAATTATGTGCGCAAATTACAATGGTTTCAACTTTCAACTAATAAAAAATTTACATATGAAAACATCTTGCAAAAGGAAATGACGAAGATGAGAAATAATCTCAGCTCAAGACTCAAGAGATTTGAAATGGGTATTAATTTGAATCAACTAAATAATCTTATGTATATTATTACTAAAATCTTCTAAAATAATAAAATAAACAGAAATATCTAGTGAAATACAACTAGCTCCACGAGGAAAAAATAAAAAATAAAAAAAATGAAAGAGAGAGAACTGACCAGGCCTCCTAGTCTCTCTCTTCGAATTCTGATATCCGAGAAGATAATGTTAAAAATATAGAAGATTGATCTCAAATTTTATCATCATCATAGATCAAAGATCAAGGGCTAGGATTAGTTCAAGTGTCAAAATAGAAATAGAATAGCATAATTGGTACATTGGTACCAGAGATTACCATAAATAGGAATAGTAACGTTGGGATTTCCAACGGCTCTTTAAGAGCTTGTATTATAAATAGCTCTAGGAAAATTGTAACATATATAACACAAGAGATACAATACGGAGAAATACAATATGATTCTTCCACACAATCTCTCCAATAATTAATGGAAATAAATCAATACTGTTCCGCATCCTTTCTCCTCAGAACCTCAAAAATCAACATGGTATCAGAGCCAGGTTTTCAAACCCTAGAATCAAGCACTACAAGCACACAAAGCAAGAATGGCTCAAGCTGGGCAGCAATCATCTGAGGCTACCTCAAAGCTGATAAATACCGTGCTTCATGGCAGCAATTGCTTGTCGGGGGCAAGTATCCAGCTAGAGTTCATCACAGCAGAAAAGGCAAGGCTTAATAACCCATAAAAAAAAACCAGATCCATATAAACAAAATAACCCAGACAATCCATACCAGCATCTGTTCTTAATTATGAGCACCCGAAAAAAAACCCAATAACCCGATAAAGCTCTAAGCTTTTGATTCCGACCAGCAAACCTGATAATCATCTGTTCTTATCAGGTCCAAGAGAAAAAACCCAACAAAATTACAAGATCTGATTTTATCTGATCTAAACCAGAAATTTCAGAAAAAGAACAATGCTGTATCAGCTAATACCAGAAAAATTCGTACCAGAAAATAATAATAAAAAAAATTCCAGAAAAAAAACCAGTGCCCGAAAAATCTCAGAAAACCCTTCTTCCTTCCATATCTCAAAAAAAAAAAGGACAAAAACAACGAAAGAGAGAAACTTCTTTTTTTAAGGGGGAGAAGTTAGAGAAAACCAGAGCCGTACCAAAAAATCAAATTATGAAACAAACTACTAACCCGATCGAACCACAATCGCCAAAACCATAATCCTAGTTCTTCCATTCGCACAAACCCTAGCTTCTCCACCGCCGGAAAATATACCCATTGCAAGAAGAAATGGCATACAAGGGTGAGTTCTTGGTCCTTGTCACCAGATCAGAACCAGAAAAAAAGAGCTTCATCAGTCTTACCAGCAAATACCCTAATTAGCAAAACGAAAACCTCGTCGCAAAAAAAAAAAAAAAAAAAAAAAAAACCTAGCCTTCAAGGTGAATGGAAAATATGCACAAATTGCAAAAAAAAAAACAAGGCCATAATCGAGATCGGTGCTGGATTTTATTTCCTAATATCCGGCCGGAGAAACAAAAAGCGACGGAGAATAGAGATGATCGGAAGAGGTACGCAAGAGGTGGCGACGGATTTGAGAAAGAATAAAAAAAAGGTCAGCAGCGATAAATTAGAAGGAAGGAGAAAGGGGGAGTTACAGGAGGATACGAAATGAAATGGGTTTTAATAAACTGATTTCATCCTCTCCATTTTTTAAACGAAATGGACACCTCCATTGGAACTGCCTCAAGAGGGTCTAGCGAGTCAAAAGAAGATCTCATGCAACGATTGTTCATGCAACTCTTCATGTGGTACTCTAAAAACCAAAATTTAAATTCTTATAGTATAGCCTTTATTTTATGGAAGAAAATCCCGCTTGACCTAATTTGAATAACCAAATATTCATAGATAGCGGTGCACCAATCAATAGTATAGAATAATCTAGAAAATTGCCGAATATATTTCTAGAAATGTTTAAAATATTTTTATATAGAACTCTTTACAAAAAAAAAAAAAAAAAAAAATTACTTTCTGTTAATATTTACAAAAAAAATTAACACAAAGTGAATTAGATTGCAATGCACATTTTCTTCTTCAAATAAATATAATATTTCAAACCGGAAAGCCAGAAAAATAATTAATGAAGTTTTTGAAAATCTTGAGAAAATTGTATAATTTACAAAAATAAAATTTTATGAAATTTTCAAATATTTCATGTTATGATATTCATAAATTTCAATATATTAATCATAAAAGTTCAACACTTACTTTTCTATATTTTAAAAGCTTAACTCTTTCCAATTGTATGTTGACATATTGAACGGTATAAAATAATTATGTTTTTGCAAGTCAATCACATTTACATGATATTTATAAAATTTGAAATTATTTAACAATAAAAATTAATATTATCTCAAAATTAAAATTGCATAAATTAATACATGAAGTATTTTGACAATGGCCTTTATGTTTGAAATCAAAAACAAAAATTCATCTTTGTACAATAATATATATATATATATATATATATATATATATATATATATATATATATATATATATATATATATATGAGAGAAATATGGCACAAGATTTTTGGAAATTTCCTATAACAACTATATTAATTGTAATGATTTATAAAAATTGTTAATTTACTAGAAATTCAATTGAATGCATGAATCAAATATTTAGATTTTATAAGAATACCGAATTTGAAAATAATTATTCTACAAACTATCTTAAAATTAAAAGTTTCTTCTTCATACAAAAAAGCTTGGTTTATAAAGAAAGCCTCAACATTCATAAAGAGCCGGTATCCAATTCATACCGAGATAACCAAGAGCTACTAGAGCCACCGAGCTACTAGAGCCACCATAACAAGTGCTACTAGAGCCACCGAGCTACTAGAGCCACAATAACAAGTGCTACTAGAGCCATCGAGCTACTAGAGTCACAATACCAAGAGCTACTAGAGCCACCGAGCTACTAGAACCACCATACCAAGAGCCGAAAAATTTCGGCTACCATAACAAAAACCAATAACCTTTCTACCCGAAAGGTCACCATAAAATAAAATAAAAAAAAAAAAAAAAAGGGGGAGAACCTATACCAAATTGTACCAAATTGTGTTGGTAATACCTAAAATAATAAAAGTTGTACAAGAGCATGTACAATTAGAAATACCAATACCAAATGACCAAATAGAAGAAATACCAATACAAATACGAATGTCATAAAAAATAAAAAATTGACAAGTTGGTAATTGTACAATTACCTAAAAAAAAAAAAAGGACTCATTGGATGTAAATAAATATACAAAAAAAAATACAATAGTGATGACACCGTTAGAATTTTGAATTTATTTTCTATTGCGGTAAATAAATGTTGAAACCAATACATATATATATACATATATATGAATTATTCTCTCTATTTATCTATATAAGAAAAATAATAATGCTAACAATGAGGGGGAGGAAGAATTAATAGGTACGAAGAACATCAAGGATGACGCAACCATTTTCAAGGCCTAAAGACGATGCGATCCCTCCGAGGCATGAAAAAGGTGCAAGCCAAAATCAAAACTCAACTCATGCGAAATGAAGAGCAACTTGCCAATATCCTTATCAAAGGATCGGACCCGAGTCCATTCGAAGATATCACAAGCAAGCTAGGGTTGTACAATATATACATTCCTAGCTTGAGGGGGAGTGTTAAAAATATAGAAGATTGATCTCAGATTTTATCATCATCATAGATCAAAGATCAAGGGCTAGGATTAGTTCAAGTGTCAAAATAGAAATAGAATAGAATAGTTGGTACATTGGTACCAGAGATTCCATAAATAGAAATAGTAACGTTAGGATTTCCAACGGCTCTTTAAGAGCTTGTATTATAAATAGCTCTAGAAAAATTGTAACATATATAACACAAGAGATACAATACCGAGAAATACAATATGATTCTTCCACATAATCTCTCCAATAATTAATGGAAATAAATCAATACTGTTCCGCATCCTTTCTCCTCAGAACCTCAAAAACTCAACAGATAACAACTGTTATTTGAATTTGAGCGGACAAGTGGATATTTAAAACGAGCAAAGATTTGAAGAGGGTTAAAGGAATAATTCAATTCACAAGCTGCCCGAGGTGCTCCGTGCTCTGCATGCGCTGTCCTCTCAAATTGGTCGTTCCAACTTCCAATTAAGTCGCGCTTTTCCGAGAAATTTCGACATTTTCCATAAAGACTAGCTTGTAATTATCAGTAGAACTCTCTCTCTCTCTTGACAATATTCTATTAACCTTTACTCTTTAGGGGGTCAATGGTACGAAATGAATTGGATGAAAGCATTTTCATATCTTTACATGTTATGTTAACGGAAAAAAAAAATTTACTCTCTTACTCGTACAGTTGCACCTGATAAGATAAACGCAAAAAACTTTATATGTATCCATCGTATTCGTAGGGTCAAATAGACGAATAAAAGAATATTGAATAGATATATACAAGTCATGAATAAAATTATATCAGATCATTCATCATTTATATAAATATATTTATATATATAATTTTGAACTTTTCATTTTTAATTATTACGATATAGGATAACGGGTAAGAAATATGTTAACGAAAAAAACTTTACTCTTATCTGAACTCAATAAGTTAAATTTAAAAAAATATATATTTGTATCTGTCATATTGAATATGATACGGTCTAGACAAATAGATAAAAAAATACCATTGACACCCCTAACTCTATTTCATATTTATCCATTGACCATTGACTGATCAATTTCTGTATTACATCTCCAGAGCATTCCTTATTTACCAACTAAATGAAATTAACATGTTAATATACTTCATGTGCATCAAACTTATGATCATAAGTGATTTAATAATAAATTAATATAATTATTCTTCTCATTACTATTAGTTTTAAAAAAAAAACCTGTAATACATCTTCACATTATATATTTATATTTATGAATAATTTTACAAATAATAATGAACATTTTTTTCATTGAACTTGTTTCAGGAAAGATGGATCGAGTTCAATTTTATATAAGAAATGATTTTTAGTCCTATGCCTGTTTGTCGTGACTATAAATTTTAATTTATTCATACAAATTTTGATTCATTGAGCAGAGTAATTATCAAATTGATATATTTTATTCATGAAGTGTGAAATATATATATACAATTTGTTTTATTAGATGTGATTTATTATTTATATATCAATTAAAAAATATAAATTATTAACTCTTTTGATCATTTAATAAATTAGAATCCATGTCAAGTGCCAACGCATTAAAATTGTTCCGGTGCATCAAAATCGCGTTTCATGAATATGCATCAAAATTGTTGAGGTGAAGATCTTTCGGTCACATGGGTCCGCTACCTTTGAAAAACAAACCCAATTATTCGGGTAACGGATTCATTTTCGTTCTGGATCCGTTATGCTTTGTTCCGGATACAATCCGGATAATCCGCTTCGTTTATTCATCTTTAAAATTATTTATTGGAATTCGGATCTTATCATTCTATTGAATAACTATCCGGATACAGGAACGGATCCATAATTTCTATCAGAGCGTGCATCCCATTAAGGGAGCAGCTACAACCTTGTCCAATGGGTCTGCTTATTAGATCTGGGTCGGTACCGGACCGAGCCGAAAACGTACAAGCCAACTCGCTCTGGTTCGGTCGAGTCGCGAGTGGCACGGCTTGGTATAGTTTATAGGGTATAGGGTTTAGGGCTTAGTCGAAGTCCTGAGCCCTAATTCTCACTCCACGCGCGCGGCGCACCGTAACCCCGTCCCCCTCCTAATTCTCTGGCCTCGCCGTAACTGGTTTGCTTTAACCCCTACTTCTCTGCAGCTCGAACCTCAGTCGCCCAATCTCTCTTCCTCCCAGCGCCTACTTCTCTCGCCCAAGGTCCGAAGTCCCGCCATCCCACTTTCTCTATTGGGTGAGTTCTCTGCGTGGAACATCCCGGTCTCGCCAATTGTCCTACTTCTCTGCTGTTTTGAAATCGAAACTAAATTACACCCACTGAACTAAATTACACCAAGCGCCACACCGCCGCCTTTCTCTTCTTCCGACGCAACTCCTGTCTTTCTCCTCTCTACTCTCGGCTCACCTTCTCTCTCAACTCTCTCTTGCACTTCAACTGTTTGTCAAAATGCTCCTGACAAGTATTGTCACTCCAAGCACCAGTTTTGTCATACTTGTTGCCTAAATAAGCGCTCTACTTCTTCTTTCAAATTATAGAAGACACTCAAGACAGACTAGGCTCTCTCTAACTGTGGTAAGTGCTCTTCGTTCCTGTGCCAGTTTCTTTAGGTGGTTTGCATTTAAGCCTGGAATTTAGTACTTTGGTAGATCATGGTGACTGTTCATGTAAGTTGCTTGGAAAAATGTCCAGAGATGTTACAGTCTGGAATTCAATTTGTCTAGTCTTTTCATGAAAAGTGTCTTTTGCTTCTTTTTGTCAAATAGATGATTGGTAACACGGAATAAAACCAATTTACTACAATTAGGATGGTAATTATGCATCATTCTCTAATATTTTATTTAAAAAGTTGGGTTAGAGCAAAATTGCAAATACGAATTAAATTAGTCATTTATAAGATATTCATTGCTGGATTAAGCATAATGATTACTATTATTCTATGAGCAGGTTACAGTTAAAGTTCCAACCTAGGACTACCAACTCGGGTTTTTAGCTATTAAACCCATCAAGTTAGGCAATACTGTACGGGTGTTCATTGTAGAGGTCTGAGTTTCTTACTGTGGTAATAGGAATTATATTTTAGATCCTAAACATAGAACCAATGTGTAAAGTGAACAAAAAGCAAACAAAAACAGTTCCAATCAGGGGCGGACCCACGTTGGTCCGGGGGAAGGCCCCTGGATTTTAGAATTTACTGGAAAAAATAGGCCTGATTCGTTTTTGTCCCCCTCTGGAAATTAGTTTGCCCCTCTCTAGACTCAGAGAATTTTATTTTGAAGCCAATTTCACCTCCGCCCTTTATTCCTTGTACATTTTCGATTTTCTTCAAGTATTTTCTGATTTTGGGTGAATTTTTGAGGAAGAAGAAGATTGGTTCAATGCGAATAGACATGGTGCTTCACGAACCTAGAGGCTAAGCCATGGGACCTGATTACCGGGTTCAAAAGAAGATCACCTGATTTGTTGATAGAAGAGGACCCCATATGTCGGATTAAATGAGAGAGAAAGGAAATGCTGAGCCCAAACATGAAATAAATGAAATAACGGGCCTCTCTGATTGAAATCCCACTTTAATCTTCTCTTCATCTATTGCTGCTTCAAAAAAATAAAGTTCCGCTCACCTAAACCCTAAACCTCATGATTTAGAACTCATTTTCTGAATTATTCAATTTAGAACCATAATTTTTTATTATGTTAATTGTTTTTTATTAGTACATTAGCTAATGGATTTAAACCCAATAAGCTTTTTAAATCCGATTCCTGCCCCTCCCTGGCAGAAATCCTGCGTCCGCCCCTGGTTCCAATTAACTACCAAACTCCAGTCCTTAAAGTTTAAGTTGGTTTGATACAGATTACTAAATGCTCTGTAGTGACTGGTATAGGAGTACTGAACTTTAAACATTAATGAAGTAATAGGAGTTCTCTATTTAGCTTTTTGCTGTATTTAGCATGATTTGTTATTTTTTAAGGTTTTGCAGTTTCTGGTTACTTATTGATTCCTTGGATTACTCTTGAGTCTTGACAATATCCCTGGCTGGCAAATGACCAAATAGCCCTTCTGGAACAGCTTAATTTGATTATACAACTGCCCTTTGCTATACCTACCGAAGCACAAATTAAAAAAGATGCAAAATGTATAGCACAAAAAAGACATCTGGCAGTACCAACTGTAGCCTAATAGCATGGTAGCTGATCTAATTGAAATTGTGCTTGCAAGATTCTGTAACTAATTGTGTTGGACTATTACATGTGCATTGCCATTAAACACGTCATGCACTGTATGGATTGCTAGCTCCCAAATACTGAAGCCTAACTAGTACAGTGCTTAGTGTGATATTTACTAACTTATGAGGTAATTAAGAGCTTTGATAGTTCTTAGGATTAGTGCATGTTACCTCACAGCATCTAAACTTGGTTTGAAGGTTACAAGCATAATGGTGACATAATATTATAATGAATCATGAATAGGCAATTCATTATTTGATCAACTATTTACTTAAGCATATTATCTTTATGAGCAGATTACAGTACGAGTTACAATCAAGGACTCTAATATCAGTTTATTTTGCAATTGAGCTGATCAAGTTTGGTACTGGCATATGCTGGTTAGCACTGTGCATGCACACTATCTACTGCCACAGTTTCAATTTGTAAGGTTAAGTTTAATTTTAGATTTCTGTGGTTTAGTTATCTCCAGTAGGAGTAATTAGTTTATTGGGAAATAAAGAAGCTGGTATTAGCTTGTTTATTTGTAAGGTATTTGTCCAATCATACCAAATCTGGCTATCTCACCTTTTTAGTACAGTATAGGAATTATATCTAAGATCGTCAACATAGCAACCACTTGTAAATTGGACAAAAGGCAAACACAAAAAGTCCCAAGTAACTACTAAATTCTGGTTCATAAATCGAAGTTTGTCTGATGCAGACCACTGCTAGCTGAATAATTACTGGTATAAGAGTATCGAATTCGAACATTAATTAAGTAAATAGGGAGTCCTCTATTTAGCCTTTTGCTACATTTTTTATGATACTATGATTTATTATTTATCAAGTTTTGAATCTCGTGTTGCTTCTTGATTCCTTAGATGACCTGCTCACTGACCAAATCCCTAACCAGAAAAATTGACCAAAAAGCCCTTTGGGAAGAGCCCAAGTTGACCTTCACTGCCCACAATAAAGCACATCTTAGTCCAAATAAGAAATATAACGAATGAGTATGACACTGTATAACACAAAAAAGGCATCTGGTAGTACCCAGCAGTACATAGAGTAGCAGCATGGTAGCTGATCTAAATTGAAATTGTACCAATCTGGAAAGCTTCATCTATTTGTGTTTGACTATCTGCATTGTGCATCACTATTAAGCAAAGGTGGACATCACGTTATGGACTGATGCCATAACTGATGCCTGACTAGTACTGTTCTGTTACCTATAGCCTTTTTCATGTTATCAAAATTTATTAACCATTCTTTCATTTATGATTTGTAGGGAATGTATTGACGAACTTTTAGGACACTATTATAGTTGAACAAGGGGGGTCACCGCATTTTGTGGAGTTGTAACCAATTCCAACCCATGGCCATGGGGACCCGCCAGCTGGAATTACTTTTAAAAGAATGCTGTCAGTCGGGCACCCTTACTATTAAAGATGCTCTTCAATTTTTTGATCGCTTGCTGGCTGCTAAGAACCCGGCACCATCCATCTATTCCTTTACCCAACTCTTTACGGCCTTAACTCGTATGAAGAACTCGAACAACCATAATGCAACTGTCTTTTCACTGTTTAACCACTGGACCCAAGAAACTTCGTTTAGAGTTTCAACCAGCATTGTTCGACCTATAGAACTCAACCCAAATATCCATTCACAATTGATCCATAATTCAAGATACAGTCGCCTCTTTTCTACTTGCCGGATTGTTCATTCCAATGCCTCTACTGTCAGTACTGGTGGAGACATGTCTACAGAGAAAAAAACAATAGCAACCCGAATCCGAATGACCGATACCCGCATCCGCTTTTCTCAAGCTCAAAAGGATCTCTGTGATTATTTCCACAGCACTAGAGGCTATTCACTCCCTGATGCCGAGCACCTCAGTGAAAACACTCCAGTGTTTCTCAAAAAGCTAGTTTCAAAATTAGAGGACAGAAGCTTTGATCAATCTATCCGTAGATTACTTTGTTTTCATCCAATTAATGAATTTGAACCCTTTTTAGAAAGCATCGGTTTGTCCCCTACTAAATACAAGCACCTGTTACCAAAAAACATAATATATTTATCTGACGATCCTCTCTTGCTAGAGAATTACCATGTTTTGTGGAGTTATGGGGTACCAAGAATTAAAATTGGTAGAATCTACCTGGAATCAGCAGAGGTGTTTAGATACAATGAGGAGGTGTTATTATCTAAACTGAAAAATTATGAAAATTTTGGCATCAGTAGAGCAGCAATTGTGAAATTGGTCACTTGTTGCCCGAATCTTCTGGTGGGGGAAGTAAATTTGAATATTCTTCGGGTATATGAGAAATTAAGTAGCCTTGGAGTTCAGTTTGATTTGGTAATCCAGTGTTTATCTGACAGGAGCAAATACAATTGGAGCCGAGTTTCTGAAATGTTAACCTTTCTAGATAGAATGGGTTTTGACAAACAGGCATTAGCAACTCTAATCAAGGAGACACCAGTATTTGTTTTCCACGAATCAGGAAAAAACATATACTTGCTTGTGGCCATATTAATTAAGGTTGGTCTTAAAACTCATGAGATCTTGAATTTATTTGTGAAGAACCCTCATATACTAACTGGAAACTTTGTGAAATTTTTGGGTCATTCTGTAAATTTCCTCGCTGAAATTGGGATGGAACTTGGTGACATAGCTAGTATTATTTCTACCCACCCCCAAGTATTGGGCTCTTCTCCATGCAGGAGTTCACATTCTGTTTTATGCCACCTGAGCTTGCCCCGAAAAAGCTTAATTGACATGATAAAGGCAGACCCTACAAAGTTTACCAGCTTGGCTTGTACAAGGAGCGTTGATGAACCTGCGCATATAGATGAACAACTTTTTCTAAAGGAGAAAACTGAGTTTTTGCTAAAACTAGGTTTCGCCGAGTGCTCAGATGAGATGGCAAAAGTGGTTTCCAAGTTTAAAGGCAGAGGTGACAAGTTACAAGAGAGATTTGACTGTCTGGTCAATTCTGGCTTAGATTACCATGATGTGGTTAAGATGATAAAAATGGCACCTCCAGTGTTGAACCAATCGACTGATGTCTTAATTAAAAAGATAGATTATTTTACAAACAAATTAGATTATCCACTTGAGTCGCTTGTTGACTTCCCCTCCTTTTTGTGCTATAGCATGGATAGAATGAGACTTAGGTTTCAGATGGTGAGTTGGGTCACAGACGAGAAAGGATTAGTGACAAATTCACGGAAGGTAATGAAAAGGTATGGAGGGAAGATTTCTTTGAGCTACGTACTTACAATACCAGAGAAAAAGTTCCTTAAACATTTTGTGGATGTGAAACCGAAGGGGATGAAGCATTATGAAATGTTGAAGAAATCAATTTTGGGTTCTAAAGGGATTGCAAACTAGGATCTTCTTTTTGTTTCTTTTCTTTTTAGTTTATAAGATGTAGTTATAAATGTCCTAGTTCAATGATGGAAGTTACTTGGACAATTTGTGTATCTTCTTTAAAACTCAAAAGACATCTGTAATCCTATGTTTTTATGATTGTTTGTTTCTTTATTTAGGAAAAATATCATCAATCTAAGTGGCTCAGAAAGACATTATGTGGAGGGGTAATCTTTCTGGTACCATTTCAATAACTTTGATTGCTGGTGGATATTTTTTGTGCCAGCTTTACAGGTTATTCAATTTATCATTCACACAAACTTTTTTAGCATTGGAATGCTACTCTTTCGGTGGCCATGATTATTTGACTATTATTTAAAGACTAATTATCGAAAATAAAGTTTAAATAAATTTGGCATCAGTTCAAATAAAAGTTTAAAATTAGACTAAAGAAAAGACAAAATGAGAAAGGTTGTTTGTTTTTAGTGGGAAAATAAACAATTTTCAAATTGTGATGGAAAAATGACATATTTGAAAATTTTATAATAGGCATGACAACAATTACCCCTTTAAAATCTACAAAAACTTTGAAATTTTCAAATCTCCGTTCTTTTTATTTTCTGAAACTTTTTTGTTATTTCTCTAGAGGTTTATTTCAAACTAAAATTTTATTTAAATAGAAAAAGTTTTGGGAGATAAGTGAAATCGAGATTATTATTTGCACAATATTTGAATGAACCACATAAATTAATTGTGATATTTTTATTTAACTCATGTAGTTTAAATTTTTTAATTTTTGGTGAGCCATATAAACCGAATTCATATCCTCTGCATTAACTCAAAAAAGAATCTTTTGAGTTAATGTATCTGAACCGTTCGATCCGTTTTAAAATCTGTGCAAACTAGATCCACACTAATATTAAAGGCCCATAAATTAATAAGCTGTGGCCAGATTGGCTCCATTTAAAATTAGACGGCCGAGATACGTAAACTCAAAAGATGCTCTTTTGAGTTAAATGCAGACGATGCGGACTTATATATACCCATATAAAGATTTGGTTTCCGACATTATTATAATTGAACTAAAAAAAAATCTTTCTAGTTTGAATTTAAAGGCAAAATGTATTGAAATAATTTGAATTTTAGAGAAAATCAAATGAAATACACTAAATAAATTCCTCCTTATCAAAAAAAGAAATATGCCAGGTCTGACGGTGATGTATGTTTAACACTTAAATAAGCTTTGATAGATTTATAAATTCTAATTTTGATTTGAATTGAACTAAAGCATCACTTTGAGCATGTTAATTTGATTTGAACAATTTATAATTATCCAGTCAGAGTACATAAATAAATTTAAATTATAAACATTCAAGGTTAAATATACCTAATGAATATAAGGTTTCCGTTGGATACAAACCAAAATTTGCATGACATATTTGCTTTTTTCACACTGTGCAATCTAATTCATTATATCACTTTTAATTTAGACAACATTTGTAGTTCAAATTATTTATTTAACTCATATAATTGTGCAATTATAATTTAACTCATATAATTCAAGTTCTTTAATTTTTGGTTTGCTTATATATACACATATATATTTGGTTTGTGATAAAATTTGCTTCTTGTTCATATTTAAGGACAAAATGTATGAAATAATTTGAATTTTAGAGGAAATCAAATAAATGCACTTAATAAATCAAACTATAATTTGGATTGAAAGACATCAGTAATCCAAACGGTTTAAGATATATGATAACTTTGATATTATCATTAGTAATCTTGAATTATTTTTGTTATGCTAACAGTTAAAATTATCTCTTTCATTTAAGGCAAAAATTGACTTTATTATGCAAACGGGTTAACATATATGATAACTTCGATATTATCATGAATAATCTTGAATTATTATTTTTATGCTAACGATTAAAATTTATCTGCTTTTAAGAATTAAATAGTTAGCTCAAATAAAAAGGTAGTCACTAATTTATTTTTCAAGTATAACTTCGAATAATTTATTTTTATGCCACAAAATAACGATATAGCAATATGAATTATTTAAAGTCACCAAAGTCATATGAGTTTGTATATTCAAATCAATATTCTAAATAGCGCGCTATAGCATTTTCAAACTTTAAACGCTAAGTTATGAGATAAAAATGTACTATTTCAGCTACAATCGCTATAGCTGTAATAACGGTCCGCTATAACGCAAATAGCGCACGCTATTCTACATAAGATTTTATTTCAAGGTCCAAACTGAAAATTTCTTTTATGGACTAACTTTTTTCGAGACCCAGATTGTTTTTGTTTTTAAATAGAAATATAGATAGTTTATGACATGATGCTTAGGTTATATTGAATACAAAATATATAATTAGTTTATGTCATAATGCTTAGGTAATTTAGAATAAAAACAATATATAATTTATAATATTACTAGAGATATTTTGAATAAGAATTTGAACTTTGTACTTGTTCAATATGAATATTATAATTCCTTAATCAATTTGATGTTACTTATTGCTCTATGAGACTTTAGATAATATCAATAATTAATATAATTATAAAATATAATTTTTAAAAGAAAAAATGCTATGTATGATAGCTTTTGTTATAGCTACGCTATCTGTAATAGCTTTTTTTTTTTAACCTTCCTGCGGTGACGTAATAATGGCTATTTAGAACCTTGATTCAAATAGATAACCCGCCATACATAAAATGAAATATCAGTAGTTTGATACAAAGTATTTTTTCGGTTAATTTATTAAAATTGTTAATTTGTGACTTCCTTAATTTCAATAGTATATCTTGCTGATTTGATTTCTTGGGACTTGGTTGTTTCCAATAGTAGTGTCCATTTTTTTTTTTTTATTTATAGTGTGGTTGTGTTGCTGTACAGATGTCCCCTTAAATAATTTATGTTTGGTATACAAACTTGGTTGTTCAACTAAAAAGTTAGATTAATTAAATCAATAATTTGTTTGATGCAAATTTATTAATTAAACTAGTTATCCCAATGGTTAGGAGCTAGGGGCAATCCACATCCTCCTTGCACTAAAAAAAAAAAGATAAAAATAATTCTTCCTCTAAAGAATATTTTAATAAGGACATCAAAAGTGCACAAAACATAATTATTGCTTAACTTTTCTTATTTTTGTTCATTCCTAAATATTCCTAAATAAAAGAAGTTTCACTTTGCCTGAATTGATGCATCTGATTTTCTCCCTTCCTCTTGTTCTTTGTCCCAAAATTAGAGGTGAAAAAGGATTGAATAATGGTAAAACTATATCTGTATTTTTTTTTTTATACGGATACAGATCGAAACATGAGATGCATACGAATAAATATATATTTTTTCAATATTATTATTTATTAAAAAATATAAATATTATTAAAAAATATCAAAGTTCATAATATTTATCTAATTATATATGTATCTGTATCTGCACGATATTCAAATATTGAGAAGAGAATTAGAGTATATCCTATTGTCAATGTTTACCTTTTTGCCCTCTTAGTTTACCTTTCCTCTTAGTCAACTAACGACTGTAATTAATCTTTTTAGTTAAGATAATATAAATAATATTATCTTAACTAATTATGCTAGACATAATTCTTGTTCAGACAATTTTATTATTGTTTTTTTTTTGTAATTATCGTTTCGTAAGCGAGTTGTTGGAATGATTCATGCCACAAAAAAATAATAGTTGCCAAATTATGATTTTTTATTAGTCTCATGAATTATTTTTAATTTTAGTTAACATCATATGTGACCATTCGAAAATGACTTCTTGAAAATGATGCGCTTAATTAATTACAAAGTAAGAAAGCATAATCAAAGTCAGACATACATTTATATGTCACTATTTTGATAGAGTCAATGTTTTAATTTTTATTCCTTTTAAATTTAAATAATATTTTTTTTGGCAATTTGAAGCCCGTAGGCCAATTTTAAATAATAATAATAATAATAGCTTCATATTTTTTTTTTGAAAAATCTTCGCGGAGGCTGTGAAGTCATGAGCGGTGTTCGAATTCCAATTTGAACTGACTGTACTACCGTCCCATCTCATAATAATCGCTTCTTCGTTGTTAGTTTTTATTTTGCCCTTCCGTTATTATTACATTCATTCAAATAATAATCTTAAATATCTGATTGAGGTCAGCTCATATCCATTGAGAATAATAAATTTGGTGATATCAGGAAAGTTTTGTTGAATTTTCCCAAGAACTAATTTGTTAAGAATTTCCAAATTGATCCCCATAATTTGTAAATATAATAATTGAGCAGGTAGTGCAATTTTCTCCTCCCTATTAGTTCCAACCTTTTTACCCCATTTTGGAATTCAGATAATTATGTTAGTAAAATTTTATTTCAGAACTCTACTGGTAAATTAATAGATTGCAATTTACAAAGTGTATTTGCTATGTGAGGAGAGTTCAAATGCTCTATGTCTTTTATGTCTTATCATGCCTCACATTATTTATCTTTGTTTTAAAAATTTAAATAGTCGATCAGAACTGTTTAATATGATCTTCTTATTAAAATATGCTTAGAGAAATTTTATATTTTTTGAAAAATGTTTACTATTTTTTTAAATAGATACAAAATCATTGTTTTTGGATGGTCCAAAAATAGTGATATTGTATCTATCTAAATAAATTGTAAAAATTTGAAAATTTTACAAAAAATAAAAAAAGTTGGTCCCAAAACACATTTTAATATGGAGATCACGTTTATCAGTTCGGATCGACTGTTTGAATTTTCAAATCGAATATAAATAATGTAAAATACAATGATGCACGAAAGACATGAGGCATTTTAACCATCCTCTTACTCCACAAACTCTGATCCAAAAATTTAGGGAAAATTAAAGGATCTTAAAGTGCTTTACTTTTCCTTTTCCAAGGACTCTTAAGTTACTAATAAAAATTCAAAATAGATTTTATATGGCAATTGACATCGTTATCAACATTTCAGTTTGGACTTAATTTAATGATACCTAGTTATGTATGAATGAATACGAGTGAGTCTATGGTACTATGCATAGCACGGATCTGTAATATAGATCAATATTTTTATTTTCAAAATCCTAACGGTCGATCCAAACTGTTCAATATGATTCCCCGAATATTTTCTTGCAGACCAAATTTTAAATTTCTTGGAATTTTTTTACTATTTTTTAAAATAGGTGGAAAATCACTTGATCTGAAAATTATTGACCATCCAAAAATAGTGATTTTCTACCTATCTTAAAAAATAGTAAAACAATTCTAAAAAAATATAAAATTCGGTGTGCAAGTACATATTCATATGGAGATGATGTTGAACGGTTCGGATCAACTGTTAGGATTTTGATAACAAAAATATTGATTTGTATTACGGATCAATCTGTGCCATGCATAGTACCCTAGACTCACTCAATAAATACATTCATACAACAATTATAACAGAAGTTGCTACAAAAAATTTACAAGCTGTATAATTAAAAAAGTTCTTAATTAGATGCATATTCATATTTCCATGATAACTAATGATACTTTTTTTCATTAATAAGATCAGTAGTGTACTAGTGTGTTGTAACATAATGTAAAATTTTATTTATACTTAGGAATTACAGGTGTCCCAGAATCATATAATTATGACCATTGAACACTATTATGTAATATTTTCTTTTTATTTGACAAAGTATAACATGTACATACAAATATATGTAAAATATTATTCTTATAAAAAAAAAATTATGTATAGAATATATTGAATGGCTTAAATCACACATTTAAATCATAGAGAGTAAAATATAGATACATAGCAGTTAGCTAGATAGCCTGGCTCCGTCTATATATTATCTATATAAAATCAATCACATGTTACTCTACTATTATATTTTAATTATGCAAAATAGTATGTGAAAGCCAGCTTTTAAGTAAAAAAAAAAAGACTAATTATATGTTTAAGAGCATCTGCATTCCTGAAACTATTAGAGTTTCTAATCTGACGTGGCAGTTGCTAAACCAGTTTCAGGAATGTAGATGGATTTCTTATTTAGCAACTTTGCTCAATAATTTCTTATTAAGAAATCGTTTATAAACTCTGACGTGGCAAAATGATTGGCTTGTATTCGCTAAAATTAGTTTAATTTTTTGCTGATGTGGCTTATTAGAAACTCTAAAATTAGTTTTAGAGATGTAAACATTTAGAAACGGTCTATAATTTTTTAAAAGCAGTTAACAGTTATTTAGAAACTCTAAGAGTTTCAGAGATGTAGATGCTCTAATAATTTTTTCAATAATACAAAATTTTGCAACTAGAACGCAATAGTAGGTGACCTGTAAGTTGTTAAGTAGACAGCAAAAGAAGATTGTGGAAGGCCTCAAAGGCTCAAATTAAGGATCTCTCATAGAGAGTAGAGACCAATAATCACTGATTACATGCGTAATTAAATCTAATTAATGGAGGTTTCGAAAGGTTGATCTTGTCACGTTTCTAAAGGTCAGCTTGGTAGTTGGCGAACTGGAAAAAAATTGGGGTAAATATTTTAACAGAGCTGTTTTATCCTAATGCAGCGCACGAACTATACAATTAATACAGCGATGCATATGGTTCGTGCGTTGCGCAAAGCCATAAATGCTCTGTACAATTAAATAGCAAAACGAACTTGTAGTTAGAGAATTGACCTTTGGCAGTTTAATGATCACATTTTTCCTGTTCGGATCAACGGCTCTTGAACATCCCATTAGGCAGGCGTAAATTATTTCCAAGTCAAATGAATTTTCAAATTCTTCCTTTCTCTAATTACATTATATTTTAAGAAGTTGGATCCAAACTGCTGAAATCTAAAATTATGAACAGTACCGCTGAAATTTCTGAAATCCTGAATCCAGCCATTGAACTGTTTCGAGATATGTGCACAGAAAAACTAGCTGTTTCGAGATGCATGCACAGAAAAAGTTGAACGGCTGAATTCGGAATTTCAGAAATTCCAGGGATACTGTTCATGTATCTCGGATTTCAGCTGATTTGAATTCTAAGAAGTTTGGTTTTCCAAAATTCATAATTTGTATTGTATACACGAGTACGGTTAACGCGCTTCCTGTAGTATATCAACAATATGCTTTCAGTCTTTAAAATCTATCGAATCAGATTCAAATGACAAATCTAAACCGTTCAAACTAATCTAAATATAATTTATTTTCACATTTCAAGGCATTTAAAACTAGTGAAGTCATAAAATATTTCTGATGGTTTTATCAACATTAATTATTTTCAAAATTAATTGTATGGTTGAAAATATTTAAATTTTGGTACATCTAATTTTTATTACATGATTATCCATCGAAATTTTATGTTTTTTTTATGATGCATTCTATTTGATATAATTTGATAATAGGATTCAATTTAAAAGGTATTGTTTTTTTTTATGAATACATATTTTAATTGGGGATCACAAACTGATAAAAAAAAATTGTCCGAGAATAGTAGTAATAATAGTAAATTAAGAATAATAGTTTATTTTCAACTGACAAATACTTATTCTTGCCGTGTGTTGCCTAATTAATTAGTAGATTAAATATTTATTCAGCATCTTGCACAACCAATAGGATATACTCTAATTCTCCTCTAAATATATGTACATATAATAAATATTACCTCCTTCTAATACCTTATCATGTCTCACGTTTTATATCAATGTTTTCAAAGTCTAAACTGTCGATCTTGAACTGCTCAACATGATATTCATACTAAAATATGCTTGAAGTTCAGATTTTATAATTTTGGAAATTTTTTACTATTTTTTAAAATAGATACAAAATCACTGTTGAGTATCATGTTATAAAATAGGTACAAAAAATAGTGATTTTGTATCAATCTTAAAAAATAGTAAAAAAAATTTAAAAATTATAAAATTTCATCATCAAGTATATTTTAGTATGAATATCATGTTGAGCGGTTCGGATCGATAATTTCCATACTAAAAAATGAAGATATAAAACATAAAGTATGATGTATACCTATCCCCAACTGAATAATTATTAAATGATCGAAACTTGTGTACAATTGGAAGCAATTCAATAGTTTAATTTGCACCATTGTCAGATCAGAAACTTCTCATTCTTTTCTAGTTTATTAACTGGAAATCACGTTGTACGAAATTCGCATAAATTATATATATGGTGTCCCGGAGAAAATAAATATCAATTCTCAAACCCTTCATTCCAAATTAAGATAATAAATTAATTACTTAATTTAATCCGTATCACACGAATGCTTGCCTCCTTAATTTAGATCCTTTATATATATATATATTTCCTTCCTTCTTCCTCCTCTCACCTGGGCTCAACTTAGCTAGGAACTAACCATATCTCTCTCTCTTTCAGCTCTCTCTCAATCCATGGCGCTCGATCGAATATTACACAACTTCTCTTCAATGTTAGTCACTTGTCGACAACACGTGTCTCGTGTGGCACGGTGCCTCTCAAAGAAGGTCTCACGTCGTTTGTCAAGAAACAAGCGAGTTAGAAGTCGTAAAGTGATCAGGAAGGTGTCAACAAAAGAAGGTCAAGAGGAAGCAGTGTGGCGCAATACAATCTTGATGGGCGAAAAATGCCAACCGTTGAATTTCTCCGGTGCAATTCACTACGATAGCGATGGAAGGCTGACTCCGACGCCACGGTCCCCGATGCGTAGCCCTTTGCCTCACCTTGCTTACACTGAAAAGGTTGAATGAATTCGGCTTAATATATATATATATGAAGTAATATTTTGCTTTCTATTTGCATTTTTTTTTCTCTTTAATTTTGTTAGATGGATCACAGCATGCCAGTATCTATGTATGGTTGCTGGCTTGTATAATGTAATCTTTTAGGCACGTTTATATATATAAAAAAAAGGTGAAGCTTTTTTTTTTTGAGATATATTTCTTTATTTGGTGTTGGTTTGTTAATTGTAATTAATTGTAAATTATGTAATTTACAATTAATTGAATGGAAAATCCCAGTAATATATCTAGGTCTTGGCAAGAACCCAATTTTCATCAGAAACTTGCACTATATATATTTAGCATTTATTTTTATTTTATTTTTAGATATAAAGACAACTCTCTATTATTAGCCACATGATAAATATAATCAATTTTAATGTAAGTTTAAATGATAAAGTATTAGAGCAAGGTCCTGCTTCTTCTACTTTTCTATGAACCGGCCTCTTAGAAAATTAGAACTAATGCCAGGCCCACAAAGTAATTTCAAAGAGATTTGCTGCAAACAAAATTGATTTTGAGCACCAATATATATAATCAGTTAATTTTTTTATAATAAAACT
>JAJGRW010000854.1:53730-334437 GCA_025461045.1 Carex parvula | reverse complement strand
TTAATTGGAAGTTGGAACGACAATTTGAGAGGACAGCGCATGCAGAGCACGGAGCACCTCGGGCATGCAGCTTGTGAATTGAATTATTCCTTTAACCCTCTTCAAATCTTTGCTCGTTTTAAATCTCCACTTGTCCGCTCAAATTCAAATAACAGTTGTTATCTTCTCGGATATCAGAATTCGAAGAGAGAGACTAGAAAGGTCAGTTCTCTCTCTTTCATTTTTTCATTTTTTATTTTTTTTCCTCTCGTCGAGTTGTATTTGACTAGATATTTCTGTTTATTTATTCTTTTAGAAGATTTTAGTAATAATATACATAAGATTATTTAGTTGATTCAAATTAATACCCATTTCAAATCTCTTGAGTCTTGAGCAGAGATTATTTCTCATCTTCGTCATTTCCTTTTGCAAGATGTTTTCATATGTAAATTTTTCATTAGTTGAAACCATTGTAATTTGCGCACATACTTTCCAGTGTATATATCATGTCTGAAAAGCTACTATGAAGCACAATATTATATATATAGAAATGGGTTATGGTGAGTTGCAGAGTAAGAATCTTGTTTTACTTCACGCTCATATCTCTGTTTTCAAAAACCAAATAGTCAATCTGAACCGCTCAACAAGATATCCATATTGAAATATGCTTGGAGACCAAATTTTACAGTTAATTTTTTACTATTTTTTTTAATATTTCAAAATCACTGTTTTTCATGGTCCGGAACCATTCAAAAACAACGGTTTTCTAACTATCTAAAAAAATAGTAAAAAATTTTCAGAAAATGTAAAATTTGGTCTCCAAGCACATTTCAATATGGATATCTTGTTGAGCAATTCGGATTGACTGTTCGATCTTTGAAAACAGAAATATGAGCGTGAAGTAAAACAAGATCCTTCAAAAGAAGTTTAACTTGTGATCGTATAAGATTTCTTCTTAACAGTTAACAAGAGACTTCCATGTACTTCACTTCTACAACTGTTTCTCAGGTCCAATGCTTAGATGGTTTAGTGTTATATTTACATTCTGTTTCAAAAACTGTAATTAATTTTAACATGCAAACACTATTATTAAGTTGAATGAATCCTTTACTGGGCTACTGATAATTAACTATGTAGCTTAAGAGGTTCATGCGGCCAGTAAGGTAAACTCTATGCATCATTTGGTATCAATTTTTACAAGACAAATTCAATAATTATTTTGATTTTGTATCTTCATTAAAAGGATCAATTTTTAATTATATTCATATCATTATGTCTCTAAACTAGATTTTACCTCCTGTGCGATGCAGGAAATTTGGAGAAGTTAACACATAATAGATGTCTTCCCCAGAAGAAGCTCTGCTTGAAGCAAAATTAGCAACCATCAAAGAACCATATCAGAAGGCTGGCATAATTACTGATAGTTGCACAGTCAAAGGCGTAGCAGCGTTGTTTGTTTTAATGAAAGATTTTGAAAAGATTCAAAAATTCTTACATCACCTACTTAAGGAGGGTATATTTCCTCAACTGATGGCACGGGCTTGTGAGAAGGGGATTATTTCCTGTACCGGTAGCCTTACTGCACGCGATATTTGGAACATAACACCTGGCTCAGGACTAAGGAGGGGCAAACTTCAATCCAAGATGAGTTAATATAAGGAAATCGAAAAGGAAGGCTGTTAAGCGGTTGCAGAAGAAATGAGTTCTGGTGGGAATGAAATGGAGAGGAATGTCGATGATGAAGCTCAGTATATAGTTAAGAGAGCTAGGATGCTTGAAACCGAAGGTACGGGCTCTTGATCGATGCTTATTTCATGCTGCTGTTGTGTTTGTTAGTAACTTGTTGAGTTTGGATCTGTTTTGATATGCACAGCTTGTTGTGTTTGGATCTATTCATTTACCAGTAAGGTAACTTGTCTGCAAGTAATTTGTTAACTATGATCTAAGAACCATGTTTCAGTTATTTTATTCAACTATTTTGAGTTGTTAACATGCTTATCTGCTCTATTTATTGGTTAGCTCAGTGTTAATCAACTGGTTTCTTTCAATAGTTGAGGGAAGCAGGATTTGATTACTCTGTGCCTCTGTGGTTCTAGTTTAGAATTTGATTAAAAATATGGGTTGGCTTGTGAGGCCCTAAAATAGCTAACCCAAAATGAAAATGTCAATATGGGCCGCATTTTTTTATTTTCTGCGCTCGGCCTTTGACCCTTTCATAAATTGCGTTATAATTAAATCATATTATGTGTACAATTATAACAACTGAATGAAGTCATCTATCTATATGTAATAACACAACCTTAGAACTAGTACCCATATCTCCCTCCTCTGAAACAGTTTCATGAAAAGAATGGCGATTTTTTACGACGGTTAATGCGTTTCCTCCCTTTTCTGCTACTTCCCTACCTCTCTACCGCTGCTAGCCTCTCTCCCTACAGCTCCTCCTCTTGCCAGTCCACTTGCTCTCTTCCACCACCCGCTCATGGACCGCCAGTACCCATATCTCCCTCGTAACCTTCCAACTGAACGACTGTCCATCTACTTGCCCACGGAGACCCCGACCTATGATGCTATGATGCATGACCTTGATCACTCCATCTCTCTATTTGGCACCCACTTACAGCACCATGGTTATCTCACGGGCTTCCAAACTCACCTGGCTACTCGCTTTGGCGGGACTGTCATGGATTACCCATTCACGCGATGGCATGATTTCGGCTTTCTTGTCCGACTACCGGATCACCTTCCGACCGATGTCGTTGTCGAACACATCACCCCGTGGTGCAATGCCTTACACATTGCGGTTTCCGCCTGGACACCGCGATCTTCTCTCTACTGGCAACCGACTTTTGGCTACCGCGTGCAGATCGTGATTAGTGGCTTCCCGCTCCCACTATGGCATGAGTATTACATTGTGCGGTTCCTATCTCTGCTGGGTCAAATTGTCACCATAACGGATGATCATCTCTTTGGTATTGACAAATCTCACATCTCCGCCACGATTCGGTGCTTCGACCCCCGTGCCATCCCCCGTTTTGTCAATGTACACTTCTCAGTCTTCTGGACTGAATGCCGTATCCATATTCAGCATTGGGACGACGACCCGCACATCCCGCCTCACATCCGCCCATCCCCCGACTTTCTGACCCCGACAACCCTTACGGTGACGAGTATGATGATGCTGATAGTCTGTCACCACTACGTGCCAATCTGATCCCGAACCACGACTGTCTACGCACCACGCTTGTACCGGCCATGCAGGCCGCGCCATCCGCCTTACCAAGGCCATCCACCTCGGTACCCTTGCACCTTCCTACTCCCATGACCGTTCAGCTTACCCATGCGGTTACTCCCTTTCACACTATTAATGCTGCTTTCACACGCCTTGGGGAACGGTTCTTATTTCCAGAATATTCTCTGTACCTTGTCCCCTTGTGCTTGGCTGTGGTATTGAAATTTCTACAGCAACCATCAAGAAGTCAACACTATCATTGCACCACTCTCCAAACATGTGAAAATTACTTTTCCAAACCTCACTCCATACTGCCACGTGCCATAGTTAGCATACCCTTTGTGCTTTATTTTTTCCCCAAGCCTCCATCTCTTCACACGTCATTACCCAAGGCTCACCGACCTTACATTTTTTCTGCAGCCTCTCTTTTCCAAACCATACGGTCACCCACTAATTGCTATCATTGCAAGCCTCTCTCTTCCTTCCACCCCCAATATTTAACTCTTATTCCTAATGCGGCGCCTACTAAATGCCCTCCACATATACCCCACCAAATCCAGCTGCCCCCACCACAACTAATTCTATGTCCCATCCATGCAGCGCCAATTCCCACGACCGCTTCTAAGCCAAGTCAGGATGCAGACCCCCCACAGCACTCGCTACACACAACCCCCTTCATACCAGTATATCACATAACCCCTACACCCCTTCCTCAACCACCTAACTGTTTACAACTTTCCACCAACACTAATTCTATACTTGGCCCCTCTCCTCCAATCATGGCGCACTCCACCGATGAAATAACTACTCTTTTCACCAACCTTCAATCCTCCTCCGCAGAAGCTGACACCCCGGTCCCTCTCCCCTCACAAATAACTGCAGCTAGAGATTGGTCCCTATCTTGCTTGGCAAAAGTGGTTACTGATCGTCTCGTTATTGACTCAAACTTCATCAGAACCATGATCAGCTACTGGAATGTCCACCCTGCGACAAGAATCTCACCAATTGCGCGTCATGTCTACTTAGTTGATTTCATGTCCCCCACAGAAATGTACGAAGTACTCCGCAAAGAGCCATGGTTTTATCGCTCCGACATCGTCTCTCTGAGGCGGGTCTCTGAACCATCCCAGCTCACTTCAACCTTTGTGAACCATATCACCTTGTGGACTCAGTTTCACCACGTCCCGCCGGAACTAAATTCAGCTGAAGGCATACAATATCTGGCGCGACAAATAGGCACTCCACTGTCCGAGGTACGGCAAGATTACATAGCCGGCCGCCTGTTCATGAGGGTCAAGGTCTCGTACCCGATTGACGCTGCACTTCGCGACCACATGCCTGTTACTCATCCCACGTTGGGCACTATTACCGTGTACCTTGTTTACGAGCGCATGTCCCGTCTGTGCTTTCATTGTGGCCTTGTGGGTCATGAACTCTCGGGCTGTGCGAACCATGGCCGTATTCTCCAGCTTTGCTCCGACCCGCGCTACCAGACCCGCCCGGAACTTCCGTTACTACGTGACTATCGCAAAGGCGCATGGTTAAATTGTGCAGCACTCGTCCCTCGCCCTTTGCCCGACTACATACCACCTTCTTCTCCACCTACAGCAACTCCATCTCATACCCCGGCCTCCAATGTACCGCTGACACACACACCACTAGAGGCTGCACCCGCCCCCGTTCCGCTTGCCGCTGCCCCGACCGCATCAGCCTCTCTACATGCAGACAATTTCGGTCTCCATCCCGACCTCAACCTACCCCCGCTCTCTCCTGTGCAGCCGGACCAAGTACCACTGTCAGCCTCACTTCCACCTCGCAAGAATATCGCACGGTACCGCACCTCGACCATTGTCAGCCAAGCCATGCCTACCGCACCAGCTGAGGCCGGCCCGGGTCCTTCTAACCTTGCTACTCAAGCCGCAACCTTGTCCATCAATGATCAGCAGTTCACCGCTGACCCACCTTACCCTCCTGGTTTCGCTCCGCACCATCATCTCTTACACAAAAGGCTTAGGGCGGCGAGCCCGGAATCGCCCCCGCGTTCTCCATGAATATCCTGAGTTGGAACTGTCGCGGAAGTGGAGGCCGTTCGACAGTTCCGACACTACACCGTTACCTCCTTGCTACACGGGCCGATCTTGCGTTCATTTCTGAAACCAAATGTAATATACAAAGGGCGACGACGAGAATTGCGGGCTTACCCCTACGAAACTCTGAAATTGTTCCTTCTACTGGTCGAAGTGGTGGACTCTGGGTTCTGTGGTCTGATGATGTAAATATTGTAATATTAGAACGTTCCTTTTACTTTCTTTTTGTACGGGTTGAACATGCACTCGGGTCATGGATTTTGGGTATGATATACGGTGACCCGCACCATGCTGTATCTTGTTATATATGGGATCGTATTATCTATTACTCCCGTCTCTCTTCTCTACCTCTCTGTCTTGTTGGTGACTTTAACACTATTCTTGGCTCAATGGATAAACATGGTGGCCGAACTTCTCATACAAGTCATATGCGCCAATTTCAGTCAATGATTGATCATGCCGGCCTCCTTGATCTTGGTTACCGTGGCCCCGCGTATACGTGGACAATAATCAAGATGGCAATAGACTCATTATGCAACGTCTAGACCGTGCTTTTGCTACTGTTGGCTGGGCCACCAGATTCCCCTCTGCTGCTGTGTATCATCTCCCTCGCATATGCAGCGACCACAACCCTATTCTTCTTCGCACCTCACCGCCACCCCCGCGTGCTCAGCAGCAATTTCGCGTCGAGAACTGGTGGTATCATCACCCGCAATTCAATTCCATTTGTCAACAGGTGCTCTCTGATACGACCTTGTCTTGGAAAGCAATGAGTACAAAGGTTAAAACACATATCCAGCAGTGGGTGCGACGTACTCCGAAACCCGAGACTCAACTTTCTGAGATAGAAAACCAACTCCTTCAAGTTCAGCAACTACCACCACATCAGGATAATGCGGCTCGTGAAAAAGAACTCCAGTCGCAACACTCCATATGTCTTCAGAGTGCCGAGACATATTGGCGGCAGCGTTCTCGACTCAGATGGACTGCACACGGGGACTCCAATACCGCCTTCTTCCACGCTTACGTTGCGGCTCGCCGGCGGAAAAACACGGTTCATATGTTGCAGCTTCAAAATAATACATGGACTGTCAATGAATGCCAAATCCGCCGAGCATTTATTGACCACTTCCGATCCATTTACCTCGCTGATGCGGACCAGTTCACACCTTGGCCGAACTGGGTACACATGAGTGTCACATCAAACTTGACTCGCCTCACACCTCCCCAAGCATCAACTTTGGACCTACTTCCAACTGATGATGAGATTAAAATAGCACTCTTCTCCCTAGGCCCTGACCGTGCACCAGGTCCGGATGGCTGGAATGCCCGTTTCTTTCAACATCATTGGCTGCTCCTAGCGCCTCAATTAATTAAGGAAGTTCGCACCTTTTTCCAGCAGGTCACACTACCCCCGGAGATGGCTCGCTCAAATCTTATTATGATTCCCAAAGTTGAGAGCCCGGCTAAGGTGACAGACTATCGTCCTATCAGCTTATGCAATGTCACCTACAAAATCATCTCTAAAATAATTGCTTTGAGGCTTAAACAGTACATGCCTTTCCTCGTGCATCCCAACCAATTGGCTTTCACACCAGGGAGAGAGATATCCGATCACATCATCTTGCTTCGTGAGATACTTCACTCTTTTTATCTACCTGGCTTCACGCAACATGCATTCTGCTTGAAAACTAACCTCTCTAAGGCCTTTGACCGTATGAGCTGGCCTTTCATTGAGAATGTACTGCAGCTCTACTCTTTCCCACCTCGCTTCACGGCCTGGGTGCTAGCATGCATAAAATCAGCTACTTATACAATCCTCTTTCAAGGCTCAGGCCAGGGCTTCATCACCCCGACTCGGGGTTTGCGACAGGGATGTGCTCTCTCTCCCTATATTTTTATCTTATGCATGAATATCCTTACTTCGATGCTCGCCTCCGATGTGCAGCAAGGTCATATCCAAGGCCTTCGCCTCGGCCGCACGGCCCCCCCCGTCACGAACCTCCTGTATGCTGATGACCTGTTACTAATGGGACAAGCATCTCCGCTAGAGGTACAAAATATTCAGTTTATTCTTCAATCTTTTTGTACCATTTCGGGTCAGCAATTCAACCCACAAAAATCCAAGCTCTGGTTCTCGGACGCTACCCCGTTGGCTCACATTCAATCTACGCTAAACATTTTTGGTGCACGGTTTGCCTCATCCAAGGAGACATATCTCGGTTGCCCGGTGGACGTCTCCCGACCGGCAGCCTTTCAGCCTCTGCTCCAAAAAATTGATAATAGGCTTCATGCTTGGAAATCCAAGCTCCTATCCCCTGCAGGTAAAGTTATTCTTATCAAATCAGTGCTGGAAGCGTTGTCTTTATATCACATGAGCACCACTCAGATGCACGGGGCTGTTTTGGCAAAGATAAGGTCCAAATTCATCCAATTTTTTTGGGGTGCAACGAACCACAAAAGAGCAATTTGCTATACACGTTGGGATTTGATTACCATGCCAAAAATGGAAGGCGGTCTTGGTTTGCGAGACCTACACACCCTTAACAGCGCCTTAATTCTCAAAAATCTCTGGAAGGCTGCTTCAGGCCATTCTGCACTATGGGTCCCTATCCTTGCTGCAAAATATCATCCTGCGGGCACGTTATGGCACACCGAGCGCACGTACTCCTGCAAGCGTTTCTGGCGCTCTCTGCTGCAACATCGTGCGGCTTTGGCGCCGCACTTGCGCTGGTGTATCGGTGATGGCTCCCGGTGTCGAGCGTATTCTCAGCCTTGGTTCCAAGACTGGCGATCCCTACCACCATCCACCACCACACAGCGTAACCTAACGGTCCAGAAACTCTTCTCTCATGCTAATGACATGCTTAGTATGCCGGCTCTAATGCAATTTGCGGGCCTTTCAATGGCCCTGAATATTCAACAAGAATATGCCAATTTGGTGCTGCGGCCACAGGTGGCCGATCGACTCATGTTCACCGCCGCACCCAATGGCATTTTTTCTCTCAAAAAGGCGTACCAGTTACTGTACCGATGGGTTCCTGCCATTCGCCCTATACCATCGGACTTGCACTCCCACTTATGGCATAAACTATGGCACACCCCTGCACCACTTCCGAGAATTCGAATCTTTATTTGGAAAATCCTGCACGAGGCAATTCCGGTTGGCGTCACTTTGCATCATCGTTTTCATGACATCCCTGTCTCATGCCGTCTTTGCCACCACGACACTGATGATATCCCACATGCCCTATTCCACTGCTCGCATGCACGAGGTACTTGGCTGCTCTCCCTGCTAGGTCTTCGTACACACTCTTTCCAGGGTCAATCGATACAACAAATTCTCTCACAGTTGTGGCTATCTCTACCTGACGATCTGCTTTCCTTGTTTATGGCTATCATTTGGCAAATTTGGAAAGCAAGATGTGCCTTCCTCTATGGCGATAAGCAGCTCAGACCACTCTTCACAATTAGAGCAGCTTGCAACCTCATCGACACCGCACGACTCAGCTCATGGATCTACCAAACCATCCCTCTACCACACCTCGCTGCCTCGGTAGCCAATTGTGCTGCACCTCTCGTCACACGGTTCCAATGCTGGTCTGATGGATCCTACACCCCACCTGACCAGGGTGGTGCCGCATATTGCATGAACTCGGGTACCCGGCTTATCCAATATGGCCTCACATATCACTCCTCTGCTCACTCACCGTTTCACATGGAAACCGTTGCCCTGCTACATGCAGTACAAGCGGCACAGGCCCGTTTACTCCCCGAGTGCACTTTCTATGTGGACTCTGAGTTGCTGGTTAAAACACTAAATGCCCCAGATGCCCTCCAATACGCGGACTGGCAATCCTACTCGGACCTCATGCAACTTGTATACCTACTGATCACATATCCAACTTACAAATGTGCTTATATACCACGGGAAGAAATTAATCTGGCCCACGAACTTGCTAATTTGGCGCGACTTAATCGCTTTGATTACATCGGATACACCTATCCGCTCTTCCTAACATAGCGGTCTTCAGCTACTGCCTGCTTGCTTTCCAGTCCTTCAATAATTGTTGCTCCACACTGCAACTTTGGATTTCTGCACTCTTTTGTATTTGTCTACGCTTGTTATGTTTTTCGTGTTTTCCTGTTTCTGTTGCATGTAGCTGAGACACAGAGACCAGGCTACTTTCTAGCCTTGATGTACCCTCATTTCAATGAATACAATGTGCCTACGGGCTTTGATCAAAAAAAAAGAAAAAAAAAAAAAAAAAAAAAAAAAAAACACAACCTTAAAGAAAAGATGTACCGAGGTTACGATACATGTTATGCCTTGCACACATTATGACAAGTACCGAAGTACGACATGTTGTCATCACGTTTTGTTGATCCGTGATTAGGATCAAACCGTGAGAGTTCAGATTAAATGGTTTGATTTTTCCGGTTAAACGGATCAGTTCGGTTCATTTTTTAAAATCGATTTAATTGTTCGGTTTGGTTTGGTTTCAAAATTTGTAAAACCAGTTAGACCGAACCGACCGAAATTTTTAAACCCGTCAATCGTCTGAACCAAACATTTAAAATATTTAAAAATTACAACATAATGTATATTTTGCTTGGTTTGGTTTAAAACCGGTTAGACCGAACCAAACAAATTTATAAATCAATCCTAAAATTAATTTAAAAAATTAATAATAATTTTTTTTTATTAATCGTCTTATTTCTGTTGAATCGAATAAATCAAAATTTAGTTCAATTTGTTTAATTAGTTGATAAGTTTATTTCGGTCGGTTCAGTTTTATTTTTGAAAACTGAATAAAATTATAGTTCATCTATTTTATTTTAATTTCATATGAACTGAACCGATGAACACTTCTATGCCCACTGACATTTGCTAGATATGAATCTGTGTGTTGATTTTGTAAGAGTAATTTGCGGAATATTGAATTGATGAATTGGAATTTCTTGTATTCAAACTGATCAGTGTTTTCTTATATAATGTCTATTCTAATGGTAGCCTACTTAACGGTCTTATTCTAAAAATAGAAAAAGGTTGAAATGCTTTTTAACTAAACTAGTAACTTCTTATTTTCTAATTTAGCCAAGGACTATTGAACCCCTAACGGGTCCGAGGCTAATTTGAATCCTAATTTCTCAATTCTCAACACTGTGTATTAAATAATTTGTACACACAACAATTTATTTAATGCAATTCCTTGACAGAGCGCAGCTGCCAAAAAAAACACTGTGTATGTCTTGGACAATTTTGTTTATTTGCTTATGATTTAGAGAGTGTGATATATGGACTTTTATATATTATTTCATGTTGTGATGTGTTATTCAGATGACTATGACATTTTATGTTGTAATGTTGGTGATGTTTATGTGCTTATGCATACATCTATATATGCACGCGAATGGCCTACGGGCTTTCTAATGATAAAAAAATATATATATATATATATATATATATATTATATATATATATATATATATATATATATATATATATATATAGAGTAAGGCTACCATGCTTTGGGAATTAAACAGCCCCTTTTACTTCTCATTTTGATCCCCTTGGATCTGCTTTAGAAACCGTGCGGATCAATCTGATCAAATTCAAAAATGTCGTTAAGATTTTATTTTTCGAATCTCCATTGACTGGACCCATCCATTTCATTAACCCCGACCCCCTCTCTCTCAAAACGTATTCTCCTCTCTCAGGCACCCCTAAACCTAAATCGCACCCCTCCTCTCCCGCTCCTCTCTTCTCTTGGCGTCACTGTCGCACCCCTCTCCTCTCTCTCTCGCTTGTGCTCAGACAAGTTGTCGATCCACTCAACTTCCTTCAGCGACATCAGATAAAATTTATTTTTTGCAAAGCCTGAGTTGTCGATCACTCAACTCCTCTCTTGCTTGTGCGCAGATTGTAGGAAGTTTTTAATGGAACCTTTTCTCCCCCAAGAATCTTTTCCATTTCAAAAGTCATTTTTGATTTGGATTCCAGTAATGTATTATGAGAATTAATGAGACAAAGTGCAAAAAGTACAATTTTGACAAAGTTTGTTCCCCAGCTCAACTCAAGGTATTAAATTTGTAATTCCAATTTTTTTTTAACTATCATATTAATCAGTGATGAAGCTTTTATTTTGGATTATTTCAGAAGAAGTGTTTTCTGAAATTGAACCTATGATAAAATCTGCACTTGATGGGTATAATGTTTGCATATTTGCATATGGCCAGACTGGAACTGGTAAAACCTATACCATGGTAAGTTTTTCATATGACATAATAACCCACCTTTTCTATTTAAATTCTGAAACTGAATTCAAAGAACTCACTACCATGAAATTCTGCCAATATTCAATTTAAGTCATTTTTTGTATTCAAATATGACACAAAGTACCAGAACTTGGTATTATCACTCTGTACCAATTTTAATTGCCATGATGTCCAAATCCATGCAGGGTGGTAATATAAAATTGTTTCAAAGATAGAAGGTTCAAATTAGCTCCAAATCCATGTAGCCATTTAGATATTAACTGGATTATATAAAACTAGAAGAGAAACAGAAAAATTGTATAATTTGACCTGTAAGCCAACATAGAAAAATTTCTCTCATCTTTATGCTAGAAAGTATAATATGCAAAGGGCAAACAAAGGCGGCTGATGATGAAGAGAGTGGTGTCCAAATGCTAGCAGAAATTTACGATTATGATGAAGTAGATTTATAAGCTATCTTTTGTTTAGACTATGTTATTTTGTTTAAGACTGTAATATTATTTAGACTTTGTCATTTTGTTTAGATTATTTCATTTTGTTTAGACTGTGTTATGCTTGTTGTATAAAAGAATTGTTGAATGTGAGACAATGTTATTTAAGGTTATTTTGTTGAATGTGAGACTTAATTTGAGAATTTGTGTTCCAAATTTATGTTAGAAATGTACTGTGCTTTTGTTATGTTGCTTAATTTTTTGTTCAAATATTGCTTTTGTTATGTGCATGTACAAGAATCATATATTGCTTTGTTATGTTGTGATGGAAATTTATGTTGGAATCATATATTACAAGAATCATATTGCTTTGTTATGGTTATATGATGAAACTGGTGATAAAATTTCAGATGATAAACTTGTTGCGATTTTATCTTTTGTCTCTTTAAATGTTGAACTTTAAGCTTTGGTTTAACAATTCTCTCTAATTTCTATCCAAAATAACCAAATTTTGCTTCAAAAGCCTTCCTCTTAACTGTTCATTTTATCTTTTATCTAGTACGTTGAAGACATCCAGAGGAGAATTGAAAGAGTGATATTGACTTGTAAAAAACACTACCTTCATTTAAGGTTCTTAAAGTTTATATCTGAGCATACAAAAAGAAACTCAGCATACAAAAGAAACAAAAAGAAACTCAAATCAAGCGTTGCACACACAGTTGAACAACATAACATAGTTTAAACAAAATTACATAGTCTTAAACAAAATGATATAGTCTAATAAAAATGATATAGTCTAAACAAAAGACAGTTTATAAATTGACTTCATCAGATTCGTAAATTTCTGCTAGCATTTGAACACCACTCTCCTCATCATCAACCGCCTTTCGTTTGCCCTTTCCATTGTTTTTCAGCTATCACAATGAGTAATTCATTAATTAAAATTGAGTAAAAAAATGTAAGCAAAAATTAGAACTTTTTTTACAAATCAGCCCTTGAACTTTTTTTTATCACATTTTAAGGGATTTTTCAGAATACAGTGAGCTCCATATGAAATTGAAGTTGAAATTGAGAAAAAAAATGTAAAAAGAATTGAACCATTTGTCAAAATTGTACTTTTTGCACTTTGTCTCAGCAATTCTCATAAATACATTACTGGAATCCAAATCAAAAATTGACTTTTGAAATGGAAAGATTCTTGGGGGAGAAAAGGTTCCATTAAAAACTTCCTACAATCTGCGCACAAGCAAGAGAGGAGTTGAGTGGATCGACAACTCAGGCTTTGCAAAAAATAAATTTTATCTGATGTCGCTGAAGGAAGTTGAGTGGATCGACAACTTGTCTGAGCACAAGCAAGAGAGAGAGGAGAGAAAGAGGAGAGGGGTGCGACAGTGACGCCAAGAGAAGAGAGGAGCGGGAGAGGAGGGGTGCGATTTAGGTTTAGGGGTGCCTGAGAGAGGAGAATACGCTTTGAGAGAGAGGGGGTTGGGGTTAATGAAATGGATGGGTCCAGTTAATGGAGATCCAAAAAATAAAATCTCAGCGACATTTTTTGAATCTGATCAGATTGATCCGCACGGTTTCTAAAGCAGATCAAAGGGATCAAAATGGGAAGTAAAAGGGGCTGTTTAATTCCCAAAGCATGGTAGCCTTACTCTATATATATGCACGCGAATGAAGAACTTGCATAACACCAGATCGCACCTTCATCGCCCGTCTTAACTACGATAAATGGCACAGAGGATGGAAAACGGGGATGAGACAGACAAAAATGAAATATTTCTCACTACTCAGTACTCACTATAATCTATAAAAATGAAACTGTTTTAATAATTATTTTTGGAAAAATAGTATATATTTTCAGTACATCACCTTAATTTTGAACATGTAATTTCATTACACCTATTTACAAAATGTCATTTAATTGCATTAGAACCAAAACAACTTTTTTTTAACTTCTAAACAACTTTTAGCATTGGTTCAATACTATAAAACAACTTCTGAACATAGTGGCTAGAGTTGCAGAAACTTACAGCAGCGGTTCATTAAGAAAAAATATTAATGAAAACGAAATACACATCAACACCTGTTCCTTCAAAATAACAACGGGTGTTTGTCAACCAACAACAATAATTTATATTTACAAACCATTGTATTTTGAAAGACTTGGTAACGCTATCAAGCTAAACAAGATAAGTAAAATTGTTTACACTCCCTCCTACTGATCTACCAACACTCAAATTACAATAGAAGTTGAATTTCTTCTCACATCTTCTCCGCTTACAACTTTGCTTCCCTTGCAGCACCTAAGTCATAGCTCTATTTCTTCTTTGATTTTCCCTGCTAGCACCTGTGGTGGCATTCTTTTCCCTCGAAAGATATGCTCATTTCGCTGCTTCCAAATTCCCCATATAACACACTCATAAACCGAGTTGCCCATATCATCTTACTTTCTTGCGAGTAGAGCCTGTATTGTAACCAGGACCTATCCCAAATTTCCAACATCGAATCAGACTTGTGAATGAGCTGTCCCATACCATCCAAACCTTGAGTCGCATACTGACACCGATTGTTATTATGCAAAAACAACACCGATTTGTACTCAACAGCCGAGGGTGAATAGATACTTAACACCACAGGTTCTTCTATTTGAACCATAGAAGATATGTGCTACTATTTTTATAGCGGTTTATTATATATGAACCAGTGGTGATAAATTGTAATTATTTACCAAATTGACACAGAGGACCTACACCAAGTGTTACTTAAAAGAAAGGATGTTGTCTAAACGGTGCTGATGTGTTTTTTTGTAATTAATATTAGTGACAATTTATTATCATTGAATTCAATATATGTTTGATTCATTGAGTGCATTTAATTTGATTTCCTCTAAAATCTATATTATTTCAATACATTTTGTCTTTAAATCTGAACAAGAAGGAATATTTTGAGTCCAATTATAATCACACATCACAAATCAAATCTATATATGTGTATATATAGCACACCAAAAATTAAAGAACTTGAATTATATGAGTTAAATAATAATCTCACAATTAATTTATGTGGTTCATTCAAATATTGTGCGAATAACATAATTTGTGCATGTTATATCATGTTTTTTTTCTTCCATAGATTATTCATTCTTACAGAGTAATTCATTTATTTTTCTTCACAGCACTACATAAAAATGGAACTTAATTCAATATTTTATAAAAAAAAAGCTTGAATTAAAAAGACAAAACTCGTTTTATTAGATATTGTATAAAAGTGCGAAACAACGAGTCAAAAGAGATTTATGCGGAATTGGGTTTCTCGTGTCTCCCAAAACTTTTCTATTTAAATAAAATTTAAGTTTGAAATAAATCTCTAGAGAAATAACAAAAGAAATCAGAAAATAGAAAGGACGAAGATTTCAAAATTTCAAGTTTTTATAGTTTTAAATGGGTAATATCTCATTTTCCCATGACAACTTGAAAATTGTTTATTTTCCCACTAAAATCAAACAAACTTTTTCAATTTCTCTTTCTTTAATCTAAATTTAAACTTTTATTTGAACTATGCCAAATTATTTTAAACTTTATTTACGATAATTAGTCTTTAAATAATAGTCAAATAATCATGGCCACTTAGATTGATGATATTTTTTCTGAATAAATAAACAAACAATCATAAAAAATGAGGATTACAGATGTCTTTGGGTTTTAAAGAAGATATACAAATTGTCCATATAAGTTTTGGAGAATTTTTTATTTATAGAAAATATTAAAAAAGAAGAGAGAGAAATAAAAAAAAAGTACTGCTGAAATCACAGAGAATTCGGATACATCTCTGTTTTTTCATACATAGAAGAATAAGTAGAAATTCTACTATTCAAACTATTTGATTTTTTGCACAAGTTTACATGTGTTCAGATTTTCTATGGCTCTATTATCTATGACTTCTCTATTTATACTATGCTCCTCATATGATGAAGCCACAAAAAATTCAGATACATCTCTGTTTTTTATGAAAAGAAAAATATATAATTTGAATAGGTAGAGTTTCTAACCAACCTTCTACGCATAAAATTCAGAACCACTCTTTATGTTTCTCTGTTTTTTTTTTTTATATTTTTTCTATAGATAAACAATTCTCTAAGTTTTGTATTTTAGCTTTATATTTTTGGCATTTGTTTAAACCGAGTTTGCATCTTCTGAGTTAATGCATCTCAGCTATTTGATTTTAAACGGAACTAATTTGGTCTCCGTCTATAAAGCATGATGTCATTTAATATTAGTATGGATCTAATCTATACGGATCTTAAAACAGATCAGACAGTTCAGATGCATTAATTCAAAATATTCCTTTTTGAATTAATGCAGAGGATACAAATTCATTTAAACCTGGTCACTTCATTATGACCCTTGAAAGAAACAAACAAGTAAAACTTGTAAAATATTTGCAATTATATTGCCAACTAATATTTCTCAAATTTAAACTAACACCCAATGTCTCCGAGATAAAATTTACAGCCACCATCAATCATATATTATCATAATTTATTCATGTATATTCCTTTACATATTGACAACTTTACCCGTATAAATCTTGTCAGACAAGAAACTAAAATGAAGATAGAAGGGGGTAATATAGTCTCAGTTAACAAATTGCCGAATTTTGATTCATCCATTCCAACTTATTAAATTTAAACTTTTTTTAGATTTGATTGTTGCGCCACCATTTTCTTTGAATGATTGAATGCAATATACAAAACCAAAACTGTGACGGATTCGTTAAATTAGGTTAAATCATAAAGTCCTGTATATAACACCAAAGTAGTATTTCTCATCTAAAACAATAAAAAAATAAGTATAGAAATTAAATATATAATTTGAGAATAATTTTGTAATTGTCCACCCAAACGAAATAAGAAAAAAAAAAAAGATAATGGAAAGATAATTTAAGTGATATAACTCTCTATCAAATACAAAATTTGGATATTGGCATATCATTAAATTATTTCTTATTAAATTACAAATATGATATTTATATGAGGAGGGATCAAGTTACAACAAAGTTATAACAACTATTTTTTTTTCATTTTCAAAATCCAAATTGTCGATCCAAACCGTTCAACATGATTATCTAAATAAAATGTGCTTGCAGATCAAATTTACATTTTGTTGAATTATTTTACTATTTATTAAGATGGGTACAAAATTCAATGGTCTGAATATGACTATTTTTTGTAAAATACATAACAAATATTAAAAAAATTCAAAAAAATGTAAAATTTGATATGCAAGTACATTTTATTGTGGAGATCATGTTGAACGGTTTGGATCGACGATTTGGACTTTGAAAATAAAAAAAATGGTTGTTGTAACTTTGTTGTAACTCAAATTTGTTGTAACTTGATCTCCCTTCTCTATTTATATATTCATAGTACGTGATTTTTCATGCACAACAGCAATTTTAATGCGTTGGCATGGATTCTAATTTACTAAATGACCAAAAGAGCGAAAAATTTATAATTTTTTATATTTATATACAATTAACATCTATAAAATTAATTCTATATACTTCACACTTAATGAATACAAATATACAAATTTATAATAAATTTTTACAATGTATCAAAATTTGTATATGCATCAATTAAAATTTATGGTCATGATAAACAGGCATAGGACTAAAATAGTTTCTTATATCAAATTGATCAACACCATATATCTTTCATCTTTCGTGAAACAAGTTCAATTAAAAGAATGTTCTTACGAGTTGATGGATAGATATGAAATAGAGTAAAGGTTAATATAATATGAAGATGGTTCAAATGCACCATAATTTTTGTGCTCCAATATGTTCCACATTCTTTATTCTATTTTCAAAGTCCGAACAGTCGAGAACCGTTTTACATAATCTTCATAATAAAATATATTTGGAGACCAAATTTTATATTTTTTAGAATTCTTTTACTATTTTTTTAGATAGGTACAATATCACTTTATCGGATGGTCCAGAATCTTCTTAAAAAAGTGATTTACCTATCTAAAAAAATAGTAAAATAATTCTAAAAAATATATAATTTGGTATCCAAGCATATTTTATTATGAAGATCATGTTGAGCGGTTCAAATCGACTGTTCGGACTTTGAAAATGGAGATAAATGATGTGGAGAAAATAAATCTGCTGTGATTCTCGGGGGATCACAGGACCCTGCGATCCGATCTCAACTGTTGGTATTTCTCAAGATGCGTGCATGAAAATTTACTTTCTAAGAATGTTTCCGAGATCCGTGCACGAAAAAATTTGAACCGTTGATCTCGGAATTTCAGGATCCTGCGATCCCAAGAGGGATCGCAGCAGATTCGAACTCATGATGTGAAGCATATTGGAGTACAAAAATATGATGCATTTGAACCTTCCTCGTATAATATTGGGCATAATAATTACTGTCAAGAGAGAGCCGACTGCAATTTACTGATAATTAGAAGGCTTTATGGAAAATGTCAGAATTTCTCGAAAAAGCGCTTTTTGGAAGTTGGAACGACGAATTTGAAAGTAACAACGCAGAGCACCTCGGGCAGCTTTTGAATTGAATTAATACTTTGACCCTCTTCAAATTCTCTGCTCGTTTTAAGGGTTCACTTGTCCGCTCAAATTCAAATCAGAATTAGAAGAGGTGAGGAGGAGGTCAGTGCTGTTTCTTTTATTTATTTTTGTTCTACATTGAGTTGTATTTGAGATATTTTTCCCATTTTTTTTTCGGTTAGAATTTTAGATCATCGTAAAATACTAAAATCGTTTAAAGAAGAGTAGGAAGCCTGCATGTCTAGCGATTTTTGTTATGAAAGACATAAAATAATTTAGTTTCTTCAAATTAAAACCCGCTTCCAAATCCCTTTTTTGAGAAATTAACCTGAGATTCTTTCTCATCTTCGCCATTTAATTTCCCTTTGCAAGATGTTTAATTTCATATGTAAATTTTTCATTAGATGAATTCATCGTAATTGGCACACATATTTTGCAGTGTATATATATCAAGTGATCTCTGGATATGATATGATATGATATAAGCTCTTTACTCTTTAGAGGTCCTTTTTGGTATCTTCATTACAAGGATCAGTATTTAATTAAATTAATTTCATTTTCTAAATTTTGTCTCTTGTACGATACAGAAAATTTCATAATAGATCGATGTCTTTCCAAGAAGAAATACTTGAGGCAAAATTAGCAACCATGATCGAACCATACAAGAAGGTTGGCATATATACTGATGATTGCACACTCAACGGCCTATCAAGTTTCTGTATTCCTGTCGAACAATTTGGTAAGATCCAAAAATTCTTACATCACCTAGTCAGGCAGGAAATATTTCCTCAACTAATGGCTCGGGCTTTTGTTAAGGGGATTATTTCCAGTGCTGGTTGCCTTACTGCAAATGATATTTGGAACATAAACACTTGGCTTAGGACTAAGGAGGGGCAAACTGCGATCCAAGACCAGTTGAATATAAGGAAATCGAAAAGGAAGGCTGCTAAGCGTACAAGGAAATAAAAAAGGAAGGCTGCTAAACGGTTGCACAAAGAAATGAGTTATAGTGGGAATGAAATGGAGAGGATGGTCGATGAGAATTTCCGGAAGATGGGGAGGATGGTCGATGAGCAGTTCAGGAAGATGGGAGAGCGGGCAGATGCTCAGGATAAGGCGCTCGCTGACCTTGGCAAGATGCTCCAGTCCTTAGATTGCCACCTGGTGCAGCAGTTAGAGGAGATCCAAGAAATCATCGCTTGAGGGGGGACGACTCTATCAGGACAATTAGGTGCCCCGCGACATTTGCAAGATATGGGTCTGTGTATGTCTTGGGCGTTTTTGTTTATTTGCTTAAGATTCAGAGACTTATTATTTCATGTTGTATTCAGATGATTATGACATATTATGTTACGATGTTTATGAAATTTATTGTATGCGCATATGGTTGGATGCTTATGCATACATCTATGCACGCGAATGATGGACTTGCATAACACCAGATCGCACTTGCGTCGCCCGCCTCAACTACAATAAATGACACAAAAGAGGAAAAACAGGGATGGGACATCGAAGCTTCACAAAACATATCAAGCGCTGCTGACGGATCATATGCCGTTGCAACGGCTCATGACACTGCAAATAGCTGTTGCAATGGCCTGTCTGCAACGGCTGAGTCAATTTCAACAGAGATTGGAGCGAATCCCGCTCTAGTTCCAAATTTCAAGCCCATGACTCAATGTAAGTTACTGGTAAATAAAGCATGCAGTATTATTGTCCTTGCTTAAACCCTGATCACTTCATTATGTCACTTGAAAGAAACAAACATGTAAAACTAGAAAAAATATTTGCAATTGCCAACTAATATTTCCCAAATTCAAACTAACACCCAATGTCTCCGAGATAAAATTTACAGCCACACTCAATCATTAATTCATTATCGTACACCTTTACATATTGGCAACTTCACCCCTATACTGATAGATATTGTCAGACATCAAATTAAAATGATGATAGAAGGAATAATATAGCCATGTCAGTTAACAAATTATCTAATTACTGAATTTTGATTAGTGTGTTCCAACTCATTAAATTTAAACTATATTTAGATTTGATCGTTGCGCCACCATTTTCCTTGAATGTACATACAAAACCAAAATAGTGATGGAGTCGTTAAATTAGGATAAAACATTAAGATTTGATCGTTGCACCACCATTGTACTTATTTTCTTGAGAGAAATGTGTACTTGGCCTTGTTCAAAACACACCATTGTACTTCACATGCAGAAGATCCAAGCAGGAGAGTTCATTCTCTTAAGTGCTTCTCTTCAGCTTTTCCTTCGGCTCTTCATTCACTTTGTCCGCTTATTCCTTCACTTTTATCTCTACCAAACATATTCCTAATGAATACATACCTTTGGGACAGGTAGGTAGATAGAGAACATTGGTAAATAGTTTCCAAATGTTATCAGTTCTCGAAGAATTTGTATCTTTTCGTCCCTCTGCAAGTCGCTTCAATGGCAAGGGCTGCATAGAAAAAATAAATGTCAATCAGGGTAAACATAATCAAAATCTCACTAGTAAAAAAGAAAATATTTTAGGAAATTTCATACTTTAATAGAAGGTTCAACAGAAGGGAGATGCAGAGAAGGCTCTAAAATGGTCTTCAATAGAAGATTCCAACTCTGGCCTTTACACTTTGTTAATGGTGTGTTCAAGAAGGGAGATATTGAGAAGGCTTCTCAGATGAACTGTTGTGACTTACAATACCATCATAGATGCACTATGCAAGGAGAACAGAAAAGGTATTAAGTTTCTCCCTCCTTGCAAAGTGCATCCATGATGGTAACATCCTCTAAATGAATCTGAAGAGTCCTAGTTCCCAACCATCTAATTGGAAATTTGGAATAGCGAGATATTTGTGTTGGTATTTTGTATCTAGTTTAGGGATCTATCCGTAAAATAGAAATAAAGAGAAAGTCGAGGGACTTGAATGTAAGATGTAAAGGCTATATAAGCCCAACTCTTTGATGAAATAAACTAAGTTTTAAATCATTTAGTTCTTTTTGGTATCAGAGCCAGGTTGGGCCGCTGCTACAGTACCCGCCGCTGCTACAGTACCCGACGCTACAGTACTCGCCGTCGCTATAGTAACCGCGCTGCTACAGTAACCGAACCCTTCTCTTCTCTCTAGGCCGGTTCTCTCTCTTCTAGGGCCGGCCACCACCTAGGGTTCGGATTTTGGTGTGATTAGGCCGGCGTGGGGGGCCTATACCCCACGATACCCATTGGAGGGTTGATCGGGTTCGGATCTCGATCTTTGATGAGTAGATAGATCAAGATTGGGTCAAAAAAGGGAAGCAATGATTGAGATGAGGCAGATCTAGATCTTGAGGGTGCAAGATCGAGTCTAAAAGAGGAAGAAGGTGGATCGGGACTCTAAAAGAGCGTTTAGTGTGGCAGCAAGTGAGAGAGCACCGAGGCCACAGAGGGTGGAGCTTCCACCTATTGATCTGAAACTCAAGGGACTTCTAGGGATGAAGTCAGCACTGGTGGTCTCGAACTCAAGTAAAGCAGGGGCACAGGGGGAGACTCGCAGGTGTTACAACTGTGACGAAGTGGGCCATCTGAGCAAAGCTTGTCCTAAGCCACCTAGGATGAGAGAGAGTGGACGTGGGCAGCCTGGAGGCCTTGGTCGTGGCCATGGGGCCAAAGAGGTGGAAGAGGAGGCTACCGGGCAAACCTGATGGTACCAAGTGGAGAGAAGAAGACATGTGTGGTCTTCACTGATGAGGACCATGAGTTCTTGGAGGCACTGAAAAGGAAGCAGAAAGCAGCAGGTGATGGGAAGAGTGCGGTCAATGATGCATCCACCTCTTTCTTGCTCAGGGGTAACACTGCTTCTTATGCTCATTCGACCAAGGGTAATGATGACACACACGCTCTTGCCTCTATATCTACCATGAGATCACCAGAATGGATAGTAGATTCTGGTGCATCCCGACATGTGACAGGTAATGCTAGTGAGTTCTCTTCCTATACTCACCTAGCGATGCCTGAGAGCATCCAGACCGCGGATGGTACAGCACAGCCTGTGGTTGGTAAGGGTACAGTGAAATGTACTGGTTCTGTAACTTTATCCAATGTTTTGCATGCTCCTTCCTTTCCAGTAAATCTTTTATCCATTAGTGCCATCATACTCCAACTAAAATGTGTTGTCCTTTTTGATATTCCCAAGGTGATCTTTCAGGAGAAGGGGACTGGTCGGAGACTTGGGACTGGCACGTGGGATAGTGGACTATGGTACCTGGATAGTGAGGGGATAGACTCAGCATTGATATATATGGTAGAGAGGACAGGAGTAGGAGGATTAGAGAGGAGTGCTAAGGATGTGTTGATACTCCATCACCAGTGCATGGGACACTCTTCGTTAGTGTGTTGAGTCGGTTGTATCCAATTTTGTTTGAAAAAGCGAATAAAAAGAAACTTGTGTGTGATGCATGTGAGTTTGGCAAGCTTACTAGAAGCTCTTATGTTAGTTCTGGTCATAGAAGCTCTCGTGCTTTTGACTTGATACACTCGGATGTATGGGGGCCTTGCTCAACAACTGCGATGAATGGTTATAGATTTTTTGTGACTTTCATTGACTGTTATACTCGTGTTACTTGGTTATATTTGATGAAAAACAAGAGTGATGTGCTTACTTGTTTCAAGGATTTCCATAAGGCAGTTCAGACTCAGTATGGTGCAGTGGTAAAGGTACTGAGATCTGATAATGGGACCGAGTATGCAAACAAGGCATTTGAGGAGCATTTGTCAGCTCAAGGAATACAGCATCAGACCACAATGCCCATACACGCCGGCTCAAAATGGGGTAGCCGAAAGGAAGAACAGACACCTTCTAGAGGTAGCTAGAAGCATAATGATCTCAATGAAAGTTCCAAAGCAGTTATGGGGGCAAGCGGTTCTGACAGCCGCTCAATTGATCAATAGGATGCCCTCAAGAGTGTTGGAGTGGAAGTCTCCGTGTGAAATGTTGAAGGGAGATAATGGTGGGATTCTTCCTTTGAAGGTGTTTGGTTGTGTGTGTTTTGTGAAGGACAACAGACCATCCGTAGGAAAGCTTGATCCCAGAGCCGTGAAGTGTGTTTTTGTGGGATACTCTGCTAAGTATGTTTGTTGGAGCCCAGTAAAGAAGAGGCTGTTTGTGAGCATGGATGTGCATTTTCGAGAGTTTGAGCCGTATTACACATTGGAGGTGACTTCACCCTTCGGTGACTCGCCCGATACTAGAGGTATGAGGCGAGGGGGGAGAATGGTGAGGGGTTGGTGAATGTGAATGTGGGATCAATCCCTTTATCGATTTCTTGCCCTGTTGAGAGGGGAGGGCCGGTTGAGGAAGAACAGGAGAGTGACGAAGACGAGGAGAAGGAGGAGTCCATAGGTGGTGGGACTCAACCTTAGGGGGAGCTGAGAGTGTATATAAGGAGAAAGAGGCAGAATGAGGTACTAGTGCTAGCGCCTGCAGTACCACTTGTGAGACACCTACACCACCCTCAGACTCAGACTACACAGGTGATATGATTCCTCTCTTCTCCTCCCACTCCCATGTCAGTAAGGAGGACCTCTCGCAGTAATGCTGGAGTTCCCCCTGATCGTTATGGTTTCCCACATGATATCGCTCAATTTGTCTCATACTCTAACATATCACCTGCACATGGAGCATTCATTGCATCTTTGGACACTGTCTCTATACCCAAGTGTTGGCAGGTTGCTAAGGAGGATCCAAAGTGGAAAGCAGCTATGCAGGAAGAGCTTGGTGCCCTCGATAAAAACAAGACATGGGAGATAGGGCCGCTACCAGCGAGCAAGAAGGCAGTGGGGTGCAAATGGGTCTTCACAGTGAAGCAGACTCCAGAAGGAAAAATTGATCGCTACAAGGCACGGTTGGTGGCAAAGGGGTACAGTCAGACGTATGGCATCGACTATGATGAGACTTTTGCACTGGTAGCGAAATGAGTACAGTCAGGACTCTCGTATCTCTTACGGTGAATGGTGGATGGAAGTTACACCAACTTGATGTGAAAAATGCATTTCTCCATGGAGATTTGCTAGAGGAGGTGTATATGGAGATACCCCCAGGCTTCAGCACAAACCAAACAACAGGCAAGGTATGTAGACTGAGGAAAGTCCCTGTATGGATTGAAACAGTCTCCTAGAGCTTGGTTTGACAGGTTCAGGAAAGCTATGGTAGGCTTGGGCTATCAACAGATCAATGCCGACCACACAGTGTTCTTCCGACGACAGGGTGGTCATGTTACCATGCTAGCTGTGTATGTAGATGATATGATTGTCACTGGGGATGATGAGGGTGAGATTGCTCAACTGAAGGTGAAACTGGGCAAAGAATTTGAGGTAAAGGACTTGGGGCAGCTTAGATACTTCCTTGGAATTGAGGTGGCTCGTGGAGCAGAGGGAATTGTTCTATCTCAGAGGAAGTATGTGCTAGACTTGCTCACAGAGATAGGCATGATGGGGTGCAAGCCTGTAGTCACGCCCATTGATCAGAAGTCCAAGTTGAGTGCAGAGGCAGGAGAGCCAGTTGATCGTGAGAGATATCAGAGGTTGGTAGGCCGTCTGATCTATCTGAGCTACACTCGTCCCGACATATCATTTGCAGTGAGTGTAGTGAGCCGCTATATGCATGACCCTATGAAGGGTCACATGGATGCCGTGTACCATATTCTGAGGTACCTGAAGAGTGCACCAGGAAAATGATTGATCTTCAAGAAGAATGGGCATTTAGGCATTGAGGGCTATTGTGATTCTGACTGGGCGAGTTGTGCTGATGACAGAAGTCCACTTCAGGATATTGTATGTTTGTAGGGGCAATTTGTCTCATGGAAGAGCAAGAAGCAACCAGTGGTTGCAAGGTCCACAAGCAGAAGCAGAGTACAGGGCCATGGCCTTAGGAGTTGCCGAAATGTTGTGGTTGAGAGCTCTGTTGGTAGAGCTTAAGGTGGATCAAGGGGCTCAAATGAAGTTGTGGTGCGACAGCAAGTCCGCGATTAGCATTGCAAACAACCCTGTGCAGCATGACAGAACCAAGCATGTGGAGATTGATAGGTTCTTCATCAAGGAAAAACTGAATATTGGACTATTGGAGCTAGGTCATGTAGCTACTAGGGAGCAAGCGGCTGATTGTCTCACCAAGGGACTTAGCTCATTAGATCTATCTAGATTGTGTGACAAGATGGGCTTAGTGGATATCTTTTGCCCATCTTGAGGGGGAGTGTTGGTATTTTGTATCTAGTTTAGGGATCTATCCGTAAAATAGAAATAAGAGAAAGTCGAGGGACTTGAATGTAAGATGTAAACGCTATATAAGCCCAACTCTTTGATGAAATAAACTAAGTTTTAAATCATTTAGTTCTTTTATTTGCAATTGCAAGCGCCCATGTCTCTTGTTACCATCCGACAAAACTAATTTTCAATTGGGTCGTGTGTATTAACCCAATGAATTTTCTTTTGAAAAGCTTATCATGGTTGGTTTTTTTCTATTACGGCCCAAAATGACTTCGAATGTGCATTGAAAGGCCATTCGGAAAGGCCATTCAACTTTAACATATTATCATTTTAATTTTGACGAAAATTACAAGAAATTATGAAATGTTCAATAGTAAAATGCTAGAGATATCTCACTTCAATTAACAGCAACTGCACTTGATGTTCATAACACACATAGCCTCATCTACAACATTGAATTTGGATACAATACAATATGGATTTTAACTTTTAACTGACTGACATATACAAAATAAAGACAAGTAGACTAGAATGCAAAGCACCAAAAAAGCAGGTCAGAAGTGTGGCTGCAAAACATTGAATCACCCAAAAATACAAAAATCTGTCCAGGGCTTTGAAATAAAATTTAAGTTTGAAATAAATCTCTAGAGAAATAACAAAAGAAATCAGAAAATAGAATGGACGAAGATTTCAAAATTTCAAGTTTTTATAGTTTTAAATGGGTAATATCTCATTTTCCCATGACAACTTGAAAATTGTTTATTTTCCCACTAAAATCAAACAAACTTTTTCAATTTCTCTTTCTTTAAGATGTGCTTTATTGTGGACAGTTAAGGTCAACTTGGGCTCTTCCCAAAGGGCTTTTTGGTCAATTTTTCTGGTTAGGGATTTGGTCAGTGAGCAGGTCATCTAAGGAATCAAGAAGCAACACGGAACTAATTTGGCCTCCGTCTATAAAGCAGGATGTCATTTAATATTAGTATGGATCTAATCTGTACGGATCTTAAAACAGATCAGACGGTTCAGATGCATTAATTCAAAAGATTTCTTTTTGAGTTAATGCAGATGATACAAATTCGTTTAAACCCGTCACTTCATTATGACCCTTGAAAGAAACAAACATGTGAAAATTGAAAAATATTTGCAATTGCCAACTAATATTTCTCAAATTTAAACTAACACCCAATGTCTCCGAGATAAAATTTACAGCCACCATCAATCATATATTATCATAATTTGTTCATGTATATTCCTTTTACATATTGACAACTTTACCCGTATACATCTTGTCAGACAAGAAACTAAATGAAGATAGAAGGGGGTAATATAGTCTCAGTTAACAAATTACCGAATTTTGATTCATCCATTCCAACTCATTAAATTTAAACTTTTTTTAGATTTGGTTGTTGCGCCACCATTTTCTTTGAATGATTGAATGCAATATACAAAACCAAAACTGTGACGGATTCAAATTTTTTTTATAAACCATAATTAATTTTTTTTTTTACGAAACCAACATGATTATTTTTTTTTTACAAAAATCACAAGAACCGAAATGCTATTTTGGTCCGTTATTTTTTATATTTATATACAATTAACATCTATAAAATTAATTCTATATACTTCATAATGAATACAAATATACAAATTCATAATAAATTTTTACAATGTATCAAAATTTGTATATGCATCAATTAAAATTTATGGTCATGATAAACAGGCATAGGACTAAAATAATTTCTTATATCAAATTGAACTCCATATATCTTTCATCTTTCGTGAAACAAGTTCAATTAAAAGAATGTTCTTACGAGTTGATGGATAGATATGAAATAGAGTAAAGGTTAATATAATATGAAGAGGGTTCAAATGCACCATAGTTTTTGTGCTCCAATATGCTCCACATTCTTTATTCTATTTTCAAAGTCTGAACAGTCGATTCGAACCATTCAACATAATATTCATAGTAAAATATGTTTGGAGACCAAATTTTATATTTTTTAGAATTTTTTTACTATTTTTTAGATAGGTAAAATATCACTTTATCGGATGGTCCAGAATCTTCTTAAAAAAATAATTTTGTACCTATCTAAAAAAATAGTAAAAAATTTCTAAAATATATAAAATTTGGTATCCAAGCATATTTTATTATGAAGATCATGTGGAGCGGTTCAAATCGACTGTTCGGACTTTGAAAATGGAGATAAATGATGTGGAGAAAATAAATCTACTGTGATTCTCGGGGGATCACAGGACTCTGCAATCCGATCTCAACTGTTGGTATTTCTCGAGATGCGTGCATGAAAATTTACTTTCTAAGAATGTTTCTGAGATCCGTGCACGAAAAAGTTTGAACCGTTGATCTCGGAATTTCAGGATCCTGCGAGGGATCGCAGCAGATTCGGACTCATGATGTGAAGCATATTGGAGCACAAAAATATGATGCATTTGAACCTTCCTCGTATAATATTGGGCATAATAATTACTGTCAAGAGAGAGCCGACTGCAATTTACTGATAATTAGAAGGCTTTATGGAAAATGTCAGAATTTCTCGAAAAAGCGCTTTTTGGAAGTTGGAACGACGAATTTGAAAGTAACAACGCAGAGCACCTCGGGCAGCTTTTGAATTGAATTAATACTTTGACCCTCTTCAAATTCTCTGCTCGTTTTAAGGGTTCACTTGTCCGCTCAAATTCAAATTCAGAATTCGAAGAGGGAGGAGGAGGTCAGTTCTGTTTCTTTTATTTATTTTTGTTCTACATCGAGATTCTTTCTCATTATAACCTGAGATTCTTTCTCATCTTCGCCATTTAATTTCCCTTTGCAAGATGTTTTCATATGTAAATTTTTCATTAGATGAATTCATCGTAATTTGCACACATATTTTGCAGTGTGTATATATCATGTGATCTGGCATCTACCCATTGTGGATTTTGCCCTGTTGATATATATATGCTCTTAGGGCTCTGGATATGATATGATATGATATGATATGATATGATATAAGCTCTTTACTCTTTAGAGGTCCTTTTTGGTATCTTCATTACAAGGATCAGTATTTAATTAAATTAATTTCATTTTCTATATTTTGTCTCTTGTGCGATACAGAAATTTTGAAGAACTTAACACATAATAGATCAATGTCTTTCCAAGAAGAAACCGATGCTATACTTGAGGCAAAATTAGCAACCATGATCGAACCATACAAGAAGGTTGGCATAAATACCGATGATTGCACACTCAAAGGCCTACCAATTTGCTTAATTCTTGTTGAACAATTTGGAAAGATCCAAAAATTCTTACATCACCTAGTCAGGCAGGAAATATTTCCTCAACTAATGGCTCGGGCTTTTGTTAACGGGATTATTTCCAGTGCTGGTAGCCTTACTGCAGCCGATATTTGGAACATAAACACTTGGCTTAGGACTAAGGAGGGGCAAACTTTGATTCAAGAGGAGTTTAATATAAGGAAATTGGAAAGGAAGGCTGCTAAGCAATTGCACAAAGAAATGAGTTATAGTGGGAATGAAATGGAGAGGATGGTCGATGAGAATTTCCGGAAGATGGGGAGGATGGTCGATGAGCAGTTCAGGAAGATGGGAGAGCGGGCAGATGCTCAGGATAAGGCGCTCGCTGACCTTGGCAAGATGCTCCAGTCCTTAGATTGCCACCTGGTGCAGCAGTTAGAGGAGATCCAAGAAATCATCGCTTGAGGGGGGACGACTCTATCAGGACAATTAGGTGCCCCGCGACATTTGCAAGATATGGATCTGTGTATGTCTTGGGCGTTTTTGTTTATTTGCTTAAGATTCAGAGACTTATTATTTCATGTTGTATTCAGCTGATTATGACATATATATTATGTTGCGATGTTTATGAAATTTTATGTTGTGATTTTATGTATGTTATTGTATGCGCATATGGTTGGATGCTTATGCATGCATACATCTATGCACGCAAATGATGGACTTGCATAACACCAGATCGCACTTGCGTCGCCCGCCTCAACTACAATAAATGACACAAAAGAGGAAAAACAGGGATGGGACATCGAAGCTTCACAAAACATATCAAGCGCTGCTGACGGATCATATGTCGTTGCAACGGCTCATGACACTGCAAATAGCTGTTGCAATGCCTGTCTGCAACGGCTGAGTCAATTTCAACAGAGATTGGAGCGAATCCCGCCCTAGTTCCAAATTTCAAGCCCATGACTCCATGTAAGTTTTGTATTTTAGCTTTATATTTGTCATTTTGCAAGTTACTGGTAGATAAAGCATGCAGTATTATCGTCCTTGCTTAAACCCCGATCACTTCATTTTGTCTCTTGAAAGAAACAAACATGTAAAACTAGAAAAAATATTTGCAATTGCCAACTAATATTTCCCAAATTCAAACTAATACCCAATGTCTCTGAGATGAAATTTACAGCCACACCCAAACATTAATTCATTATCGTATACCTTTACATATTGGCAACTTCACCCCTATACTGATAGATATTGTCAGACATCAAATTAAAATGATGATAGAAGGAATAATATAGCCATGTCAGTTAACAAATTATCTAATTACTGAATTTTGATTAGTGTGTTCCAACTCATTAAATTTAAACTATATTTAGATTTGATCGTTGCGCCACCATTTTCCTTGAATGTACATACAAAACCAAAATAGTGATGGAGTCGTTAAATTAGGATAAAACATAAGTTCTATAACACCAAACGGATAAAGCACACCATTGTACTTATTTTCTTGAGAGAAATGTGTACTTGGCCTTGTTCAAAACACACCATTGTACTTCACATGCAGAAGATCCAAGCAGGAGAGTTCATTCTCTTAAGTGCTTCTCTTCGGCTTTTCCTTCGGCTCTTCATTCACTTTGTCCGCTTATTCCTTCACTTTTATCTCTACCAAACATATTCCTAATGAATACATACCTTTGGGACAGGTAGGTAGATAGAGAACATTGGTAAATAGTTTCCAAATGTTATCAGTTCTCGAAGTATTTGTATCTTTTCGTCCCTCTGCAAGTCGCTTCAATGGCAAGGGCTGCATAGAAAAATAAATGTCAATCAAGGTAAACATAATAAAATAATATGTTATTTTCTTTTACTGTTTTAAAAAGCAGAATGGAATAACATTGTCTGAAAAGCACCATTGTCTGAAATGTCAAAATCACACTAGTAAAAAAGAAAATATTTTAGGAAATTTTATACTTTAATAGAAGGTTCAACAGAAGGGAGAAGCAGAGAAGGCTCTAAAATGGTCTTCAATAGAGGGTTCCAACTCTGGCCTTTACACTTTATTAATGGTGTGTTCAAAAAGGGAGATACTGAGAAGGCTTCTCAGATGAACTGTTGTGACTTACAATACCATCATAGATGCACTATGCAAGGAGAACAGAAAAGGTATTAAGTTTCTCCCTCCTTGCAAAGTGCATCCATGATGGTAACATCCTCTAAATGAATCTGAAGAGTCCTAGTTCCCAACCATCTAATTGGAAATTTGGAATAGCGAGATATTTGCAATTGCAAGCGCCCATGTCTCTTGTTACCATCCGACAAAACTAATTTTGAATTGGGTCGTGTGTATTAACCCAATGAATTTTCTTTTGAAAAGCTTATCATGGTTGGTTTTTTTCTATCACAGCCCAAAATGACTTCGAATGTTTATCGTCTTATTAATTGAATTAAATGTGCATTGAAAGGCCATTCGGAAAGGCCATTCAACTTTAACATATATCATTTTAATTTTGATGAAAATTACAAGAAATTATGAAATGTTCAATAGTAAAATGCTAGAGATATCTCACTTCAATTAACAGCAACTGTACTTAATGTTCATAACACACATAGCCTCATCTACAACATTGAATTTGGATACAATACAATAAGGGTTTTAACTTTTAACTGACGGACATATACAAAATAAAGACAAGTAGACTAGAATGCAAAGCACCAAAAAAGCAGGTCAGAAGTGTGGCTGCAAAACATTGAATCACCCAAAAATATAAAAAATATAAAAAGAATCTGTCCAGGGCTTTTTCAAGAACACTTCTATTGTTACAAGTAACACTAAATTAATGGAGCAACAAACTGCCCAGAAGTACATAAATTGATCATTTAAATTCAAATAAGCTATCTGTTGACAACAGGATTAAGCACTTCAATCATTAGTCTTACCAATTGTCTGGTCCATGAGATCCCTCGCATCATCATCTCGTTCCATTTTCAAAAGCAGTTCTAATACTGGTGCAGAGGCAGCTAAATCGGGTTTCACCCCTTCTTGCTTCATTCTGTTCAACACGCACATAGCCTGATCTACTTTTCTGTTCTTTGCATAAGCTTTTAGCAAGGAAGTGTAAGTTGAGAGATCTGGCGCAACATGATTGAGTTGCATTCTATCTAAGATTTTCATCACATCATCGATAGTGCCATAATTTGCATAGCCGATAAGTAAAATTCTATATGATACAACATCTGGTTTTATACCTCCCCTTACCATTAAGTCAAGCAACTTTTGAGCTTCCTTGCTTTGTCCTTGTTTGCACAAAGGATCCATCATTGATCTGTAAGTAACCTCATATGGCAAAATACCTCGATCAATCATATCCTTGAAAACTCTAATCGACTCATTCCAACAACCTAGCTTAGAATATCCATTTATAACAATATTATATGTGATAAGATCAGGTGTGACACCTTTATCAATCATATGATACAATAGTTTCTCTGCCCCGTCAGTTTCCCCCCTCTTGCAAAGTGCATCCACAATTATATTGCAAGTCACTGTGTCAGGCAATATTCCCTTTGAAACCATCTCATTCAGCACCTTCTTTGCCTTTCCTAGTTTGTTCATCTTGTAGAACCCATCTATAAGAGTACTATAGGTAAAAACATTAGGATCCTTTCCTCTAGAAATCATATTACATAGCACCTCCTCTGCTTTTTCAGCTTTCTCCTCCTTGCATAGTGCATCAATGATGGTAGTATAGGTCACAACATTGGGATCATGCCCTTTAGAAACCATGGACCGAAGCAATTCCACTGCCTTGTCCAATAGCCCTTTCTTGCACAACCCATCCACGAGAGTAGTATAGGTCACAACATTAGGTTGAATTCCCTGAGAAACCATGTAGGACAACAGTTCCTCTGCCTTCTCAGTATCTCCCTCCTTGCACAAGCCATTAATCAGTGAACTGTATGTTATTACATCTGGCACAATACCCTCTGAAAGCATTCGCTCAAACAAACTAAATGCTTGACTAACTAGGCCTTCTTTACAAAGGCCATCTATAACGGTGCTGTAGGAGATCACGCCAGGTGTGCAGCCCAGCTTAGGCATTTTATGTAACACCATGGCAACAGCCTCACTAATCCTATTCTCATAACAGAGGCCCTTGAGTATAGGAGTGAAGAAGCAAGCATCAGCTCTCTGGCCCTCCCTTATGAACCTTCCAAACAAAATCAACCCATGTCCCAGCCAATTCATACGGATGCAGTAGCCGATCAAGACACTATAGGTGCAAACATTGGGTAAGGGTGAGACCCCTTTATGTTGGCTCCAGCGGTTAAAGAGTGAAATGACAGTGGCATAATGGTCGTTTGAGTTTTTCATATGAGTTAAGGCCGTAAAGAGTTGGGTAAAGGAATAGATGGACGGTGCCGGACTCTTAGCGGCCAGCAAGCGATCAAAAAATTGAAGAGCATCTTTAATAGTAAGAGTGCCCGACCGATAACGTTCTTTTACAAGTAATTCCAGCTGGCGGGTCCCCATGGCCATGGGATGAAATGGTTACAACTTCACCTTCTGTGCTATACTCTTCCAGAAGGGCTTTTTGGTCAATGAGTGATCCAAGGAATCAAGAAGCAACAAGAGACTGCAAAACCTTCAAAAATACAAATTATGCTAAGTACAGCAAAAGGCTAAATAGAGAACTCACATTTTACTTCATTAATGTTTTCAGTTCAGTACTGCTATATCAGTTGTTACTGAGCCTGTAGTAATCTATATCAAACCAACTTAAACTTTTAAGGACCGGAGTTTGGTTGTTAATTGGGACTGTTTTTGTTTGCTTTTTGTTCACTTTACACATTGGTTCTATGGTTAAGAATCTAAAATATAATTCCTATTACCATAGTCCCAGGCCTCTACAATGAGCAGTCGTACAGTATTGCCAAACTTGATCGGTTCAATAGCTAAAAAACCTGAGCTGGTGATCCTAGGTTTGAACTTGAACTGTAACCTGCTCGGAGAATAATAGCAATCATTATGCTTAAGAGATATGCTTGATCCAACAATGAATATCTTTTATTGGATGTGATCTTTTAAAGTATATAGTTTCACAACTATGCGTGTAACCTTGAAATAAGTTTAGATCCCGGGTGATAACCACGACAAATCCTAATTACTTTTAGAAATGTAATTAGCTCATACAACTAGTACATATGCAAATAATATAACTAGTAAGTATAACTACTAAAAAAATAGTAGCTCAGAATGGTATTCGTAGTGTGCTCTCATTCTCCTAATTTTTGCATGTAAGATTACTAAATTGGTTGCTGGCTCATATAGTTGACTAGCCTAGCCAAAGGGACTGCATTGCAATGCACCCCAATTAAGGACAATCAGCAAGTATACATTGGCCAATTTTTGCTCTAACCCAACTTTTTAATGCATAGTAGATGATGATGCCTAATTACCAGATTTAGTGTTCGTAACTGTAGTCAATTTGTTTTATGTCGTGTACCCAAGCATCTATTTGACAAAAATAGCAAAGGATTCTTCCCATGAAAGACTTGACAAATTGAATTCCAGATTGTAACATTTCTTGACATTTTTCCGAGCAACTTGAATGCACCAGGATCTACCAAGGTGCTAAATTTCTGGGCTAGATGCAAAAATTTGAAAGAAAGGCAGAGCTCTTACCACAGTTAAAGAGAGCCTAGTCTGTCTTGTATAATTTGAAAGGAGGTAGAGCGCTTCTTTAGGCAACAAGTATGAAGCGTGGCTACACAAAACTGGTGCTCGGAGCGACAATAGTTTTCAGGAGCATTTTGACAAACAGTTGAAGTGCAAGAGAGAGTTGAGAGAGGAGGTGAGCTGAGAGTAGAGAGGAGGCAGACAGGAGTTGCGTCGGAAGAAGAGAATGAGGCGGCGGTGTGACCGTGAGTAATTTAATTGAGTGGGGAAGACATAGAGTGCTATTTTCGTCCGATTTCACAACAGCCCTTCCTTTTCCTTTTGATCGGAATAAAACAACAAGGTCAAGCCAATTTTGATTGGTGGGATTTAAGGGACAAGTATCCCTCTCCATTACTGTAAAAGATTCCCTTCACTTTACGGTTTGAGATTAACTCCCAACCGCTTTGGGATTCGGGCTGACGGAGGGGGCAGTATTATTGGGCTTTGAGATTCGTGCCAAGTTAAAAGGAACAGTCCAGATCAAGTAATTATAAAAGATTCCCTATTACGGTACCGGAGAAGATCTGAATTCGGATTTAAGAGGGCCAAACTCCAAAGATGCGAAAACCAATCTATGCTTTGATAGGCAATAGTTCAATTGGAGAAAATAATCCACGCTGGAGACAATAATCCATTTTTGCTCCTTATTATTTGTACTTTGGTCGCACATTTTGTTGGATCGACTTGTTACAATTTTCGTTCAATTCAGTTTTTTAATTATTGGACATTTTAATATAAGGTACTTTGTAATACCTTATATCCTAAAAGTCGTCAATTTTGATTTTATGCCAATTATTAGTTGACTAATTAAAGAGGAGGAATCCACTTACAACATTTTATAATATGATTTTTCAAAATTCAAACAGTCGATTCAAACTGTTCAATATGATTCTCTATATTAAAATGTACTTGGAGATCAAATTTTACATTTTTTTTTGAATTTGTTTACTATTTATTAAGATAGATACAAAATTTAACGGTCTGAAAATAACAATTTTGTAAAATACTTAATGAATAGTAAAAAAGTTTAAAGAAAATGTAAAATTTGATCTCCAAGCACATATTAATATAGAAATTATATTGAACAGTTTAAATCGACTGTTGGAACTTTGAAAAATCATGTTGTAAGATGCTGTAACTATATAACGTTGTAAGTGGATCCATTCTCCTAATTAAAATATCAATTTCAACATATCTCAAAATATACGGAAAAATTATCTGGAAAAATTAAAGACTTTTGATTGAAGACTGTAAAATAATTGAGGAGCTTGATTGAACAGAAGTTCATAAACTTGATTAAACTAAATACAAGAAAAGTTCAAAATGATGGTTTACATTCTCTACCGTAAAAATAATGATAAAAAATTATAATAAGTAGGACAGGTGCATGAAACGTGTGACCTTACTATATGAGAACAGCTTGGGTCTGATGCCATTGGATTCAAATTTGGGTCAGATGGGTTTCGGGACCGTCCGATCCACTTTAAGATTCGTGCACACGAACTTTAAAGCAGATGCGAAAGTTGCGGGTGCAAATTTTAAAGCAGATCGGACGGTCATCGAACCCATCGAACTCACTTTGAGTCCGATGGGCATCGGACCCAAATTGACCTCCTTACTATATATATATATATATATATATATAGAATCTGGCTAATATGCTACGCGTATATAAGGGCCCCTCCGTGCTACGGCTCACTTTTTGAGTTTTCAATCCTAACGGTCGATCCGAACCGTTCAACATGATCTCCATATGAATATGTACTTGCAAACCAAATTTTACATTTTTTAGAATTTTTTTACTATTTATTAAGCCACTTTGAAAATCGCTGATCCAATGGTCCAGAAAAGTTTACTGTTGTGTACAAATTAGTGTTTTTTCAAAGTGGCTTAATAAATAGTAAAAAAATTCTAAAAAATGTAAAATTTGGTTTGCAAGTACATATTCATATGGAGATCATGTTGAACAGTTCGGATCGACCGTTAGGATTTTGAAAACTCAAAAAGTGAGCCGTAGCACGGAGGGCCCTTATATACGCGTAGCACCGTAGCACTATCCTATATATATATATATATATATATATATATATATATATATATATATATATAGAGGAGGGTTCAAATGCCTCCACCATGCCTCCATTTTTAAAAACTTTAATAACTCAAAATTTAAAACTTAAAAATCAAAATAAAACCGTTGGATATGATCTAAATCATTTTATCTATGCACGTGTAAAAAATTATGACATTTCAATTTTGTTTTGGTTGTTATCAAGGGCTTGTAAAAAACGCACTAATGTGGATAATTTCTAGACGTTGATTTATCAACTTTTTGATTCACATAAAAACAAAATCAAAATGTGATAATTTTTTATGAGCACATAGATAAAATGATGTAGATCATATCCAACGGTTTTATTTTGACTTTTAAGTTTTAAATTTTGAGTTATTAAAGTTTTAAAAATGGAGGCATGGTGGAGGCATGAAAAATAGAGGCATTGGAACCCTCCTCATATATATATATCAGAGCTCACATGGTTACAACAATTTGGCAACAACTTGTTTAAATACAAACTCAAAAATAAAATTTCTTACTAATTATGTGTCTTAGTTTATTTAAAATTCATTATTTCATCAAGATCTAAAGGTTCTAATTACACGTGATTCGTGTGACCACGTGTCGCGCCGTGATTAGATCTGTCACGAGACGTATTGTGATAAAATTTTAAAAAATGATCACGGTACGCTAATAGTCACAACACGAGAATAGCCACGGCACGCGAATAATCATGACACAGAACACGCGAATCACGGCACGTAACCGACACACGTACTATGTCGTTCCGTACTGTAACTGTACCTATACCCATTCCATACCGTAACCATATCATTTCGTCAACATACCGTTCCGTGACCAAACCGGCTTCCACTGTAGAATCAAGCATTGTGATCTTAGCGAACTTAATATTAGTGTTTTAATCAACACATCATATTCGTACTGCTAAGCAGTGACGCGATCTGAATTTTCTCCGTAGAAATTCAAAACAGTTGATTTCTAGTCCTGCTAGGATTTCCTTTTTTTAATTCTGTAGACTTTGGATCTTAAATCACAAACTCACCTAAATCTATAAATCCCATAGTAGATGGACACAAACAACATATATATTCGAAGTTTTATACTTGAGAGCAAGAATTCCTTTGTCATTCAATCCTCAACGGTGCTTAAAATGGAACCAAACAAGAAGTACAAGATTTTTATTTAATTTCTACATCTATTTGTAGGTACGTAGTTGCTTCATGATATTATTTTTATTCATTTCAGGATTGCTGTGGTAACTGGTGGGAACAAAGGTATAGGACTGGAGATATGCAAGAAATTGGCTTTCAATGGAGTAGATGTTATTCTAACAGCAAGAGATGAGAAGAGAGGTAAGGAGGCAGTAGAGGAGCTTACTAGAGATTATGGTCTGATGAATATAATCTTTCATCAGCTGGATGTTACTGATCGCTCTAATATTGAATCTTTAGCTGGTTTTGTGAAAAACCAGTTTGGAAAATTAGATATTCTGGTATACAATGTTGTGCATTTAAATATATAGTGTGCACACATTAAATACTGTGCATTTACTGACAAATTGTGTTAACAGGTGAACAATGCAGCGGTTGGAGGATTTGAGGTCACAAAGGCAATTGATGAAAAGGTACATTCATTAATAACAGATATGGTAATGAGAATTCATTAGGTTGCTTTTACTGGTATATGGATGTTAATATTTAATGATTTTTGTACAGCTTCCGCAACAAGAGAGGGCTGCAATTTTCCTAAATAACATGACAGACAGCTACGAGAAAGCTGGTGATTGCTTTAACACAAACTATTACGGAGTCAAGAACATGATGGAAGTATTTTTACCGCTTGTACAATTATCCAATTTTGGAAGAATAGTGAATGTTTCATCGAACCACGCACGACTACTGGTAAAATTTTCAAATTACTCTAGAGAACCTGTTAATGCATGAATTAATTTCTTATGCACCTACTATTTTGTTTTTTTTTTTTTTTTCACAGAATGTGAACAATGACAAGGTCAGGAATGAACTTGTGGATATTGATAACCTAACAGCGGAGAGGATCGAAGATCTTGCAAAATCTTTTCTAAAATCTGTTGAAGACAATACATTTCGATTGGAGGAAAATAGATGGATGCCAGGTTATCAGTTATACCGTGTGTCGAAGATTTTAATGAATGCCTACACAAGAGTTGTTGCAAAGAGTTTTACCAGTGTAACCATTAATTGTGTGCATCCAGGCTTTGTCAGCACCAACTTGAGTTTAAACACCGGGGCTCTAACTGCGAGTGAAGGTGCTGAAGGTCCGGTGATGGTTGCTCTCGCTGAAGGAGGGCAACACACTGGCCAGTTCTATGATCGAACTCAGATCTCCACCTTTTAGCTAATTATATTAATTAGAAATTTATAGTTTTGTCCTTTATATTTTGTAATTTTTATAAGAACATATACTTTTTAGACCTGTTATAAAATAAAATTACTACAGTATCTTATTCAGCCTTCCAATCTCAATTTTCTAGTTCTGTTTCTACTAATTATGTTTGAAGATTTTGTTTAATATTCATCTTGAATTGGAAAGTAATTGTTTTTCCACGTTTAAAAATTTCTTGCATATAAACAGAAACAAGTTCAGATTTTCTGAGTGTAATTGACTACAATATATAAGCTGTTTAATACATACTTGCTTATTCATTTTTTTTCCTAAAGTTGAAAAAAAGTAAAAAAAATTTGGAGGTCAATACAATATTCTATTAGATTTCTTGGATTCTATCAAGTTTGACATTTGTATTTCCATCTGTTCATGTGGTTAGCAAGCTTGCTTGTTAAAATGAAGATAGAAGGGGAATAGCTAAAAGTAGGGTCTGTTTCTGGTTGATCAGAATTTGGCAACTTATTGAAGAGAAATGGATATTCCTGGCCAAGAATATCATAAAAATCTTTTTCCATAGCCCATAGAGTAGGGTCAATAATATCCTTCTCATGAATTTCTTCTTCCAACAGTATTTTACTCAAGTAGTTCAAGGTTGCATCTAGTCAAATTTCAACAATTGGTATTGGTCAAAACCTGATTGAGACATAAATCTAGTCAATTTAAATCAGTATGGGTAGATATCTGATCTGGGGGAATGATGAATCAAGTCAAATTTGATGAAACTCTAAAGGATAATTGGACATAATTTCTATAGGAAGGGGACAACTATTAGATTATTTTTGCTGAAAAAACACTTGAATTGGTTTCTATGGAGAAACAAAATTAATCCTTTCAGGCAAATTAAGGACCTACACAGATAGCACCATAGAAAAAGACAATTAGGGGGAAAAAGAGAAGAGAGATACCTTTTAGAGCTAGAAACAAATTAGACAAGATTGATCACTTCCCAGAACCAGAAGAAGGAATCACCAAGAGATTTTCAAGGAAAAACGAAACTAATAAATGGTCGTGTACCTTTCTCAATTCTCTTCCCTTTTTGACTTTTCTATTATTTTTCAATTTGTAAGGATATTCTGATGGGTACTCAATTATCTTCCCTTTTTACCTTTCTCAAATATTAAATCGGTATTTTTCAATTGGGAGAGTCTAGTTATCTCCCGGAATCCATCCGCCGTTTCATCCCCCAATCAATAACTACTTTAATAATTACTAACTACTTGGGAAGACCACTTACTATTTGGAGACCGCCTAATATCTGAAATATTTTACAACTGGCGCGAGCAAGTATTAACATATAATAAATCAAGTATTCATCTATAATACATCAAGTATTCACACCTAAGATATCAAGTATTTAAAAAAAAACTGGACACATCATTCACCCATCTTTAACATGTTTTTAGAGGTGGTTTTTTTTTTCTCCATTCAATCTAATCAATATTTCTGACAATCTATGAAGAATTTTGCAAATCTAAAACCACCAACGTCTTCTACACAATTTTCTCTTTTAAATGAGATCCATGAAGACATACTTTCGAGTTGTCTGTTGCACAAGTATTCACACCTTGTCATGCAATTATTCATCCCTCATCGAACAAGTATTCATCATCGTCGTGTAAGTGTAAATAGTTCATGTATCAAGAGTATTACAAGCATATGTGCATACCTCGATTAATTTTACAAGAGCATGCAAGTATTCACACATAATAAATCAAGTATTCATCTATAATACATCAAGTATTCACACTTAAGATATCAAGTATTTAAAAAAAAAACTGGACACATAACTCACCAATCTTTTACACGTTTTTAGAGGAGGTTTTTTTTCTCCGTTCAATCTAATTAATATTTCTGACGATCTGTGAGGAATTTTGCAAATCTAAAACCACCAACGTCTTTTATACAATTTTCTGTTTCAAATGAGATCCATGATGATATACTTTCGAGTTGTTTGTTGCATAAGTATTCATACCTCGTCATGCAAGTATTCATCCTTCATCGAGCAAGTATTCATCCTCATCATGTAGATGGGAGACGGAGGCAGAGGTGGAGGTGGGAGAGGGAGAGGGAGAGGGAGAGGGAGAGGGAGGCGGAGGTGGGAGAGATGAGAGAGGGAGGCGGAGGCGGAGAGGGAGAGAGAGAGGTGGGAGAGGGAGGCAGAGGCGGAGAGGGAGAGGCGGGAGAGGCGGACGGAGGCAGAGAGGGAGAGGTGGGAGAGACGGGTGGAGGTGGAGGTGGAAGGCGGAGGCGGAGGTGGGAGAGGGAGGGAGAGAGATGAAAGAAATAAATGGAGAAAATTGGGTAATTAATTTGTAGGGACCATTAGGTAGTTAGAATTTAGAATTATAGTTAGAAGAGGAAGTTAGTTAGTTGGGGAATGAAATGGGGGATTGATAGATAGGGAAAAATATAATTATCCATTTCAATTTTAAATCAGTATGGACCGTGTATGGTCGCATTTTCTGTACTAGTGATAAGGTATAACATGTCCTCAAAAATTCTTGCTAGAGGCAAATCTGTCCAATTTAGAAAAAAATGCATTTAATCTGAATTTTTCTATAATTTTTAGTTCAAATAATAAGAAAATATGATTTGATTAGTTCACCTCTGTCAAAATTGAATATAAGTTAACTTCTTTTGTTGACTGAAATGAAATTCACATTCTTTTGCAAGTTTGATTCAAGCAAATACTTAGAACCGAAATTTTTATTTCTAACATATCAAAAAAAAAAAAAAAAAACCAAATAACCATCATTTGGTGGGAATTCGAATTCTAGTACGACCGCATCTGCATTATGCAGACCCATTTCAGCGGGACCGCAGAATACTGATGCGGACTCTTAAATGAGTCCGCAGAATCATTCTGCAGACCCATATATTTTTTTTCATCCCGTTTTCAACTTTGACTTTCATTCCGTTTTCAAACATTGGCACGCATCCCTAGAAACCAACAAATACTAAAAAAACCAAAACTTTGAGATATGTAGCTGTGCGGCCTATGCCTTGGTAAAACAACAACAACAAAAAAATGGGTCCGCGGACCATTCTGCGGACTCAGTCAGGGTCCGCAGAACCATTTTGCAGACCCAGTCAGGGGTCCGCAGAACCATTTTGCGGACCCAGTCAGGGGTCCGCAGAATGCCTGTGCGGTTTTCAGTATTTGGGTCCACAGAATACCGATGCGGCCGTGTTAGAATTCGAAATTCCACCAAACGATGGTTATTTGGTTTATTTTTTTTTTAAATGTTATAAATAAAAATTTCGGTACTTAGAATCCTTGAAAATATGTTAATAAACCCTTCCTCAATATTAGAGATAAACTACATAGATCATTGCAGAAATTTAAGAAAATTTGAAACAGATTCAATTAGTGCAATTTGGTGGGTTTTGAAACAACTTTTGATGTTTCCTTTCTTACCCTTTGCTCTTTGCGTTTAGATTCTTTCATATACTACCAATAACATGATTTTTTATCATTAACCATTCCTCTTTTGTTTGCCTCAATTTTAGGTTAGTGAGGGTGTTGAGAATTTAAAATTGAAGGTCAATACTCTGGAATTGAAATTATACGAGGCCAGTTTAATTCATGTACAACAAACTAAGAATATCTCACCAGCATGTTAATGATGGTTCTCAGTTGACCAGTACAATGGAAAAAAAAGATATAACAAAATGCTGAGTTGTGATAATATTATGATTTATGTTGGCGTTTATATATTTAACATCTTATAAAATATTATATAAATTAAAAGTAAATTAATAAATGTATTCTTTATTATTTAGATATATTGTATATTAGATTTGAGTTAATCATTTAAAATCTGATCGGTCTTCATCATAGCTCCATCAAAAAAAATTAAAATTGTTTGACAAAATAGACAATATTTTGTTCCTTATGCAGTGATGAGTAATTTAATTAGTTTTAACAAGTGTACATTAGTGAATGAAAAACAACTGTAAATGGATTTAAGTAATGTAATTAATTAATTGATGCAAATTCGGACTAATAATCTCACAGTAAAAAGCACACCAAAGAAATTATAATAAATGGCCAGCAATTTAATAAAAGAGCAAAAAATAAAATATATTTCTTAGGATTGTTTAACTTCACAAAAATTATTCTTCTTTCAAAATTATATCTCGGAGATGACGACAATTGGTATATATATAAAGATGGGACAGTATCTGCGAGAATAAAAAGTGACTATTGTCGAGGGTACACCGATAGAAAAGTGTCATTTCTGAGTGTATTACTATTACTGACAGAAGTATCCACGATGATACCGTTAGCAAAAAGCACTTTTACGCTCGCGGATAGTAACAAATTTTTGTAGTTGCGTATCTAGCTTTTGTTCTTGGCCAACAAGGGATCAACGGTACGTCTCCATTGATTGTAATCCAATGGTGATCCAGGGTTAGAGAGAGGCATGCCATTGACAAAGAAAACAGGTGTTCCAGTTACACCCCTTGAGCATCCATACTGCACAAAACATCTCAGCTTCTTAAACAACTGTGTAGTTCCTTCTATTCAGAAACAGCCTCATATGTAAATCTAACATTTTGGAAAGTAACTAAAAGGAGCCAATATTAATCATATTTGGTTGCTACTTAAATTAGAATTAAGTTGCTTATTCCATCTTACTTTTTTTATTTTTCTTCTCTTTTGACAGCTTAAGTCATGCCTTAATTAATCCTACTTTGTTGCAACTTCATCTATTCCTCATATTTTTCGCCTCATTTGACATTTGATATTTGACATTTGACATTTGAAATATGAAGTGAGAGGTTTACTGCACCACAAGATTAAAATCTGACCTTGATGGAAATCCTAGTTGCTTCATCAGTACTTGAATCATTGAAACCTAACTGAAATGCATTCCCGAAGTTCTCGCCTACAGCTGTTAGTGCTAACTTCGTCATGTCGGCTACTATAGAGGCCCTTGACATTTCATAAGTTGGTGCATTGTAATATTGCTCCTGTTTATTCATCAAATAACAGCAATAATGCTCAATTTGAAAATAGAGCAAACACTAAATCTAAGCAATTATAATTTTTTCTGACAGAACTCTAACCTGAGTCTTAAAGAATAGCTCAAGAAGGGGATAAACAGAGGATGAGTTTAGTTTGTTTGCTATGTGAAGCGAACGGCATCCGATAAAAGCATTGCTGTGGTATCTGCAAATTTGCTCAAGAAATAATAAGATTGGAATTTGAATTTTTGTGTGTCTAGCTATATATGGGTGTTTCACACTTGCAAACAAATTCAAATTGTAAAATAATAGAACAATAGTCTAAAACAGAGCAATTGGGACCTATTGCGCTACAAACAAAGCACAGACCAATAGTCTTCTATCCCCACATATTATATAAATATAAAAAAAAATAATGAATTTTTGTCTACAATTTGCTGATGAAGTCAAATATCTCTTATTTTTTGTGCCTCCATCACACCTTCATTTTTTTTTATTTTTTAATAACTTTTTTAATATTTATATGTTAAATAAAACAGTTAGATTTGATTTATATTATTTTCTTCACATACACATACAAAATTATCACTTTTCGATTTTAGTTTTATATGAATCACTAAGTTCAAAAATCAAGGTCCATAATTTATTCACATTAGTTTATTTTTGCAAGCTCTTGATACTAATTAATCAAAATAAATCGAAATGTCATAATCTTTTACATGTGCATAAAAAAAATAATATAAATCATATCTAACAGTTTATTTTGATATTTAAGTTTTAAATGTTATGTTATGTTATTGTAGTTTTAAAAATAGAGATGAAGATATTTGAACCCTCCTCTTCAGATAAAGATAAATAAGCAATAATTTCGCTAACATCCACAATAATCAGTCTAAAATCATCTTGAACTCACAATAAAAGTAAAATTTGACCGAACTTACGGCAAGGGGAAAGGATGAACAACCAACGACAACCGACCGGAGTAATAATCCAAAGCCTGCTTTAGAGGCGGCCATGAGTCTCGGCTATCGGGACATACTGGATCAAGAAAGGCCTCCACCACGACCGATTCGCCCCAAACAGATGGCATTCTGTACACAAAGCCATCTATCTTTGCCGGAATCGGAAGCTGTGATTTGCATATAAAGAAGCATAGAAACAACATCAACAAGCAAAATAAGAGAGGATTCATTTTCATCATTTTGTTTCTTTCTTTTTGTTTTTCCGTTCAAGTTTTGGTTCTCTTAGTTTATGGTAGTAGCATAAGAAGGAAGGAGAATTGACCAATGACTTATCACAGTTGACGAGGGAGTTGAAAGTTCTTCAAGTGTTATAATGAACCGCAGGAGCATCATAAAAAAAATGTATCCCTCTATCATATTCTCTTGCTGGATGATGTCCTATACATCCGTATTTAAAGCATATAATAATTATTTAAATTTAATTTCTAGTCCTTCAAAGAATATTATTTGAGTTTCAGATAATTTTTCAATTGACAATTATGATATAAAATTTATGTAAGATATCACTTAGTTGTGTATGATTCACGTTTTTGTAAAATTTTAATTAATTTATACATTATTGTACATGATTCACACTACTACAGAGAAATACTTCATCGTCAGTTCAAATCATACTTTGCCATTTTTTTTTGAACCGATGGTGATTGGTCCGATAGTAATGGTATATACCTATGCCATCGTCTGAAAACCGATAGTGTTGACTATCTTTGTCATCGGCTAAATAAACGGACGGATGGTGTTGAGTTGGAGGTGATAAACAAATGGTATAAACATACCACATATGTGGCCTGATTTATAGGAGGATGAGGATGACCTTATTTTGTTAGAAATAAATTAATGGTCCTGCAATAATTGACCAATGACTTATCACAGTTGTTGAAAGTTTTTCAAGTGTGATAATGAACCGCAGGAACATCATAAAAAAATATGTATCCCTCGATGTCGATGATCATAATTAAAGCATGTTATAATTTATAGTCCTTCAAATAATATTATTTGGGTTCTAGATAATTTTTTAATTGACAATTATGATATTAAATATACTTAAGATATCACTTATTTGTGTATGATTTATGTTTTTGTAAAATTTTAGTTAATTTATACATTATACAGGGTTAGGGGTGTAAACGGAGCGTATTCGGAGTGGATAATACTGATACCAAATCCGTATCCGTTTTTCAATGAGCGGATACGAATACGGATATGGATAGTAAACATATATCAAAATTCAAAACCAAATCCGTCTTAAACGGATACAAATACGAAGCGGATAATCCATGGATACGGATTCGAATACGATTACGAAACGAATAATTGTCAGATAATTGAGTCACATGAATGTTAAATACAAATAGTAAATTAAAAAAATTAAAAACTATTAAGAAAAACAAAAGTAAATTAAAAAAAGTAAAGAAATGGAGAAGATATTGGAATGGAGAGGAGTTAGGGAATGGAGGAGATGTTTGCGAGTGTATGGTTTGAAGAATAAATGGGCGAAAAGTGAAAAACAGTAGCTATCCTCTTTTGTTTGCCTCAATTTTAGATTAGTGAGGGTGTTGAGAATTTAAAATTGAAGATTAATACTCTGGAATTGAAATTATACGAGGTCAGTTTAATTCTTGTACACAAACTAAGAATATCTCACCAGCATGTTAATGATGGTTCTCAGTTGACCAGTACAATGGAAAAAAAAAATATAACAAAATGCTGAGCTGTGATAACATTCTGATTTATGTTGGCGTTTATTTATTTAACATCTTATAAAATATTATATAAATTAAAAGTAAATTAGTAAATGTATATTCTTTATTCTTAGACATATTGTATATTAGATTTGAGTTAATTTAAAATCTGATCGGTTCTTCATCATAGATCCATTAAAAAAATTAAAATTGTTTGACAAAATAGACAATATTTTGTTCCTTATACAGTGATGAGTAATTTAATTAGTTTTAACAAGTGTACATTAGTGAATGAAAAACAACCGTAAATGGATTTAAGTAATGTAATTAATTAATTGATGCAAATTCGGACTAATAATCTCACAGTAAAAAGCACACTCAAAGAAATTATAATAAATGGCCAGCAATTTAATAAAAGAGCAAAAAATAAAATATATTTCTTAGGATTGTCAACTTCACATAAATTATTCTTCTTTTAAAATTATATCTCGGAGATGATGACAATTGGTATAAGCATGGGACAGTATCTGCGAGAATAAAAAGTGACTATTGTCAAGAGTACACCGATAAAAAAGTATTATTTCTGAGTGTATTACTATTACCGAAAGGAGTATCCACGATGATACTGTTAGCAAAAAGCACTTTTACACTCGCGGATAGTAACAAATTTTTGTAGTTGCGTATCTAGCTTTTGTTCTTGGCCAACAACGGATCAACGGTACTTCTCCATTGATTGTAATCCAATGGTGATCCAGGGTTAGAGAGAGGCATGCCATTGACAAAGAACACAGGTGGTCCACCTACACCCCTTGAGCATCCATACTGCACAAAACATCTCAGCTTCTTAAACAACTGTATAGTTCCTTCTATTCAGAAACAGCCTCATATATATGTAAATCTAACATTTTTGGACAGTAAAAGGAGCCAATATTAATCATATTGGGTTGCTACTTAAATTACAATTAAGTTGCTTATTCCATCTTACTTTTTTTATTTTACTTCTCTTTTGACAGCTTAAGTAATGACTTAATTATCTTACTTTGTTGCAACTTCATCTATTCCTTATATTTTACGCCTCATTTGACATTTGAAGTATGAAGTGGGAGATTTACTCCACCTTTACTCTGTAATCAAATCAAACATGGCCATTAAATGTGAACCACAAGATTAAAATCTGACCTTGAAGGAAATCTTAGTTGCTTCAACAGTACTTGAATCATTGAAACCTAACTGAAATGCTGCCCCGAAGTTCTCGCCTACGGCTGTTAGTGCTAACTTCGTCATGTCGGCTACTACAGAGGCCCTTGACATTTCATAAGTTGGTGCATCGTAATATTGCTCCTGTTTATTCATCAAATAACAGCAATAATGCTCAATTTGAAAATAGAGCAAACACTAAATCTAAGCAATTATAATTTTTTCTGACAGAGCTCTAACCTGAGTCTTAAAGAATAGCTCAAGAAGGGGATAAACAGAGGATGAGTTTAGTTTGTTTGCTATGTGAAGCGAACGGCATCCGATAAAAGCATTGCTGTGGTATCTGCAAATTTGCTCAAGAAATAATAAGATTGGAATTTGAATTTTTGTGTGTCTATATATGGGGGTGTTTCACACTTGCAAACAAATTGGAATTGTAAAATAATAGAACAATAGTCTATAACAGAGCAATTGAGACCTATTGCGCTGCAAACGAAGCACAGATCAATAGTCTTCTATCCCCACATATTTATATAAATTTAAAGAAACATAATGAACTTTTATCTAAAATTTTCCGATGAAGTCCAATATCTCTTTATTTTTTGTGTCTCCATCACACCTTTATTTTTTTATTTTTTAATGATAAATTTTTTAATATTATATGTTAAATAAAACAGTTAGATGTGATTTATATTATTTTCTTCACATACACATACAAAATTATCACTTTTCGATTTTAGTTTTATATGAATCACTAAGTTCAAAAATCAAGGTCCATAGTTTATCCACATCAGTTTATTTTTGCAAGCTCTTGATACTAATTAATCAAAACAAAATCGAAATGTCATAATCTTTTACATGTGCATAAAGAAAATAATGTAAATCATATCTAACGGTTTATTTTGACATTTAAGTTTTAAATGTTATGTTATGTTATTGTAGTTTTAAAAATAGAGATGAAGATATATTTGAATCCTCGTCTTCAGATAAAGATAAATAAGCAATAATTTCACTAACGTCCACAATAATCAGTCTAAAATCATCTTAAACTCACAATAAAAGTAAAATTTGACCGAACTTACGATGTGGGGAAAGGATGAACAACCAACGACAACCGACCGGAGTAATAATCCAAAGCCTGCTTTAGAGCCGGCCATGAGTCTCGACTACCGGGACATACTGGATCAAGAAAGGCCTCCACCAGGACCGATTCACCCCAAACAGATGGCTTTCTGTACACAAAGCCATCTATCTTTGCCGGAATCGGAAGCTGTGATTTGCATATAAAGAAGCATAGAAACAACATCAACAAGCAAAATAAGAGAGGATTCATTTTCATCATTTTGTTTCTTTCTTTTTGTTTTTCCGTTCAAGTTTTGGTTCTCTTAGTTTATGGTAGTAGCATAAGAAGGAAGGAGAACCAGTGACTTATATATCACAGTTGTGAGGGAGTTGAAAGTTCTTCAAGTGTTATAATGAACCGCAGGAGCATCATAAAAAAATATATCCCTCTATCATATCTCTTGCTGGATGATGTCTTATACATCCGTATTTAAAGCATAAAATAATTATTTAAATTTAATTTCTAGTCCTTCAAAGAATATTATTTGGGTTCTAGATAATTTTTTAATTGACAATTATGATATAAAATTTACGTAAGATATTACTTAGTTGTGTATGATTCACGTTTTTGTAAAATTTTAATTAATTTATACTTATTGTACATGACTCACACTACTTCATCGTCAGTTCAAATCTTACTTTGCCATCTGTTTTTGAACTGATGATGATAAGAGCATCTACATTGGTAATTATTTTCTGTTTGCTAATCCGATCTGGCAATTGCATTTTCGATTTCAGCGTTGCACGAAACTTTCTAAATTAGCAAATTTTCTTTAAAAGAAAACGTTTGCTAAACGACACTCTGTCAAAAATATTAATTTCTATTGGCTCTTATTTTTTTTTCCGTACCCGTTTGCTTTGTCTTTCTTTCCAACCCAGAAAATAAAACCCTCTCCTTAAACTATTTCTCAAAATCTACTCGCTTTCAATCATTTTTCGCCTCACCGATGTCTCCGATTGATTCGCCTCACAATCCTGTACATTTTGAGATCCCTATTGTTCATATTCCCAAACCTTTCCATTGTATCATATATCGTCTTCTATTTTGGCCATGGCAGAAGCACTGTATTTAGGCATCGATTTTTTACTTTCAAACTTCGCGATGTTTCTTTCGAGCTATTCAAGGCGTACGAGCCATATTCGATCATCGGTACAGTTGATTCGCCACGGCTTCACCACGGCATCTCTGGTGGAAGCGGCTCCGCCTTTGTTGCTACCTTTTATTGACCACCAGCCAATTAAGACCTTTGGTCCTCCGCCTCCGCTTTTGAATCCCTCTCTTGCAATAATATTCAAACTCTCTCTCTTCTCTCTATCCTGCCTCTCAAGGGCTGTGTCAGTTCAAGCTTCTCTCGACCCCAAAGTATCTGATATGAGGGTGAGAGAAACCAAAGTATGCCTCACTTCTCAATTGAGTTTTGTACCAATTGCATAGTGGGGTTGCCTGAGTTTCAGTTGCTTGAATAATTTTTTTTTTATGATATGAGAAAAAGTTTCAATTAGAACTCTGTTGTTCAATTCGAAATTAATTGATATAGTCTATACTCTAATTTGAGCATAAATAAAAAAATTCATTTAATAGACAAGAGAGAACGGAGGTCATTGTTGTAAGGTAAGAGGAGAATAAAAGAAGAAAGATATTGCTGGAACAAAAAAAGAGAGTAAAAAAACAACAGAGTCGGTAGGAGTCAGAGAAGAGAAAGAGAGATAATGCTGACGTGGTGTAAAAAGTTAATTTTACGGATGCGAACGTTTAGCAATTATCTGTCGGTTAATTTCTAAAATTTCTATAACAGCTGTATAGCAATTAAACTTAATTGCTGGAATGGAGATGTGGCCTGAAAACCAATAGTGTTATCTATCTTTGCCATCGGTTGAATAAACGGATGGACGTTGTTGAGCAATAGTGTTGTCATCGTCTGAAAACCAATAGTGCTGTCTATCTTTGCCATCGGTTGAATAAACGGAAGGACGTTGTTGAGCAACTGATGCTATCAGTTCGTGGTGATAAACAAATGGTATAAACATACCACATATGTGGCCTGATTTATAGGAGGATGACGATGACCTTATTTTGTTAGAAATAAATTAATGGTCCTCTGCAATTGACCAATGACTTGTCACTTGTCACAGTTGTTGAAAGTTCTTCAAGTGTGATAATGAACCGCAGGAACATCATAAAAAAAATGTATCCCTCGTTGGCGATAATCATAATTAAAGCGTGTTATAATTTCTAGTGCTTCAAATAATATTATTTGGGTTCTAGATAATTTTTTAATTGACAATTATGATATTAAATTACTTCAGGTATTACTTATTTGTGTATGATTTATGTTTTTGTAAAATTTTAGTTAATTTATACATTATATAGGGTTAGGGGTGTAAACGGAGCGTATTCGGAGTGGATAATGCTGATACCAAATCCGTATCAGTTTTTCAATAATACGGATACGAATACGAATATCAAAATTTAAAACTAAATCCGTCTTAAACAGATACGAATACGGAGCGGATAATCCATGGATACGGATTTGAATACGGTTACGAAACGAATAATTGTCAGATAATTGAGTCATATGAACTTTAAGTACAAATACTAAATTAAAAAAAATTAAAAACAATTAAGAAAAACAAAAGTAAATTAAAAAAAAAAGGTAAAGAAATAGAGAAGATATAGGAATGGAGAGGAGTTAGGGAATGGAGGAGATGTTTGCGAGTGAATGGTTTGAAGAATAAATGAGCGAAAAGTGAAACACAGTAGCTATCCGGAGATCACAACATTTTAGTCCCACTACTGAAGTTGAAAGAAAGTTGAGACCTTCACCTTCATATAGGGTTCGGAGACATGTCAAATCAAACAGAAAAGCGAATAAGTTGAAATTTCGGGTCTCTTCTTTGTATTCAACAATTATTCGCAAATATATAAATTTTTCATCTTATCCGTATCCGGATCCATTTATCCGAATACGGAGCGGATTTACCGTAAATATATATATTTTACACAAACTATTCGTACTATAAGCCTGTTTTAGTTGTTACGGGATTGTGTGGGAAGAAATTTTACGAGTACAGAAATACTCATGAATATGCACGAAAATAATTAATTATGGAAATGTGTTGAAATGTTCGGTTATATCGTGAGAATAGTTATGAAAAATCCTCTTGTGTCATCGAAAAATGTATGTCAACGTGACTAATGAGCAAAAAAATAAATTGACCATATAATAAATTTATCCAGCTTATATGAAATAAATTATATTAAATTTTGTATATAAAAGATGAAATTCAGAAACAAATATATATGTTAATCAAAAGAAATTATAACAAAAACACAAAATATATTTGCCTGCAATTGTTGTAGCACTGGTGCCCATAGGGTAAGGCTTTTGTAGATACCAATAGTTCAGCAAATGGTTGTGTTATAAATTCTATTTTTTCTGAATTGTTGAACATATTCTTTCAGGGGTTGCTCAGTTGGATGGAATAGAAAGTTAGAATTGCAATGGAATTATATTGTAATATATCTTTTTGGAATATATAGGTGACGAACTGTATAGAAATTGTGGAATTTTAGAATTATACTGTTTGTGCATTCTCTGCCCATCAACCTCCTTTATGAACATTTGTTATTGAGACTTAAACTAAGAAATGAAAATTTACCAAAAGAAGAACAGAACGTCTAGGCCAAGAGCAAGGGTAAAATGGGTCTCTATAATATAACTGAGAGAAGAGGAAATCACCTTTGGAGTGATCAGTTCTTCAATCCGACCGCAACTTTAGTTTTCTTCCCACAGTCATATGACTCTGTCTGTGTATCAAGATTCGTCCAATGTAATTTTCTTATGAGTTTGACTGTGTACTCCACTGAAATTTTTGTAGTTACCACCTTAATATTTTAGAATTCGCACTTTATCATTGTTTGAACCAAAATTCATATCTTACCACGTGCGCTAATTGAGTCTGGCACATTTTTTTTCTTTAGTGTTCCTGCAGAGCAAAAATATGATTTTTTGATGCGCGGACTGGGTCTACGCATCAAACAAAAACAGTGCGCAAACTCAGTTTGGCACGTGGCAAGATATGAATTTTTGCCAAATCAGTGGTAAGTAAGGTCAGAATTCTTAAATATTGAGGTGGTAATTAAAAAAATTTCGGTGTACTCCCCTACCGTTTCATTTATTAAATTATTTTATAAATGTATATGTCGTGGAGATATAAAATATATTAATTTTAAAAATTCATTTTTTATTGTTGGACATTAAAAAGATATAAGTTGTTTGTGTATGTGTTTATTAAGAATGATCATGTGATTCTAGACTATAATAATAATAAACACATACAATCTTATTTATTTTTATCTTAGAATGTACATAATAAAAATAAAAAAGCTTCTTTATCCTATCAACAAGCTCTCTTGGATGCATGTGCATGCATCAAAGACACAATAAGCTAGGTCAAATGCTCAACTTAGAAGCACGTGCTTAAACTATACAATAACCGATATTGACATTAAAAATTTAGCCCAAGTTGCACATGTAATGCAAGAATCTAGTTAAGAGATCATTAATGGCGTGGAGAGCTATAAGTGGTTCTGAAATATATATGAGCTCCATTGGATCATGTACCGAAGGCCCCATGAATCATTCGTGGGTCGAGTACAAGATCTAGCATTGGAGATCTCCCTAATCCAGATACGCAGTTGGGCCCATAACACCACGTAACCGCTCCATACAGGGGTGACAAGTTGCCTATATAAACCTAACGCAACCGAGTCAGGAGACACAATAATCTACTCGCAAGGGTCTATAGGAAAGAGTTCGAGCACCTTTCACACACCAATATATTCACATTACAGCCTAGCCTCCAGGAGATAGGACGTATCACATTCTAATAATAAAAGATGTAAATTTGCTCCATAATAATTATTTTTTCTGTCCTTTTTCTCTCAAAGGTTGATGGCATAGTTGACAAGTTTGATGAAATGGTGGAGCCGATTCTTAAAGATAAAATTGCGCTTGACAGAAGCAAAAGTACAAAAGGAACTAAAACTGATAGCAGTGTTACCGTCCCTTAGTTTAATGGGTAAATTTCGCTGTGCATGGTTACTAAATTTTGTCCTTTGTTACAAATTGGTCACTTAAATTTAATTTGTTCCTCTGTAGCTAATGAATTTTTTATTTGTTCTAATCAAGTCACTTTGTAACTTCTCTATCCAAAAAAATTAACTTTTCCATTAGTATTTTGAACGGAAGGAGCATATTCCGTTAAAATTTTGGACGGAATGAACATATTCCGTTAATTTTGACAAGTTTAATTTCAATTCCTTCGGATCACTCTTCGGTGTGAACTTGACCATTTTAATGACCTGTGCACCAAGCACTAGTACAAAAAACCCCTTCACCGACTGTTAAAAAACCCTTTTACCGACTGTTATTGAGGCGTCGGTGATGGCGGCGACGGTATAGATAAAACTTTACTGACGGGTGAATAACAGTCAGTGTAGGCACCCAACACCGAAATTTTGTAAAAACCGTCGGTGTAGGTGCCCAACACCGAAATTTTTTTTTTTTTTTTTTTTTTTGCACCTGTAGACGTGACAGCTGGCAAGCCAAAATTTGGATCATCTTACATTTTAATTACTCAGCTAAGAAGTTCAGAATTTACATATATAACACAATAATAAACACATGTCCCAGAACCTAATTCAATCATGCACATAGAATACATCAAATTAAATTCAAGTATTTGGTATTAATTTATACAAGCAGGGCCACTTTGCAAAATCAGTATACTATTACAGTAAGCGAACAGATAGCATAATATATAAAATTTTGTGGGACATACATGAAAAATAAAAGAATGAACTAACAAGTATATAAATAAACCCATACATATGCGTAGTCACAGTCAAACTTAGAGGGAAGAGAGCCTCTGGCCTGGTAACCAAAGAAATGGCATATCGCATTGAACTTCTTTCCCTTGTATGTGCCTTCCTTCTACAATTATCACAAAACAAAAAAAAAAGCACATGTGATCAATGATCTTGATTTTTACAATTATCACAAAACAAAAAAAAAATATATTTCAACATTCCAACTAGTGCATACAATTATAATAGACAAAGTAAGGAAGCTATCAGTAATGTACTTGGATAAGGGCGTATAATTCTGGTATGCTCTCCACAAGGCCCTCTGGAATAAGGATCACACCATGATTCTTACCTGCAGACAAACATTAAAATATATTAGATCACTTATTAAAAGCTTTGAAAGAATTTGCAAATTAAACCCCCCAAGTTACCAAATTTGCAAATAGCACCCATCATGTTGGGGATTATTTATAGTTAATTATCTTTATAGTAAGAATGTGTAAGGCTATATTTGACTATTTAATAATCTTGAGGATGCTATACAAATTGTTCCGCATGAATATTATTCTCATACATAGAAATCTAACCAATTTAGATAATTTTGAGAAAACAAACATAACATGATTTGAATAACTTTGAGAAACAAATCTCACCAATATCAGCCCGTGCCTGAACTGCATCACAGATTTGTTGTGCTAGGTCAAAAATAGTGAGCTTTGATGCAGCCACCTCCTCTCCTAAGATAACCTGAAAAGCAATCAAAAGACTAACTAAACTTTCCTTGCAAAGTTTGATTAGGGTCTCTCATAGACTAGATTTTGGATTCATACCAGAACACGTGCAGTAATTACAACTGCTAATGGGTACTTACTTACCTTGTCAAATCAGGCATTCAATTGTAGTTAATTAAAATAAGGGCAACTGTTAGGTTTCATTTCAGAAATATTTTTAAATAACTCTAATGGAGGCTTAACTAGAATATAATTTAGGTTTAATGAGGCAGCATACTGCAATGATTGAATTAAGGCTTCAAGCATAAAGAGTTCAATAACAGCTGTTTTGGAAATTTGGAAGCTGGTTTTCACTCATGTACCATACTATTCAGACCCAACTAGTATCAGACTTCTTTTTAATGAATTCAAAATTAGTGAAAAGTAGCAAATTGGACCATATTAGGGTGTGATTGGAGAGCACACTCCAATGCCACATGAGATGCCTTGCGTCCCATCAGCCGAATGAAGTAGTAATACTATACAAGAACAAACAAATAATAAGATGAATACCACTTTCATGTGCAAATGCATTAGCCCCTACAATTGCCTTATGTGGCTGTACATGTGTAATCCACTATGTTCTTCTACCTAAACATATATATATATATATATATATATATATATATATATATACGTATATAATTAATTCACACATAAACCCAAAGCACATTTGAAGAAACATATGTACCAAGGAAAGCATGCAATGTGATGCGATCAGTGAGTTTATCATTAATTGAAACATACCATCTTGCTAATCGTAATGATATGCCTGGTGTTGATGCCAGTATATACTCCTTCCATTGCATTCTGACGGCACTTTATAGCAAGCACAACCTAAGTCAAGATCAATAATATAATTAAGAACAATATTCAATACAGATCAAAATAAGCAAAGCTTTAGAGCTTGTGCTAAACACTTGTAATTAATTAATTACACGTAATTAATTAATTAATGAATTGTCAGGGGCTAAAGTCTCTTACCTTAACAAAAAAAGACAATGACATTGTGATACTTATCTGGAATTTTGAATTTAAGGTCTGAGTTTGCGCTTTGCTGCAGGCTCGGTTTTTCTTTATAGGAACAACTGTGATAGAGACGCAAAGCTTTAGAGCTTGTAATTAATTTAAAAAACTTTCGTATCAAAATAAGCAAAGCTTTAGAGCTTGTGCTAAACACTTGTAATTAATTAATTACACGTACCAAAGATGAATAAAAAGGATCTATAAAATAAAATAAAATAATTTTAATACCTCCTCCAGTGAAGCATTTCCAGCTCTCTCTCCTCCAGTGAAGCATTTCCAGCAAAACAGGTATCTTAAACTGGTACTAGCAGGCCGCAATAGAGAGGGAGCAAAAAAAGAAGGGGGCAGTAGTCAGCAGTTGAGGAGTTAGGATTACAAGGGTTGAGAAGTTGTTACCATGTGGCCTCCGTGAATTTTGGAGCTGCTAAAGCTGCTGGTACCAGTCTGAGTTGGAGCTGCTCACGCTGCTGGTACCAGTCCAATTCCGACTACAGTACAGAAGAGAAACTGGTATCTTAAACTGGTACTACAGTACAGAAGAGAAACAGTACTCTAAATCAACAAATAACAACTACCTAATTCCGACTGGGTGACGCGCCGGAGGAGAGGCGGCGCGAGGGAGAGGGGAAGAGATCGCGATTGGGTGTCTGTGAGGCGCACATGAGAGTCTGAGAGAGGGGAAGAGTCGAAGTGCGATCGAGTGATTGATCGATACGGAGAGCAGAGATCGAGTGCTTGGGTGCTCGGGCGCACAACGCACTCCTCCTCCGCGCTCCAGCGGAGCTCGGGTGCTGGTGCGGGGCGAGGCAGCAAGGCGACTCGGCTGCTCGGGTGCTTGGCGGAGCCGGAGGCAGCAAGGAAGAGGAGTGCGTTAGGAGATCGCGAGGCTGATCGACTCAACTCAAAATTGGAGGGTTTTCGGGAAAGAAGAGGGAAATGAAAACATTTCGCGGCTCATCGAAAGTTATAAAAGCTGGGAACTAAATTTTGTTAGTTCAACACCGACTATTTTCTAAAAAACAGTCGGTGTAGGTATCACCTACACTGACTATTTTTAGAAAAAGAGTCGGTGTTGGTAAGTGCTCAACACCGACTGTTTTTTGTAAAAACAGTCGGTGTAGGTATGAGCAACACCGACTGTTTTTTAGAAAAACAGTCGGTGTTGGTGACTGCTTAACACCGACTGTTGTTTGTGAAAAACAGTCGGTGTAGGGTATGAGCAACACCGACTGTTTTTTTTAAAACACAGTCGGTGTTGGTTTACTGACGGTTTTTTGTAAGAGAACAGTCGGTGTTGAGATTGTTCTTATTTACGATTTTACCAGCAGTCTCTACACCGACTGTTACATATTAAAACAGTCGGTGATTGAGGGTCGGTGAAGGGGTTTTTTGTACTAGTGATGTGAACCACGCCATCCAAGGATAAAAATGCTGTACGACTAAGAAAAGTTACCTTACTATGTAATATTAAGTAGATAAACATAATTAAGTTTTGAACATTTACCATAGCACATTAAATCTGAACACTACGGTGGTCAAATATATATCGGGCAATATAAATTTGAAATACGGAACAATATGGACCTTAAATATTTGAAAGTATAGGTATTGGGTGTTTGCCGTGTTGGTGAGTGAACATGGCGCAGATGTGAGGCGTCAGAAAAACGTGTCGTGTCGTACCGTGACCAAGTTAAATTTTCACATGCCGTGCCGTGCTGTGACCAAAATGTCAAGGGGTGGTCACGGCACGCGAATTGCCACGCCGTGCCAAAATGTGCCGTGACAAATGTGACTCGCGTGACCATTTGATCATAATTTAGGTTAGTTTATTTGAGATTCATCATTGATCAAAGATTTAATAGTTCTAATTACACGTGACTCGCGTGACTATGTGCCGTGTTGTGCTGTGACTAGATATTTCGCATGTCGTGCCGTGCCGTGTCAAAATTTCAAAAGATGGTCACGACATGCGAATAGTCACAGAACGGGACACGCAAGTTACAAACGTAATCGACACGTGTGTTGTGCGTTCCGTACTATCACTGTGCAGTTCCGTGACGGAACCAGCTCCGCTGTACCATTTTTTCCACTTTAGTGAGCATTGGATGAGTCTATTATTTCTGTTTTAGAGAATGAGGGACTATGTTTATTATTTATTGTGTAGTAAAAGTAGTTGGAGGGATGAATGCCGGAATTCGGTTAAAATGTACCATTTTTAATTTACCTGCAATTGATTGTGGTCGGATATTATTAGGTTTTGGAACAGCCCATGTTAATTATAAAATTCTAGAAGAAAAAAAAAAACATTATTTTAAACTTTCAGATAAAAATCATTGTATTGTGCTTTGGGAATTAAAGACGATGTTTTAATTCGTGTTCAAATAGTCGATTTGAACTGTCCAACATGATTGTCATATTAAAATGTATTTGGCCACCAAAATTTACCATTTTTTAGATAGATAAAAAATCACTGTTTTTCAGATCCTGGATCATAAAAAAGTGTTTTACCTATTTAGAAAATTAGTAAAAAGTTTCAAAAACATATAAATTTGCTCTCCAAACACATTTTAATATGGAGATCATGTTGAACAGTTCGGATCACTGTTTGGACTTTAAAATTACAATATGGGCGCAAAATAAAATAGTCTCTTTAATTCCCAAAGCACAATAGCTCAACTCATATTTGTTGGGAGTTTTAATAACCTAGGTTGTTCATCAAGGATAATTATCAATATTTACTTTTTTTTTAAATGATATGCATGCAATTGAAAATTATGATGGTTATTGTTAAATAAATACAAAAATGTAAAATATAATTCAAGTGTACGCTTATTCATTTATAATTCAAGTGTAAGCTTCTTTTTAATTGATATAGCATTAAAAAAAAAAAAATTCAAAAAGTAGCACGGTTTTATTCTGAAAATTGCTAGCTGATTACGAATATTTTTGAATTCTTGGGGACATTGAATAATAGTTTTAAAACAACATCTTGTATAGAAAATGTGAAGTTTGGACATTACAATCATAGCAAAGTCAGCAAATAAGATATTCTTGTGAGCATTGCAATAAAGCAACTGGCTTCAAAGCCCGATCACCTCTGCTTCTCACATCGCGCTTCAAAGCCCGGTCAGGCGGTCACCTCTTCTTCTTCGGGCCTCGGGCCGTCGGGTACCCGAAGTCTGACAATGATGCCAGGTGGCACTTATCACTTTCTCGTCATAAAAACAAAAAAAAACTTTTTCTATAGCAATTGCGTTTTATTGTATTGACTATTGACTAGGCAGGCTTAAGGTCTTGGTCCCCACTCAAGTCGAAGGGAATCAATTGAACTATTCTACTTGATCTTGACCGTCCATCTGAGATTAGACGTTTCAGATGGAATCTTGTTATATTATAGTTCAGGAAAAATTATACATACAATCAGAGAGGAACTGAATCCTGAGGTATAATTTCAACTGTTGGGAGTAGTGACAAATCAAAAGTTCGGATTCGGTTCGGCGAGGTCAAAAATTCGTGATTTGGATATAATTCGGGAATGATTCGGTACAACAAGGAAGCAAAAAAAAAAAAAAAAACCCAAAAAAAACGTAAAAGAAAAATAAAACTTTTTTTTTGAAAAAATTCAAAAAAAATTTAGCGTTTTTTTTCGCGAATAATTCGTAACTCGCGTTTTATATGCGTTTTATTCGCGAATAAAACGTATTATACGGAGTTCGGTTCGGTTATGTCAAAAAATAAATTATACGCGTATAATACGCGAATTATGTCACTATGGACTTGGGACCGCACACAAGTCCTAGATATCCATCTCTCATTTGGATGATTCTTTTCAATTTTGGTACTGCCCCGTATTTTTTTCATCAATTTAACTAAGAGTTCAACTAGCACTTTTGCACTTTTGGGTTTTGGTAGTTGCACGGGTAGATGCAGAGAGGATCATTTGCATCCTAATCCTAGCTCAGTCAATAAAGCTGGGTTGACCTGGTTCCGTCGTGAGTGACTTCTGGGCCCGCTTTGTCAGAGTTAACCAAATTCGAACTCACAACAGCGCGATATGCCATGTCGTTTGTTTACAACCTGGATCGAAGGCAACTGGGTGTAGGTCCGATGCCCATCGGACCTAGTTTGGTTCCGATGGGCAGATCTACCGTAGGATAATGAAGTGATTTGTGCGCACGAAAATTGAAACATAAATGCACGGGTTTTAAAGCATTTCGCACGAATCTAAAAGAAAATCGATAGTGATTAAACCCGTCGAACCGAGGTAGGTCCGATGCCCATCGGACCTACTCCCGTTCCGATCGAAGGTGTTTCGAAAACACCATCATCTCTTTAAACGACCTTTTCATTGTGCACGAGAGAGAGATCGTAATTCGTTTTTCGGTTTTTTTTTCCTTATTTATGCACGAATTTCGCCTCTATTTTCTCTTGCCCCCAAATTAAATTGCACATATATGAAAAAATTGTAGGAAGAATTTCATATATACCACTCAAAAATTGTAAAATTACGTATTTACCATTCAAATTTCTGAAATCAAACCAAATCTCAGATTAATTATATTTAATATTCTTAAAACTGTAATTAATTAAGGATTAACTTAGCACCCTCTCTTTTTATCCTTTATACCTAATAGATTAATTATGTTTTAAAACTCTCGATGAGAGCATCCCCTTCAATAAATAAAACAAACCAAAAACTACCCTGTACCGCTGATCGGTACCAACACTGGTACAACGCCTCAGTGCTTAATCCAAGCACTATCCTGTACCAAGGACAGACAATACTGATGAAGTGTGACTCATTTGTGAGTTATTGTAAAATCAAGATTAAGGAGCTTACTCAATTCTCGGTGATTCTACTCCGAGCTTTCATCTAGGTCTCTCTTCCTCCTTCTCATATACCATATCTATAAACGGATAGATGAAATTCTCCCAAAATTGGAAATTTGAACTTAGTATGTGTTGCACGGAGTGAGTTACTGTCACGATCCCGCTGAAATTCTTACGTGAAATTCATCGAGTAATACCCAATTAGAGCAAAAACAAAAATCTGTAATAAACAGGATTTAATTCATTTAATTAAATAAGTGAGATCCCATCATTCATTTAATCGAATAAACGTGAGTGGTTTCTTTGATACATATATAATTGATCTCATTGTTTGTCAATTCATTTCATGCTAGTATTTTAATTAAAAATGAAACAGTTCCTGATCCAAAAGTTCAGCACAAGAGTCTTGATGTGAAGAATTGCGGGTCGACAATCTAAACCGAATCTTGATGATCGACAAGGCAATCACAGAACACCCAGGCCCTATACACATGGCTAACAAGGCAATCACAGAACACCTAGCCACAGCTCACCACAACTACATACACAGATACTATTCTATGCGCATCGATACCAGAAAATCAGAGATGAGGGTTGCTAATACCGCAATTCATTTTGTGGAGAGAATGATACTCGAGGATTTTTAGAGAGACCAGGGGATGAAGTGATGGTACTGACAAGAAGCACAGAAAGTTTGGGGCAGTAAACAACATGGCAAAATCTACTGCAGCCTCTTTTAACTTTTAATTTTTCAATCTTTTACTTCTTTACTGTTTTATTTTTTCTAATTTTTCTTGCTTTCATTTCAGAACTCAAATGTTTTGAGTTCCTTTTCTACTTCTTTTCATGTAATTACAAGACTTCGTAATCACAACTCCATCAATCAAATGTGGACATGACCCATATTTTTCCTCAAAAAAATAAAATAAAACATTTCACAATTGATCAAATTTTGTCAAAATATGTGTTGAGAGGTATACTGAAGCATGCCTCTACCAAGATCTCAAAAAAAAAAAAAAAAAAAGAGGATGCATATTGGTGACCTTCGGAGAAATTTTACAGCAATAAAAGTATCGCCATATATATATATATATATATATATATATATATATATATATATATTTCTAAGCCTAACAATCCATGTTTACATCTAAACTTGAGATGCAAAAACTTCTTATTGAGTTGCTGATTATAATTTGCTTTAACAAGTTCAGTAGTTCTAAGAAAACAAAAATAAAGAAAGAAAGAAAAAAAAAAGGATAAGGGGTGTATATAATTTCTGGAAGACAAAATAACAAAATAATTAAAAGGGAAGTAAACATAATGGATTTTTTTTTCTAATAATATTGATTTTACAAAACTTAATCTAGCCTTCTCTGTTTTATTTTTCTTCATTTTAAATTTTAATAAAAGGATCACCTATCTACATTTCCAGAGACACTCATTGCACTTCATTTGATAACAAATAATACAAATTAACATATGTACTTGTCTGGTTGCATGTCCCATTTTCCTCTTCTAATCCATCCATCATTTGTGAAGCTGCGAGATGATGGAAATAGCAACCTTAAGGCCGACGACAACCACCAAAAGGGGAACGGATGCCCACAGAAAGGTCCTCTGGTAGAGAGCATAAGGCACCGACACTTCTTGCGTCCCGCAGAGGGCGAAAAGGAGTAGAAACATGCCCCATAAATAGAGCACTTTGGAAGTAACATCGAAAGCTCTAAGGAGGTTTATCGGTACGCTTGCAGGATCAGGCAGCTTCACGGTGACCATGAACGCTACAAACACAAGAAAAAATGCTATCAATAGCATCATGCAAGACATTTTTTGGATGTCGAGATCGACTGTTGCTTGTCCATGGCTATCGGAGGCACCGTGTCCATGATTGTCGGATGTCTCATTGATATCATCAGGAGTGGAGGTATCAGGGGCTACGTGTGTGTCGCTGATAGGTCCGCGATGAATAACATTGTTGGATATGTTTGTTTCAACACTATTAACATTGACAACTACCTGATCAGACATAGATCAGAAGCGGAGGATGTCGAGAGTCATGGCCGGGGGGATCGGAAGAATGGAAATAGAAGAAATAGAAAATGAGTTGAAACAGAGATGAAGATGATAAATTAGTGAAAATCCAGAGAGGCTACTAAACTTGGAGGATTCCAAATCAATTCTCTAATTTGGCCTTTAACGGTACTAATAAATTTATCCATTGAATCACGCCTCAAACTTGTTTGGGCAGAGATTCTGTACATGCGTACATCAATTACTCATGCATATCAATATACAGAAAAGAATAGGTCCATGTCCATAGAACCTACTTTAGTTCGATGGGCTAAATCATCGTCCGATCCGCATTAGTTATACGCGTGTTCTGCTTAGAAATTGGTGCCATCTGCTTCAATTTTCATGCTCACAAATCTTGATGCAGATCGGACGGTCCTGGAGCTCATTGGACCCAAAAGTAGATCCAATACCCATCGAACCTACTCCGTTCTCATCAATATCATAATATTTTTGTTTGAATTGTTGGGAATTTGCATTGGATATTTTATTGCAGCTCAATATTTTGAACACTTTATGCATTTTTTTGTCGTTATTTTATTACTCAAGAAATTCATTCACGATGACTATGTTTAGATAAATATCTTCTCTAATATTTTTTGGTCAACATGTTTTTACACCATTTTTTGTAATATTTAACCATTTATAAAATCACATGAGAGTTCAAAATATTAGTTTACAATTAATTCAGGACCCAATGTTGCAAGCGCAATACAAGAAAACCCAGGGAATCTCACTATTAGCATGCTCACACTTAAATTAATTAGTCAAATTCTGTTACGTAATAGGCCCAAGTTGTAATTATATAATTGGATGGTCCAATAGAATCAGTACCCAAAAAGGCCCAAGAAAAATGTACATGGCCCCCTGAATCCCTGAACCTAAAAAGCCTAAGCAATTTAGGAATGTTTGGTCCTAAAACAAGAATAGCTATTCTAATAAAATAAGAATAACTAGAATAACTAATCAAAAATAGCTATTGTTTGTTTTATTAGAATAGTCAAATCTCAAAATTTTTAGGAATAACTTATTCTAATAAGACAAAAAATTTGGATTTACTATTCTAGCTATTTTAACCCAACTAAACACCGAATAGATTATTCCAAATAGTCTAATTTCAAAAATAGCATATTCTCAACTTGTACTTTTGGAACCGCGCCAGGGAGAAAGTTCTATTTTTAGAAGAAAAAAATGGATATTTTTGAAAATTAAAATGAAAACATTTGGGGAAAAAATGGACTCTGAAAGTCTGGTTTCAGATATCCAGTCAAACTTTCAAAAACCGATCATGTTTTTCTAATGTACTTATTTTTAAATTTGTAACTTTAATCTTGTTAATTTCTGATAGCAAGTTTAATTTTGAATGTCCAAGTGAAATTTTAGATCTCAAGTTTTCAAACGTCCAGCTTTTCTAGTTTGCAAATCAAATTCTCAAATCCTATTATTTGTGAGGTCAAAGATAGCAATGGATAAAAGCGTAAAATGAGAAATGACGAGTTGAACCTTATACAGATGACAATGGAACCTTTTAATTGCATTAAAATTGTTCCTTTCTTTGACCTCAGAAAAAAGCATGTCACTTCCAAGCAGGAAACACCCATAAACAAACCACCTCATATCTGACATACCTTCTCTATCCCGCCAACTCCAAATGCCAATTTTCTCTTATAAACCACACGTGCATGCGCTGCCATGCACCATGAAAACAAATTGGCAACCAATTTTCTCCTCCTGTTTTCTGTTTTCTCTCTGGCAATGGCCCTGCCCACCCATGCACCGGTGCGGTTCACCTCCCGGCCGGTACAGGAGAGTCTGAAAAAACGACTCTCCAAACACCTTTGCTCTTTTGTTCTCTCAGTTCTTTTCTTAGCTGCATTCATTACATTTCTGCTTTGGCTAGCACTCCGGCCCCACCGGCCCCGATTCCACATATCCTCCTTTTCCGCCTCTCCTTTCCCGCCACCAGAATCTTCTTCACCTTCTTTCTCAGTTCAAATTGCTATCCGCAACCCAAACCGGAAAATCGGGTTCTTCTTCGGACCCATATCGGGTTCGGTTTATTACCGGGGCAACCTGATCGGTTCCAACTCCAATATGGGTGGGCCCTTCTTCCAACCTCCTAAGACCACAAAGACTGTCGGTGCCCGGTTGAATAGCGGTTCGATTGGACCGCTTGATTCTGACGGGATGCAGAATGATTTGTCAGACAATGGTTCTGTCGGGTTGAAACTTGTTCTCAAAACCACTCTGCGGTTCAGGCTTTCGGCTTGGGAAACGCATGGGGCACGTGTAATGCACGTGAGTTGTGATGTCTCGCTGGATCATGGTGGACAGATCATGCCTCAATCCAAGAGCAGGAGGTGCTCCATCTATTTCTTCTAAATTTCATCCATCCCAAAAAAATTCCCTATTTGCTCGATCGGCTGCATCAGGATTCCTTAATTTATTCGTTTTGTTATTAATTTGCTTTCTTTAATTCCAAGCAAAGCTTCTTAATTTCTTCTAATTTTTTTTTTTTTTTGATTGGTGTGTATAATATAATTCTTCTATTTATGTAAATGAATGATTGTCTTGAGATTATTTGATTCAGAAGTATATATGCATGCTTCTTTTGAGATTTGCTGTATAAATATAAAGATGACAATTCTTGGCCTTCACTTAAATGTGATGTATTAGAACAAAATTATATATAATTAATTCTAAATTATTATAGTGAAGGAAAAATAGGGAAAAATATCTAACACTTTTTCGGTCAAGTGTCGTTGATTAGCATAATCAAGTTAATTTTTTTTTTACAATTATTTAAAAATAGAAAGTTTGACTTTCTATAAAAAAATACTTGTCAATATTTCGTCTTCGCAACATAATAATGATAGGCTAGATAGCCTCACAACAGAGAAAAGTGTAGGTTGAATGGGCTTTGGATCTATTTTGGATTTTATGATAACCAGAGCCGTCCAATAGGGGTGTTCATTGGGTCCGGTTTAGTTGGTTTTGAACCGAACCGAATTAGTTTGGATCAAACAGTTCGGTTTTTTTCGGTTTAATAGTTCGGTTCGGTTTGTTTTTTAAAACCAAATTATAATTTTGATTCCGTTCGGTTTGAAAATTTTGAAAACTGAAATAACGAACCGACCGAAATTTTATATATTATGAATTTGGTCCGGACCACCCCGGTTTATTTCTTAATACCCCGGTTTATTTCTTAATCAATTGCTTTAAATACTTCGGTTTATTTCTTAATATCCCGATTTATTTCTTCATACCTCGGTTTATTTCTTAATGTACTTCGGTTTATTATAAATCAATTGCTTTAAATAAAAAAATTAATATATTTCAGTTGAACCGAACAAACCGAAATAAAACTTTGGTTCGGTTCGGTTTTATTTTTGAAACCGAATTATAACTTTGGGTTGTCTAGTTCAACCGAAGCGAACCGATGAACACCCCTACCGTCCAATACGCTTTAAGATCAGTACGCTCCTTGCTCCCTCTTCAAGATACGTGCACATAAATTTTGAAGTGCATCAAATGGATCTTGGTGCCCATCTGATCCAAAAGTAAATCCAAAGTCTATCTAACCTACTCTGTGCTCCTCGCAGCTAGACTAAATAGTAAGTTTAGATTAAACTGACTATATTTAGCGGATATCGAGGCTGCCTAAATTCTCTATACATAAAAATTAATAACATAAACTTTTATTTTTATAATTTTGCAACTACTAATATTTTCTTAGGATGTGCTTCAGACGGGGTACGAGGAGGGAGGGAAAGAGCGAGTTCACTGTGCGAAGATGGGAGTTCGCCAGACCGCATTTGACCGAACGAGTTCATCTATCCAAAAGAGGGTATCAGAGAGAGAACAGAGGTTACGCGTTAAATCAGAGTGTAAATTTTACTGTGCGGGAATTACGCAGCGATGATGCCCTTCCCTCCCTCGCGTAAATTTTTTCTAAAACACACCTTACTCTCTTGACAAAATAAAACTTTAACCAATAATTCCACCTCTAAAACTGGCTAAAATTACTCACCCACAGATTTGTAAAAACCTTACGAACATAACGGCTCCTTGGTGATTTGGGAATCGCTCCTCAGTCAAAGAGCTAATTTAAATCTTTAATTAAAAAAAATTAAATCTTTATTTCTCTATACATTTCTTGGAGAGCGCACCAATAGAAACCAAGAAGAATATTGTCTACTGACTACTGCAGAAGCTTCTATCTTCTGCTTTAATTTTTTTTTATAATATTACCAGTAACAAAGAGACTTATAGTAATATTCTTTTGGAGTACCGTGCATATAATAATTCTGTAACTAATGTGAATAATGCGTGTTTAATTAATACCGCTATTTTATTCCGAAAGATAATAAAACAACTAAGGAACTCTGACAAAAAGTATCAAAAACTATATATATTAGGAGGAGGGATCAAGTTACAACAACTATTTTTTTCATTTTCAAAGTCCAAATCGTCGATCCAAACCGTTCGACATGATCTCCACAATAAAATGTGCTTGCAGATCAAATTTTACATTTTTTTGAATTTTTTACTATTTATTAAGTATTTTACAAAAAATAGTCATATTCAGACCATTGAATTTTGTACCCATCTTAATAAATAGTAAAAAAATTAAAAAAAATGTAAAATTTTATCTGCAAGCATATTTTATTTAGATAATCATGTTTAACGGTTTGGATCGACGATTTGGACTTTGAAAATGAAAAAAATGGTTGTTGTAACTTTGTTGTAACTCAAATTTGTTGTAACTTGATCCCTCCTCATATATTAGATATGTTTTCTATAATTTAGTTAAGTAATATATGAAATAAAACTAAATTTGTTAATCATTCCAACCATTCTTGATTGGTAACCAATTAATTTTCAAATTGCAAAATTTTTTATACATGACCTGTATATATACTTTAAAGAAAATATTGCGAATAAATTAAAGTAGACAGTTTAACAATTTACTTAGTGCTTAATTAAATGTGGCATGCCTAGCTATAAGTAAGGGATGTACCGATAATTTACCTTTAACCTATTTTTTATGTAATATTATGACATTCACATTAAAAGATGACTGTTGCCTTCAATTAATTCACAAAGTATATATATATATATATATATATACTACCTATAAGAAAACTTTCATATAAGGTCAACTTAGTTTCATATTAAGGCATATATTGATAGTCAAAATAATAAATTTCATTTTTAAAGATTCATTTTAAATTAATCACATATCTACTTAGAGATAAATTTTGTCTTATTCTTTAGATTTTAACACATAATGATTATGATTGTATAATAAATAATAAGGTCTATTAACTCATAATAGGTGATCATAAAATATTTTGGATTGCATCTTTAAGTTCTTTTCCTATTTTCACCTAAATATTATATTATTTTTTTGAATACTTGTTTTTATGGAAGAATTAGAAGTTTGATTGAAGATTAATTTGCTAATATGGTGATCCAATGCATGTCCTTGAATCAATACAAAAGCGCTCAAATATCAAAAGATACCAATCAACTAATTGGATCAAGAACAAGATTAATTAATCAATTTCAACTAAAAATTTCAAAACAAGCAACACTAATTGCTAGCTAACAATTAAATACTCCTAATTGCTAAAAAGAGTGCACCCATGCACCCTACAATGCAACCTAGCTAGTAGATTATTTTAACTTAACAAGCTTATTACCAATTAATTAGAAATCAATTCTCAATCATAACCTCATTAGACCTAGAATAACCTAAAATAACCTAAAAAGCTAACATAAAGTGGATACAACAAGTTAACTATATAGCTAGTTAACCAAGGCACAATGCTTTCTTATCTCTCCTTGTGTGCCAGTCAAAACTTGTATATTCCCCATTTTAACCATTGACACGGCGAAATCTGCGAAGAACTCTGTGGTGTCGGTACTATTATTTGCCTGACGAAGGATGTAGGCTTTATTTACTGGATCAAGCATTAAGGTATCGTCGGAGAAGAAGAGGCTTCTTCTTTTGGCCAGATTCATGAAATAGCTAGTGTCAAAGGTCGTGAAGCTACCAGGATCAATCTCTACAAGGGTAGTTTGATCATTAGGCTTGCATTTTACTTCTAATTTCTTCCGGTAAAACTTGTCCATCCTCGGGTCGGCTTTTTTTGTTTTGTTGAAGTCATAGAGGCGGTCATTGAAAGACGAACAGTGTGAAGTTCCAAGGGTGTGCCCCCCTATTTCAATAAAGCAGAAAGAAAAAAAAAATAAAGAAAAGAAATATATGAGTGCATGCGAGAAAAAAGTTATATTAAAAGTTCTCCTCAAATGTTTTCTACATATATATATATATATGCAATGTGTTTATAATGAAATGTGAATTAATCCAATGCTTGCTGATCTAGTAAGCAATTTGCTTCATGCAAATAAGGAAAAAAATTCTAACAGAGGAGGAGGTATGATCTGTTGGAATTCAATTGAGAGCAGTAATATGTACCTGAAAGAACCAATTGATCTTTAGCATCTAAGCGTTTCGGTATGTAGAATTGGTTCAATGCTTGCTGGGCACTCATGAAAGGTGGTGGAAGATTGATTTGAGCATCATTTGAGACCGATCGATTACCATCTCTTCGTCCTGTCGGCACATCCCATGTGGGTCCATTTGTCTAATTCAAAAAAGAAAAAAAAAACGAGGAAATTAAATGCAATTAACTAAATGTTTTCATTTTTCACAGATATATCAGTCATGACTTCTTAATTAGGCACTTGAAGATATATAATTGTATGTGTGTGTGTGTGTTTGTGTAAATGAATCTGTGTTTACCAAGACAACAACATCTCTAGCCACAAGTGCGATGGTATCAGCACAAGATACGATTCCCGGACAAGCCGCCTCCAATTTTGCCTTAACCTTATCAATTGCGCTATATCCTCTCAGACTTAAATTGGGTATGGAGTCTTTTTCCGCCGGATTTGCCGCTGTACCATTCAACAAGACTGATCCATCACAACCCTAAAGACAAGTTGAACACACTCAATTTTAGACACTGTTGTATACTAAAACAATTCCATGTAAACAAAACATGAGTAATTAAGTTGCATATATACATTTACGAAGCAATCATGAAAAAACATCCGAAGAAGAGGGCCAGCGAGAGACCGTGCTTCTGTCAATATATTGACCACTTCTGTGCGAATGATGGTTTCGGCATTAGGGCATGTGGAGTTATAGAATCCAACAACTAAACCTTGAGCATCAATTGTGGTTGAGAAGAGGAGCAAAATGGCCAAAATAGGAAGGAGAGATTTTGCAACGGTAACAAAGGCCATGTTTAATAAGAAAGAAAGAATGGATAGATTATAGATAGTTGTTGTTTTTTTGGGTTGGGTTGAACTGGGGATATTTGAACCTTCTTTTATAGTGATGCGTGGATACTGGGTGCCTAGGAGTTAGGAGGAGTAACCGTTGCGTGAAACGATTAATTTATTACAAAATGTAATTAATTTGCTAGAAAGAGTTGACTAGAATACAAAAGAAGGGATGTGCAGATTAATTAAGAAAACAGCGCCGGCCGTAGTAAAATTTCCGGTCCATTGCTTCTTTTGTGTACTAGTCCTTCAAGTTTGACATAATAATGCTCTTGGCCAAGCTTTTATTGAATATTTGTAATTTCAAGTTCAGATAGTGATCCGAACAGTTAAACATGATCTCTATATAAAAATGTATTTTGAGACCAAATTTTTCATTTTTTAGATATTTCTTACTATATTTTTTAAATAGGTTGAAAATCACTTGAGTTGTTATAACAATTCTGGACCATCCAAAAGCAGTGATTTTCTAACTATATGCAAAAATATTAACAAATTTAAAAAAATTTAAAATTTTGTCTTCAAATACATTTTTATATGGAGATCATGTTTAATAGTTCAGATCAACTGTTTCAACTTTGAAAATATATATGAATCCACAGCACATGTCGATCTGTAATATGCATATTACCATAGCCTCACTCAATAGAGTTCAAACAGGGAATCAGTTAGCAGTGTTTACAGGTACCAGAGCATGACTTACTTCTCTTTTCATAGATTAACAAATTAACTAAATGTATGAATTCTTTCTCTTTTCATACATTAAGAAATTAACTCAAATCATGAACTAGTCACTTTTCTATTGTACATAGTGGTAGAGTGGGCATGTACCATAGTGGCAATCCGGTAATTATTTCTTACGAACAGAGTTTAGGTGATGTAAAAAATATCAAAATATTTGAAAATCCTGACCCAATACAAACATTATGTAGAAAATTAAATAAATAAAATCAAAAGCTAGCATGTAGATATATCTCTATCTAATTCATTGATCTTATTGTCTTTATATTCTGTTTTGCACTTCATACACCCACCTCCTCTCTCATAAATTTAAGTCCATTACTGTTGTAGGGCGCAGAAAGTTGCACAAAGGGGAAGGTATGTGCACATGTGTTTAAATGCGTCAGGGTTCAATGCTCTCTGTTTTCATCATATGGAGAGAACATCGAACTTGAAATATTCATTTCTTTTTACAATTCCTTCTGGTTCACCCCCGACAGACCTACTATTCATAATCAGTCTATCGAGAGAGTTTATTGATTGTGGGGACGTTTAACTCCCAGCGGGCGCAAGCCCCCGCTGTTAATTACATCAGATCACCCTTCCAAGCCATACTGAACACCTCGTTCATTTCAAGATTTGTGCCTACTTTTATGTGAATTGAATAAAGGGGCTAATAAGGAGAAAATCATGTACTTGGTCTTTTATATTTATTTGATTCTCATCATTTTGGGTATTGGTAAATGCATTTAATTAATATGTATGCATGAGAATGCAATTGATATTATTAAAATACATTTGTTATACTCTTTTATTAAGTTTAGGAACATATTTGTATTTGAGAAAATATATTTGTGCTTTATTGATATTTTATTCAAGAGGAAAATAGTTTGAATATGAAGAAAAGGGCATTTTGGTCATTTGGCAGACTGACATTTGATTGTATTTAATTTGGTTTAGAGACATGAAGGATTTAATTTGGGTTCATTTGGAGGTGGTTTGAGTTGATTTGGATTTGGAATAGAGAAGTTATGGCAAAAAAGGACTGAAAATGGCTTGTTTGTGAAGTTTTATGCTTTTCAGGGACCTATTCATAAAGCTGGAAGGATTGGGATTTATAATTTGGGCTTTTGATAGGGTTTGGATGGGAAATTGGGCTTCCAGGGGCTTATTTGAAGAGGTTTTAGGTAGCCGAGGGCCTTCTTGTAAATGTTTAGGGACTGCGCTGTGAAGAAGTTTTTGTCAGAGGGGCTTCTTTGTGAAAAGTCTTCTTTTATTATTTTCTGGGCTTTAAGATTACAATTTGGGCTTTAAGATTAGTGTTTTGGGCCTTTTAGATGTGTACTGGGGATTTTGAGATGTGAGTTAGGCTTCAGGATCTGTGCAAGACAGTGGATTTGGATGATGAACTTTGAGATTCTGTTGTCATCTTTTAATAATAGTACTGGGCTTTGAGATTTGTGTTGAAGGGTCTTTGTTTTTAACCCGACATGTGGCAGCAGATCAGGGTATAAGCTCAGACCCTCTGATTTAGTTCTTCTTTGAGATTTGGATTTTAGTTTGAAAGTTTGCTTCTGGCGCCAAGATCTGGTGGCTCTAGTTGCTTTGAGAATTGTGCAAGCTGGGTATAGATCGGGTTTGGAACCCGATTTGGGGTTTAACTCGAGGGTTACTCCGGCGAAGCCTCTGGTCACGGCGGGGCTAGAGAACAATGTCATTGGGATCGCCTTGAGGGTGTGAGTACACTGGTCATGTTGTCGGCGGCGATTGGTTGCCGGAGAATGGTGGTACAGCTGAGCTTGATTTCTCGGTACTGGTTTAAAGTCTTGACTTAGTATCATCGACTCCCTTTGCTTTCTTCTTCAATTACTTGTCCCTTTAGCATCGTTTGGGCATGAAGAAGCTCCATTTGAGGTCAACTTCATTTTTTATTGAGCTTTTAGCAATCCTTTGACTTTGGCTCTCGGTTTGGTACCGAACTGGTACTGGCATATGCTGTCTTGATTTGAGGGACATGTTTGGAGATGAAATATTGTGGTTTGAACATGTATGAAGGATATTGGGGAGTATCAAGGTTGAAAGGGGTTAATCTTGCGCATGGCATTGGATTTGGGTTTCGGATTGAGAAGAAGATGGAGTTAATATCATTTTTCTTCCAAATTCTTCATGAATTAATTTACATAACATTATAACATTGAATTATGCTTGAAACATGATATAATAAACAACAAATGAATGAAATTTCATGAATTTTATTTTACTTTTATTTCTGAATAATGCAAAATAAATAGAAGGGCAAAAAAGTAAAGGGTGTATTTTAAATATGCTGTTTTTGTATTTTTGAAAATCCAACTTTGAAATTAGCTAGAAAATAGCAGAAAAATCAGAAAAATGCAAAGTTTGAGTCTAAATTGATTGTCTTTCTGTCCTCTATCTAACTGTACAAACAGATTTTTTTATTTGATTTCTAGATCAGCCTGCACTGGCTGATCTGTACCAGCAGGTCATTTGGGGCACTTTTGGGGTTGGTACTGTACCAGTATGGGCTTAGTTTGATTTAGCTCATATTTTTGCACTGGTACCACATGGTGTTTGGCTTAATTAGACTATATGTAGGCCTTTGTACCAAGATCAAAAATCAAAGAAGGTATTAGTATCACATTTGTCACTTACCAACACCATTTCAAATATGCACATAGGTCCTTTGTCATTTGCATAATTATATAGGGGATCTTAGAGCATCATATCATAGGGATTAATTATTTCCCTCTTCTCATTTGCTCTCACCTCTATTAATCATACATCTAGGTCCTTTAAAAGATTAATAAAACTCATAATATATAAAGAGATGTAGTAAAACATCAATCTTTAATATATTATTTGTCTTATTTTTCTTTTAATGCATTAAAGTCCTTCAAAAGTCCAAAATAACATAAATAGGGAGATGTAGTTAAACATCAATCCCTAATATGATATTAATTTTGTTTAAATTCTTTTTCATGTATTTTGTACTTTTTAGTTGATTTCATATTAAAAGAATTATATAAGAATTAGATATTCAAAAGGATGTAGTTAAACATCAACTTTCAATATCCTTTTCCTTTATATTTCTTATAATATAAAATATCCCTTTTTTATATACATCCTTTTCATATGCGTTTATGTATTTATTATTATCATTCTTTTTTGTCCTTCTTCTTTGCAACAGAAAAGGGAAAAAGAAAAAAGGAAAAAAGAAAAGAAGGGAGGCAGAGAAGGAGAAAGAGGAGCAAAGATCCAAATAGATACACATATGCATATTTTTTTTTAGAATCATAGGCTTAGAAATTAGCTATAAGAGCTACCATTTGCCTCTTCTATTTTATTTTTCATTTCTTAAGCCTCTTAATATAATATTTAATTATTATATAAAAGGAGTTCATTTTATTTATATAATTTCATGCTTTTAAACTCATTCATGTGAGTTAGAAGCACTTAATCTTCATCAAACCCGAAAAAAAAAGAAAGAAGAAGGAAAATATTAAAAGAAAAAAGGAAAGGAAGCTCCAATATGCATAAAAGGAAAATGAAAGAATAAAAAGAAAATCATAGAACAAGAACATTTCTTTATTTATTCATGATTAATATACATGAACATCAAGCTCTCTAAAGTTCGACATTGCATCAAAGGTTGCTATACCTAATTTCTTTGAATTTCGGCTAATGGAAGAAAATTGAGCTCTTTTTTTTTTTTTCTTTCCTTACAATATTCTACCTATTTTTCTATTTTTCTTGTATATGGTGTATAGCTGATGTAGTGTGTGTGTAGTATCTTTCTTCTTTGATTTGGTGCTCTTATATAGCTTTAAAGCATGAGGTTTAGGGTTTAGGTATGCCATGTTGGCTTGATCTTCACCCTCTATCTTCTCCATTCTTTGATCAATGTTCCAGATTTAATTTTTGAAGCATCAACCTAAGTATGCAATGGCATAGTCCAATGATAATTGGCCATGTTGGCAATCCGAAATACAAAGCATTTATACCCCTTGATCTCTTTTATTTAATGATCAAGATTTGATATATTTAGAATCATGCCTTCTATGCAAACCAAGAAGGAGATTCTTCCAATTTGGCTTGTAGCCTGGTGCCTGGACAGGTGTATATGCTGTTGGGGGATCTTAAAGGCCAAACACTTACGCCTTATATAGAGATCAAACAATTACATCTCATCTAAGGGTCAAACACTTACGGGGAAGAAGAAACAATCCCCACCTTAAACCTAAGGACCGTCCTATACCAAAGATATCCGAAAACATAATCTTAAGTGCGAAAATATACCTGATTCCATGCCGTTTGCCATGAAATATCCAAAGTCTTGAGCAAGCCGTCTCCGTGAGCGCGAGACAAATCTTTAACGGTAAGAAGTCTTTCTCGCCTTTGTGGTTGGGTTGTGGATTAGATCTTCCAAAGCAACAAGATACGCTCTTGAGAAATCCTGTCCAATTTCCTTATGGATCTCTCCTCTCAATTCTTTAATGGAGGAAGAAGGGAGAAGGCACTCAAAATTCTATCTAAGAAAATAACCACTTTTCAGAATTATGAGTTGAGTTGGTTATCTTGCGCCTTGGGGACCAATCCTTATATATAGTAATATATATGGTTATCTGCCAAATTGAAAAAGGTATTTTGTGCGACTGCATCAAAAACCGTGGCCGCATTTATATCCATGTGGCCCACACAAACCCTCTTAAATGACAGTTTTCTAAATTGCAAATTTCAGAATCAGTCCATCAATGATTTAATATTTGCCTAAATTGTTCTACACATTTATGGACCATATCCTATTAAATACATAAATTGTCTAATGTCTTAATTCCATATTAGATCACTTTAATTGTGACAATCATATTGACAGTATACAATTCATAATTATATTACATATATGCTCAACGTTGGATATATGATCCAACAATCTCCCACTTGAGCAATATGTCATACTCTTTTAATTATGTATTGTTAACCTTATGTGCCCACATACTTTTCTGTCATCTTTATGTATTTCCAAACCAATTCCGTCCATCAATTACATTAGCAAGGACTAAAGCGGCTTTCGTCACATTATATAAGTCATAACTGGACCATCAATAATCTCAGTACTAACATAACCAAATGACATGAATCATGATGTTGATGTGTAGCATAGAAATTACACGCAATTGTGATCTTACTGTGCCAATTTCTAACTTGGTCTCCTACTTAAAACTTGAAACTAAATTCATAAACTTGTTGTAAAATGCAAAATTCAAATAAACAATTCGCAAATCACATAACTCAAATGTAAGGTAAAAAAAAAAATTAGAGATAGAATGCATATAACAATCCTTTTGCAATACCATGCATACAACATAAATAACTTGTTTTCTGTCACAAGTTTTATATCCAAAATTACAATAAGTAAATAGAACATTAAAATAAACAACCAACAGACTCCCACTAAAACTGAATTTCCCTAACAGAAATTACACCTATATGAGCAACATGCTCTTCAAACTTATTGGATGGTAATCCTTTAGTAAGTGATCCGCTAACATGGAGTCTGTCCCTATATGTTCTATGGATAACTGACCCTTCTGCACTCTCTCCTTTACAACCAAGAACTTGATGTCAATGTACTTGGACTTTGACGAACTTCGGTTGTTATTTGCGTAAAGTACGGCTGAATTATTGTCACAATACAATTTTAGTGGTCTCTCAATAGACTCCACTATACGCAGCCTAGTGACAAAATTGCGTAGCCATACACCATGATTCGATGCCTCATGACATGCTACAAATTCTGCGGCCATTGTGGAAGATGCTATAAGTGACTGTTTAGCACTCTTTCATGAAACAGCCCCTCCAGCTAACATGAAAATGTAGCCGGATGTAGATTTCATGCTATCTTGACATCCTCCAAAATCAGAGTCGGTATACCTAATGACCTCTAGCTTGTCCGATCTCCGATACGTGAGCATATGATCTTTTGTTCGCTTTAGGTACCTCAAGACCCGTTTGGCTGCTTTCCAATGATCTAGACCTGGATTTGATAAGTATCGGCCCAACATGCCAGTGATGAACGCAATATCTGGACGCGTACACACTTGCGCATACATGATGCTCCCAACAACTGAGGCATATGGATACTTTTGCATTACTTCCTTTTCTAAAGGATTCTTTGGGCATTGGCTGAGGCTGAATTTGTCTCCTTTTGCCACAGGGGTATTTCCTGGTTTACTGTCTTGCATGCCATACCTTTCAGGACCTTTTCGATATAATTCATTTGGGATAAACCTAACATACCTTAGGTTATATTCCTCAGTATCTCAATCCCTAGGACAAATGATGCATTACCAAGATCTTTCATCTCAAAATTCTTCATCAGAAATTTCTTAGTCTCATGCAACATATTTATATCATTGCTGGCAAGCAATATGTCATATACATATAAAACCAAAAACACAAACTTACTCTCACAGAACTTGAGGTATATACACTCATCCACAAGATTTGACTCAAAATCAAATGAGATAATCACATTGTGGAATTTGTAGTACCACTGACGAGACGCTTGCTTTAGCCCATAGATGGATTTCTTAAGTTTGCACACCATAGGCTTTGCGTCTCCCGACACAGTTTTCTGGTTGCACCATATAGATTGTTTCCTCAATGTCACCATTGAGAAACGCAGTCTTAACATCCATCTGATGAAGCTCTAAATCGAAATGCGCAACTAATGCCAATATAATCCTTAAAGAGTCTTTCAATGAAACTGGAGAGAAAGTCTCTTTATAATCGATGCCTTCCTTTTGTGTAAAACCCTTAGCGACAAGACGAGCTTTATATTTCTCCACATTACCTTTCCAATCCCTCTTGGTCTTAAATATCCATTTTGAACCAATGAGTCTCGCTCCTTTAGGCAATGGGATAATTTCCCAAACGTCATTGTCAGCCATAGATTTTATTTCCTCATTCATGGCATCGATCCACTTGCTAGAATTAGAGTCTTGCATGGCTTGTTGAAAATTTATGGGGGCATTTTCTAACATGCCAACATCAAACTCAGGTTCTTGAAGGTAAACTACATAATCCGAAGATATTGCAGACCTTTTCTCTCTAGTGGATCTTCTTATTGGCACTTCTGAATTTTCTTGAGGGTTTCAGCATTGTTGTCAACAATCAATCTGGCGAACAACAGCATTCTCCAGAATTTCTGGAATTTCACTTTTGTACTGTTTGATCTTGTTGAGTTTGGTCTTCAATAATGGTTTGATTTTCGACAATTGTATTTTGAGTTAAAATGGGTTCAATATCCACAAAACTCTCAACACCTGTGGGAATATTTGCATACTCCTCTTCGAATTCATCCATTATTGTATCTCCCCCCTCAAACTCAACATCCTCAAAAATTTTGTATTTCCCGTCTCAAAAATGAATGTTCTGTAGGATTATAAAACTTATAACCTCCTGATTGCTCGGGATACCCAATAAAATAACAACTAACTGCCTTTTCGTCCAGTTTCTTTTCGTGTGGCCTATAAGGCTTTGCTTCAGCTGGACAACCCCACATACGCAAATGTTTTAAATTAGGCTTTCGCCCATTCCAAATTTCGTATGGGGTTTTGTTAGTTGCTTTAGTGGGCACTCTATTTAGGATATGTGCTGCTGTCTTTAAGGCTTCACCCCATAGATTATTTGGTAAAGAAGTGCGACTCATCATACTTCTTACCATGTCCTTAAGCGTTCGATTGCGCCTCTCAGAAACACCATTCATCGCCGGCGAACCGGGCAATGTATACTGAGGCACAATGCCGCATTCATCTATGAAATGTGCAAAAGGCCCTTTACATTATTCACCTGATATATCATATCTGCCGTAATATTCACCACCACGGTCAGATCGAATGGCCTTAATGCGTTTGTTAAGTTGTAACTCAACTTCCGCTTTGAAATTTTTGAACATGTCAAGGGCTTGAGCCTTTTCCTTAATCAAATATATGTAGCCATATCTTGAATAGTCATCTATGAAACTAATAAAATACCGTTGACCATTTCTTGTGGCCGTTGGAAACGGACCACAGATATCGGTATGAATTAATTCCAAGACTTCCGAACACCTTTTGGCTTCATATTTTCTTAAATTGGTTTGTTTTCCTTTTATGCAATTTATACAATCATTAAGATCTGAAAAATTTAAGGGTTCAAGAATTTCATTAGACACAAGTCGTTCAATTCTGCGTTGAGAAATGTGACCTAATCGCTTGTGCCATAATGAAGCTGACTTTTCATTTGTTAATTTTCTTTTCTTACTATTTGTATCCACATGCAAAGCTTCAATATAAGAACTATTGACATCCAAAGAATATAGATTATCATAAACATAAAGAAAACCAGAACCAACTTGTTTTGAATCATGAAACAAACTGAAATTTTCATTTCCAAAAGCACAAGTAAATCCATACTTATCTAATGCAGAAATTGAAATTAAGTTACGTCTAAAAGACGGTACAACAAAAGTCTCATACAAATTCAAATAAAATCCTGATTTTAACAATACTCTATAAGTCCTAATAGCTTCCACCTCAACTTTATTGCCATCGCCTACAAAGATGAATCTTTCATCATCACTTGGCTTCCGGCAATTTAGGCAGCCCTGCAAAGATATACTTATGTGAGTAGTTGCACCTGAATCTATCCACCAAGTATATCTAGATACAGAAGATAATTTAAACTCCGTACAAACCATAACAAGAGATGTACCTTTCTTAACACGCCAAGCATGATAATTCTGGCAATGCATCTTCTTGTGTCCAACTGCACCACAGAAGTAACAGGCACTTTCCGATGAGGCAACTGATTTGCCCTTATCCTGTTTCTTGTTGGTGTTCACTGCAGCATCCTTATTATCCTTATTCTGATTTGATTTCTTACGCTTAGTCGATGTCTTAAATTTGGAAGTTGTAGCAAAATGGGCACTTTCTGTCTTCTGTTGTTTCAATCTTTCCTCTTCTTCAACACAATGGGAGATGAGTTCATTGAGTGACCATTTGTCATTTTGACAATTATAGCTCATCCTAAACTGTCCAAAGTGTGCAGGAAGAGATATCAATGCCAAGTGCACTAAGAGATCATCAGAAATCTCCAACTTAAGTGCCCTTAGTTTTGAAACAACATTAGACATCTTCATGATGTACTCCCTAATACTTCCCTTATCTTTATATTTCATTGAGACAAGTTTGGTCAAGAGTGTACCAATTTCAGACTTTTCATTCTTGACAAACCTTGTCTCAACTTCGGCTAAAAATTCCTTAGCATTAGCAATCTTATCAGAAATCGAGCCTCTAAATGCCTCTGGAATGGACCTTTTCATAATCATTAGACTCACTCTATTAGATCTGTCCCACTTTTCCTCAACTTCTTCAGGAGTTGAGGTAGCAGTAATTTTGGGACAGTCAGTTCTGAATGCCAAGTCTAAATCCATGACACCGAGAGTTATCATAACACTCTCCTGCCAATACTTGAAATTGGTACCATTTAACATCGGAATGTCTTTTAGGCTAGTAGTAATGCTAGCTGAAAAAAAAATTCGAACAAAAGACACACAAAACAAACACGATTTAGCAAAAAAATTTAAATTTATAAATTATATTCAAATAAAGGCTAAACTATACCATTATTACCAAAGTATCGGTTTCCATTAATTGATTACCGGAGGGCAACAAATTAATTTCTTATGATGCTTTGTCGCAATAATAAAGTATTGATGATTCATTAACATATCGACAACATGCCTTCCGGAGGGCCGACATTATGACATATGTATAAAGCATAATAATCATCATCACACTTTAATATCACTCAATTGTACATAAAACTTTAACAACCATAATATTCCGGAGGGCCGATATATGATTGCTTCAATTAAATGTACACTTAATTTCCTTTTATATAATGAATCAAATTAACTTTGTCAAAAGAGGCACCGGAGGGTACAATAATGACTCAATTAATTTAATTCAAGATATATATAACTTCAATGCCTTTAATAGAATCATAATCTATCATAATGCCATAAAATAAAAAATTACAATTAAATAAATATAATTGCATCATAACAATTGCAGTTATGTATATAAAAAAAAAAAATTCGGATTTTTTTTTATTATATTTTTATTTTCGGAAACTGAAAAATACTGCATTTGTTATGCTGAATTAAGACATGATCTAGAGAGATTTTAATAAAAGATTGGAAGCACCTTAAATAGCCTTTCAAATTTAGAAATTTCTAAATTTGTAGATTGTTGTTCATAAAATTTATAAAAAATAAATTTTCCAAAACCCTAATTTCTTAACCGCCAAAAAAAAAACTGAAATTTTTCAGGATCGAACATTATTTGATCAGAATTTTGCGATTTCAAGTGGAAATCTTCGAGCAAACCCTAACCAAATTAATAACTTAATGTTTGACCCTAAAATGTTAAGATTATGGTTATTTGGACAAGGGTGCCATTTAACTACACAAGTTGGTCAATTAAAGATTTAATCAGGCTTTAATTTGACATAACACCATAAAATAGGGAATGAAATCCATTAAATCAGGATCATGATTAAAATCTACTCAAATAATCATGAATTTTGATATTTGGCGCATTTCCTAACTCAAAATGAGGAGAAAGATATCAAAATTACAAAACAGGAGGCTCTGATTGGTGCCACATGGCATAGGGTGCCCCTAGCAATTACACTAAGCACTCTGGGTGCAAATTGATACTACCAAGCGAATATCAGTGGCCCTGGGCCCACCTGTCAAGGGCTCAATCCCATTTTTCGCTAGACCCGTGGCTTGAGCGAACCCGGAGCACAAGGAATTAACCGCGTGAACCAAACTAGCAGCGGCACGGCTCACGATGCGCCACGAGCACGCACCCTCGATCAAATTTCGCTGGGTTTAAAACCCAGGCGCTTTGACCCCTTCAAGTCCCGTGCTCTCGGTGCTTCATGCACCATGCCACGCCCCCTGCACGGCTCATGAGTGCCAAGTGCAGGCAAGAAGTACAACAGATTTAAAAGGGGGAGGCATTGAAATGTAGAGAGGGTGACAAGCGGGCCCCTGTTGTCAGCCCTTTCTTCTTCCTTCTCATCCCCGAATCCAACAGAAAATATGAGATTTTGAGTTCGGGTTCAGAAAATTAAGGCTTTGTGTGAGCTTTATCTGAGACGAAGGAGAATCTCTACTTCTCCTTCTTGCCCGAAGCCATGAATTCGGGTGTTTTTAGTAGACTCCAAATTGAAACCGAAAAGAGGAAAAAGTGAAAATGCGAAATGGGTGATAGAGCTCAACTCAATCTTCGAGGCTTTGCAAGAATGCACTGCATACCTATGCGATGGTCTGGTGAATGACAATTTGGTTTAAAGAGTGCCAATTTTATTGACACCATGAACCCGTGCCACATTGGAACCGAGCAAAGGTGGCACTGCATGGCCAGCTACCCAGGCGGTAAATTGGGCTTGGGCACATGATAAGGGGATACACACGACGCTCTCTGTCTATTTATCATGCCCTAGGGTGCACTAATCGAGGTAGTACCAAGTTAAGCCGTGGTAAGGCTTGGTGCAACACACCACTATTCTAACAGCTAGTAAATGGCTCCCTGGTCCCCAAGACACGTGCTGTGCTGCCTTTGGATGATGACAAAATAGAAGAATCTGCTCCAGAGGTGCAGGGACACGAAAATTAAATGTTTCCTTATTTGGCCGGTTAATCAATGGCCATTAAGTGATACACGACATTTGATGCTAATCCAAAGACTGAAAACACTCCAGAGAAGAGTCATTAACATGCCAAACCCCTATTGGACAGTTTTTGCCACATATGCATGCATAAATGATGCAAGTTGATCTAGACCCTTGATCAAACACCTGGTGGGCATAGCAAAAAACACATCAGCAAGCACCAATTCGAAAAACCTAATTTTGCCCATTATAAGGCACCTCAATTGAACACCAAAGACACACTTCATCTTCTCCAGAAAGCTTTGAGCAAGAAACAAGAGAGAAAACCCCATTTTTACACCAAGGCTAGGTTAGAAATTTGAAGTTTTTCAAGCAAGTTTAATAGGTAATTAATACCTATGCAATGTAAGGCTCTTGATGAGCAAGGTTCTGTAAATATTCTGTTTTTTATTCGAAATAAAGAAGGTTTTTTGATGATTTTTCTTGTTTGTTCTTCATTATTTTAGCTTTATCCCTCACCTCTTCTTCTCTTATTTTATTTCTAAACCTTCAAAAATCATAAATGTGAGAGTTGCATAGTTTCTAGTTCATTATAGGATGAACAAAATGAAATATGTAACTTGAGGATCAAATAAAAAATATATTTTCCCTTTTTAGTTCCTTTCTTTGCATCTTTCATGAAATAATAATGAAAAAATATTAAAAATGTGATTCTTCTTACTTTTTTTCTTTACTTTGCATAAAAATATATATAAAATATATATAAGTATTAATATGTATATATGTTAATATTTTATCATCTCTTTTATTTGGAGTTTATGAAACAAAAATAATAAAGTTTTGATCTTTGATATTTTCTCTCCTTCTCTAAATTCTTTTAATTTCTTCTAAAAATAATTAAATAGTAGAAGTATGAGGGTTGAGCCATGAGGTCTCCCTTCATATGAAAACTATATTAATTATTTTGTGAGGATATTAAAAGAATAATAAAGTGACAACAAAAAAAAAATTAAACACAAGAGGTAGTAGGGTTGAGCCATGAGGTCTCCCCTATTATTCTCTCAACCTAAATGATCAAAGGGCCTATTTGTGCAAAGGGATTAATTTAGTCAATAATTAGTGCATTTACATGCATGAATATTGGCAAGAATTAAAAACTATGTGCAAATGGGGAGAAATTGAAGCTTAAAGTATTAAATGATATTAGCTTTGGCTATGATATGTCATTTGTGCTTTAAACTTGTGATATTTCAATGACCCTCCCTTTTTAGACCCATTTGTGTATGGAAGAATATTTAGTTTCTTAAGCCAATATGCTAAAAGAAATTAAATATTCCAAATATATATAAATGGTGGAAGATGGAAGGTTTGAAATGTAAACAAATGACAAGTTGGATGTTTGCATCTCTAAACCTAAGGAAATCTTAATAACATGTTCTTCAAAAAAAAAACATCAAAAACATGATTTTAAATAAAATCAGGGGCTTCCTTGCATAAAACCACATTTTGGCAGATTTTTGGCATCATTTTTGGAATTTTTGGATTTTTTTTCCTTTCCCTTTGTTCATTGGTACCAAAGATATAGCAATCAAGGCTATGAAAGTCCATAAAAATGATGTTTAATTCATGGAATTAATTGTAAATGTTTTAAAACAGTCCCTAATACCCTCTGGAATAATGGACCAATATTACACTACAAGGCATGCACCAATGACACAATAAAAGCACTCAAAATTGCCAAAATGACATTCTCTGGTAAACAGTACCTTCTGGACCGGTACAGGTACCAAAATAAAAAATAGACTTCACCACTAGATAGGGGACTTCAAAACACACAAAATGGACACCAAGTTTGCACTTTTCTGACTATTTTTGGATTTTATACGAATTTTCAAAGTTCAGATTCAAAAATAGAAAAAAACAGCATTTAAATAAAAAGGAGCTGCTGTTGGAAAAATGGGCAGTATCGAACGACAAAAAAAGATCAAAACATAAAATAAACATCATAATCAGGTAGAATATTTAAAAATACACAAAATAGACATAAAGATCATATTTTTCTGACTCTGTTTCAAAGAGATATGAATTTTTAAAGATCTAATTGTTGAACACAAGTAGAAATCAAATAAAACAGCTGCACGGATCTTGAAGCAATCTGAAGCCCTCAATCCTGACGCCATGATGGGATTTGAATGACAGCACGGATTTTAAAGTCCAGAATACACATTGAATGGCCAGCACGAATCCTGAAGCTCAGCCCACAACTTAAAGCCCAATACACAAATCTAAGAGACCCAAAAACCCGAATCTTAAAGCCCAGAAAATAAATAAAATTACAAATTAATTCCCTTTCTACAAAAGACCCCCTCTGATTTTCCAATATTTGCAGCGAAGCCCCTGTGAATTTACAAAAAGGCCCCTGACAGCACAAAACTCTCACAAATAAGTCCTTAGAAGCCCAAATTTCACATGAAACCTTGTATAAAACCCGAATTATAAACCCACACCCCTCCAGCTTTGTAAATAAGCCCCTAGAAAAACATAAATATTTACGAATAAGTCATTTTTGGCTATAACTTCTTCATCTCAAGTCCGAATTGACTCAAACCACCTCCAAACGAATCCAGATTGAACCTTCCATCTTTCTAAGCCAAAATTGAACATGTCCAGACATCAGCCAGGCCCTGAAATGATGAAAATACCCTTTTCTTCATATTTCAATCACTTTCTCTTAAATAAAAATATAAATAAAGCATAAATATATTTTCTCAAATGCAAATATGTTTATAAAAATAAATAAAAATGTGTAATAAAGGTATTTTAATAATAATCACTACATCTCGTGCATGTATATTAATTAAATACCTAAAATAATGGTAAATCAAAGACACACACTAAAACCAAATACATGAGTTTCCCCTCTTAGCCCTTTTATTCAATTCACAACAAATAGGCATAAATCCTGGAATGAACGAGGTATTCAGTATGGCTTGGGAGGGTCATCTGATGTAATTAACAGCGGGGGCTTGCACCCGCTGGGAGTTAAACGTCCCCACAATCATTAAACTCTCTCGATGGACCGATTACGAATCGTAGGTCTGTTGAGGGTGAACCGGAAGGAATAGCAGAAAGAAAGAAATGAATGTTTCGAGTTCGATGTTCTTTAATCAACCGAGAGCATTGAACCGTGAGGCATTTAAATACGTATGCACACACACCTTCCATACCAACAGCTGTGCAACTTTCTGCGCCCTACACTTAACTTTTAGGCAATTACTTTCTCAAATAAAACACGTTTGTGCTCTCCAAACTTATATTTTCAGATCAAGAAAATCAACCAAAAATCAACGAAAAAATCATCAATTTCTAATTCTCTCTAGATCCTTAAAGACCTAATCATTCGGCATAGGAAGGCTCTGATACCACTTGTTGGGGGATATTAAAGGCCAAACACTTACGCCTTATCTAGAGATCAAACAATTACATCTCATCTAGGGGTCAAACACTTGCACTCCGGGGAAGAAGAAACAATCCCCACCTTAAACCTAAGGACCGTCCTATACCAAAGATACCCGAAAACATAATCTTAAGTGCGGAAATATACCTAATTCCATGCCGTTTGCCATGAAATATCTAAAGTCTTGAGCAAGCCGTCTCCGTGAGCGCGAGACAAATCTTTAACGGCAATAAGTCCTTCTCGCCTTTGTGGTTGGGTTGTGGATTAGATCTTCCAAAGCAACAAGATACGCCCTTGAGAAATCCTCTCCAATTTCCTTATGGATCTCTTCTCTCAATTCTTTAATGGAGGAAGAAGGGAGAAGGCACTCAAAATTCTATCTAAGAAAATAACCACTTTTCATAACCACTTTTCAGAATTATGAGTTGAGTTGGTTATCTTGTGCCTTGGGGACCAATCCTTATATATAGTAATATATATGGTTATCTGCCAAATTGAAAAAGGTATTTTGTGCGACTGCATCAAAAACCGTGCTGTCGCATCAAAATCCGTGCGGCCGCATTTATATCCGTGTGGCCCACACAAACCTCTTAAATGACAGTTTTCTAAATTACAAATTTCAGAATCAGTCCATCAATGATTTGATATTTGCCTAAATTGTTCTACACATTTATGGACCACATCCTATTAAATACATAGATTGTCTAATGTCTTAATTTCATATTAGATCACTTTAATTGTGACAATCATATTGACAGTATACAATTCATAATTATATTACATATATGCTCAATGTTGGATATATGATCCAACATATGCGGCTAATTTAGCATAGTGCATCTGTGCACAGTAGCATATGCTGCCTTGGGGGTAAAGCCGATTGACTATGCTTCAATACCGTTTCATTTGTTCTCGGCTAATGAGAGGTTGCCAAGATGCGAGTAGAACAAAAGGGTAGCATGACTGGCAGGACATTATACCCCCTTCTGCATCAATTTTCCATTTTTGATCTATTGTGGTCCTTCTCGTTGGCCGTTAGGTGCATGCTTCCCAATTCAAGCATCCTTTTTCAATAGGTTTAAATCGAGCTCTGTAGTGACCATATGGGATCCTGACAACACCATTCAAAGCCTTGAACAGGTGTAATTATCCTTGGCTTGCTCCAATTTTGAGTTTAAACCCGTTTACATTCGGGTTCCCCTTTTCCCTTTTATTCAGTCCTTTTTCCTTGCAATTGAATCATTGTAAAGCATCGACATAGAGTGAAGAGTGATGGTTTAGCATCAATTCCAACTTTTGTGCAGTATATACCCGAGTCTCGGGTCTAATTGCTCTTTCCCCTTCTCCCGATTCTCCTTGTTTAATGAAAGAAGAATTTAATTAGGTATGCCATTGTTGTCGCTTCATGTAGCAAAGCCGAGAAACAAAGGAAATTGAGGTAATTTGGTTTTATTCTCGTTGAATTCCTTGTTCCTTGCTCCTGTTTCCTTTTCGGAAGTAATGGTGAAGAGAGGGGAGAAGGGTGACAGGTGGGACCCACTTGCCAGTCTCGCCAATGGGCGAGCACTGTGCATGAACTCTAAACCCTTCTTCGGGTGTGCTTGGCACATCGTGTACCATGTATGAAGTGTTCATTGGTTCACTGTACTCCAGGCGCATGGGAAACGAAGGGGTCGAAATAGTTTCGGGCGCCGAGGTTTAAACCCCTCTCGGGTTCGGGTAGACTCGGTTCATCATGCACTGGGTCGCTGCCGCTTTGGTTCACCAGTTTTGTTTTGGTGCAACATGTCCACCTATCTTGGCACATCAGTGAAATTGAGCTTATTAGGCTGACTTGTGGGCCCAGGCTGTAAGGTTTAGGTTCTGTGTACCCAGCTTGCACCCAAAGTACTTAGGTTAAATGCTATGGGTACCCTATGGCACATGGCACCAATCAGAAACATCTGTCTTATAATTTTAATATCTTTTTAACCATTTTGAATTAGAAAATGTGCCATATATCAAAATTCATGATTATTTGAACATGATTTAATCATGTATTTTGTTCAACAAATTTCATCTCCCATTTTGTGACATTGTATCGAATTAAAGTATGGTTAGACCTTTAATCGACCAATTTGTGTAGTTAAGTGACATCTTTGTCCAAATAACTATGATTTTGACTTTTTAGGGTCAAACAACAGTATATTATACTGGTGTGAAAAGTTTGTTTATAATTATGTTTTGTGTGTTTTGAGGCTTATGATGTTAATCCAACTTTATAAACAATACTAGAATAATATTAAATTATTTGAATTAAGTAAAAAAAATAGAAAAGTTTATAGACATGACGTAGCTGGTTGTATTTCAATTTTCATGCAATTCGAATCTCCTTTTACATGCCATCAAATGATATTATACACCATTATAAAATTTTAAATTATTTCATGAACGCATAAAATTTACATCAAATATCATCATTTTTTTATATATAAAATATGCATGAAGTATAGATTATATTCTAACAATTGAAATTTCAAATTATAAATTACTTATTTTTATCATTCAAATTGTTGACTTAACATGATCTTCATTCAAATTAGTTCAAATGCACCATTAGTTTTGTGCTCCAATATGCTCCACATCATTTATCTCCATTTTTAAAGTACGAACAGTCGATCTGAACACTCAACATGATCTTCATAATAAAATATGCTTGGATACCAAATTTTATATTTTTTAGAATTTTTTTACTATTTTTTAGATATGTACAAAATCACTTTTTTAAGGAGATTCTGGACCATCAGATAAAGTGATATTGTACCTATCTAAAAAAATAGTAAAAAAAATTCTAAAAAATATAAATTTTGGTCCCCAAACATATTTTATTATGAAGATCATGTTGAACGGTTCAGATCAACTGTTCGGACTTTGAAAATAGAGATAAAGTATGTGGAGCATATTGGAGCACAAAATTTATGGTGCATTTGAACCCTCCTCATCATGCCAAGGATCCTAACTTAATTCTAAAATCAGAGGAAGCAACCAAAGTTTTAAAAAAATATCATAATTTGTCATTCCTCTGTATCACATTTGGTAGAGTATTCATGTCATGAATTTTTGCACAAGTTACCAAAATTAAAAGAATATCATAATTTTTTTTGTATCTATGTTCTGATCCGCAAATGATTTTGATTAAAAGATAAAATTTTGGATTTAATATCAGTCTTCCGATCAAATATTATGATTCTATACATCTTTTTTATGTTTTATTATGTGTAAAAATCTAAATTTATTTAGACACGTACTTGTAACACGTATTTTTCACATGAAAATTGTATCTTCTTTTTGATTGGTTATGATTTCTTTCTATTTTTTAATTGTCATTTAAGAAAATTTTAAAATTTCTTACTATTTTTATATATCATTTAAGGAATGTCATTTGTCATTTAATATGGCATTTTGTTTGAGATTTTTTGATGAAAATATGTCAAAAAGATAAAAAAAGATATATATCAAATGTTATCTATGTGTAAATGTTATTTAAGAAATATTATTTGTCATTTTGTCTAAATTTTTTATGAAAATATGTCATTTTTTGTATGTGTTTTTTGTTCTCTTATAATATGTTTCCGTTGCAATGCACGGGCATGATACTAGTAAGAGTTAACAAACGTAGTTGTTCGGTCCTATGTATCACATTTGGCAGAGTATTCATGTCAAAAAAATTTGCACAACCATCAAGTAGCCAAATTTGTACTAAAGGGTTATTAAAATTTTCATGACATCAACCATCAAGTTATAACAAAAAGGTAAGTATTGGTTCGGATAGTTGAAATATCGGGTTCTATAGCACTTCCACTCGATTGACCCGATTCACTTCAGGGTCTTTTGTTCCTTTTTGTATCAATAATCTTGGTAAGGTTTCTATGAGGCATCGAAAATGAGAAAAATAAAACTTTACTGATTCGAGAATGAAGCACAAATCCAAGAAGAGAGAGACTCTAGAACCACAATGGCAAAGTCGGATCATCGATTTAAAGGTTGGATCGCCAGACTTGAACAGAGTGCTTGGCTAGGGTTTTGGTGTAGCGAGGAGAAGAGAGAAGAGATTTTGATTTTGAAGTGAGAAATGGATAGAGGATTGAGAGGAGAGAAGAAAACACCAAAAAAATTTAGAATTGGTGGTTTGTGGTGGCCGCAATGGGAGAAGGAGATGAAAGGTGGCGGAGAGGAGAAGAGAGAGAGAAAGGAAGAGGCGTGAGGGAAGAAAAGAGAAAAGAATAGATGGGGTCGGTTCGCACCAGCCATATAGGGTTTTCGTGTAAAACGTTACCAACGTTTATAAAATGTTGCCAACGTTTATAAAACGTTGCCAACGTTTGGCTCGGTGTTTTTACAATTGATTTCTGAAATTTCAAATTTTCAGTATTTTGGATAAAAACGTTCCAACATTTTCTAAATCGTTACAACAATTTTTAGAAATGCTGGGTACTTTATTTTGTAGAAATTCTGACCTTCAGAATTCTTGAATATCTCGAAAATGTTATAACGTTGCACAAACAGTTACAATATGGTTGGTTTCTCAGACTTTGAATTTTCAGAATTTTGGGCGTTGAAATCGTTTCAATGTTTGTGAAAAAGTTACCAACGTTTTACTGCGTTTTGATATATCTTAAACTGAATCTCAGAAACGTTCCAACGTTTTACAAACGTTTTCAACGTTTGGTTCTGGAGATTTATCTTAAAATGAACTCTTTGATTGCTATGCTTCCAATTAAAAATGTATGGATATGAATTTGAAGTGTGATCTAGTCTGTAAGTTCAAGCATGCCTAATTTAAACCTTAGTTCATTATGTTGTTGAGTATTCAAGGGCTTAGTGAAAATATCGGCCACTTGGTTTTTAGTGTCAATATGTATGAGTTTTATCTCACCTTTTTCAATATGATCCCGAATAAAATGGTGCCGTATCTCTATGTGCTTAGTTCTAGAATGGAGAACCGGATTTTTGAAAATCATAATGGCACTAGTATTGTCACACATAATTGGTACGTTGCGGAAGTAAATTTCATAATCATTCAGAGTTTGAATCATCCATAATATCTGTGTACAACAATTACCGGTCGCAACATATTCGGCTTCTGCGATGGAAAGCGCAACCGAAGTTTGTTTACGGCTCGACCAAGAAACAAGTGATCCACCAAGAAATTGGCATGTACCACTTGTACTTTTTTGATCCATTCGGTCTCCGGCAAAACGGCATCGGTATATCCTATCAAATCTAATTCTGATTGTTTGCCATACCATAGTCCCAAATTTAGAGTGCCTTTGATATATTTGACAATTCTTTTAACGATTTTCAAGTGCAACTCTTTGGGGTTAGCTTGAAATCTAGCACATAGACATACCGCAAACATAATATCGGGTCTACTAGCAGTTAAATAGAGTAGACTATCTATTATAGCTCGGTATTGAGTGATGTCTACGGGTGTGCCGCTTGGATCCGAGTCAAGATTCGCGTTGATAGCCATTGGTGTGGGACTCGTCTTGCTCTCGGTCATTCCGAATTTCTTTATCAACTCCTTTGCATACTTGGTTTGACTCACAAAAATGTCATCTGAAAGTTGCTTGATTTGGAGCCCCAAGAAGAAATTCAACTCACCCATTATGCTCATTTCAAATTCACTACTCATAAGAGACGAAAAACTCCTCGGCAAGTGCCACATTAGTTGAACTAAAAATAATTTCATTTTACCCCTTGTGAAAGAAAAATAATTCTACCATACTACCTTTTGTTTAATCTCCCCATTTATTGATGTTAGCAATTTGAATAATTTAGGGAGATTTGAAGCACAACTTTATGTTAGTTTAGCTTTAGGAATCCAAACAACATTTGAATTGTTGTTTCCTTTCCTAAACCTACACTCTAATGAGGAGTGACCAAGCTTACAACAATAATTGCTAAATGTGAAATTTGGCTTAGTACCTAACGCCGAACCCATTTCAAAACGAGTTTGGAAATGACCATTTAACTTTTGAGTTTGATTCCAAGAAGTATTTGAAAATCTATTTGAAAACTTGGATGAATATTTTTTGTTTTTGTGTGAATAAAATTTATTATTATGTAGGAAAGTGATTCTTAACGTATTATTTCTTTGGATCCCACTTTGTGAAATATTTTTATCCTTTAATTCATAAAATTATCCATTCGGTCTCTTAAAGTAGATTTTGTTTGACCCTTGTGGTGTGAATGTATTTTTCGAATTTTTATGTGCATTTTTACCCTTGTATTTAATATTAGGGAAAATTGATTATTTGCCACTCCAAAATCTTCAAATCTTAAAAATGTCATTCCGAAATTTGAAATTGTAAAAATGTCATTCCAAACTTCTTCAAATTGTAAAAATGCCACTCCAAATAATTAACGACTAAAATACCTCCCTTCTTCTCCTCCTCTTCTTCTCCTGCCATGGCACGAATCTCAAAGCACAAAAACTGACGACTCCAAATTAAAACAAAATGTTTTTGTGCTTTGAGATTCGTGCCAGATTAAAACTGACGACTCCAAATAATTTAAAAACAAAATGTTTTTGTGCTTTGAGATTCGTGCAGAAACAAAATGTTTTCACCAGAAAGGAATTCAAACTGTTTTTGTGCTTTGAGATTCGTGCCAGATTAAAACTGACGACTCCAAATAATTTAAAAACAAAATGTTTTTGTGCTTTGAGATTCGTGCAGAAACAAAATGTTTTCGTGCAGAAAGGAATTCAAACTGTTTTTGTGCTTTGAGATTCGTGCCATGGCAGGAGAAGAAGAGGAGGAGAAGGGAGGGTATTTTAGTCATTAATTATTTGGAGTGACATTTTTACAATTTGAAGAAGTTTGGAATGACATTTTTACAATTTTAAATTTCGGAATGGCATTTTTAAGATTTGAAGGTTTTGGAGTGGCAAATAATCAATTTCCTCTTAATATTATTGTTCCTATACATAAATGCGTGATTTTGTTTTCTAAAATCGTAATTGTTGGTATTTGAGTTTTGAATTTGTTTTCTTTGTGGAATTAATGTGCGTCTACCATTGTATTGAATATTATATTTATCCATGATGTTTTTGCAATTAAAACCATACTTAACTCTATTTTGGTTATTTTTATCTTTTAAATTTTTATTGTATTTCCTTTTCTCTTTTAGATTTAAGGAACTTTTGGAATCAAGTGAATGATCATTTTTATATCCAAAACCCGACTTATCATTTGAATATCGTCGTTTCTCAAATATTTTATCCACTTCATTAAGATTTAAACTAATAAGATTAGTAGATTCAATTTGAGACCTGAGAGCCACATTTTCAGTTTTCAAATTTTGTACTTTTACTTTTAAAATTTCTATTTCACCTATGTGGGATCGACATATGTTGGTCCAATTTGATTCTTGTAACTCCACAACTTTGGACTCTAAGTCAAGAATTTTAGATCTTAAATCTTGAATGATATCATCTTTGTAAGAGATACCTTATTGGATTCCTCAAGAAGGGTTCTTAATCTAGTTTCCTCATTATGTGTTTGACCCTTATTCAAGTAAATGCTTGTATCAATTATACACTCACATTCTTCACCTCCTTCTTCATCTGTCATTTCAATTTATGACTTATAATTATTACTTTCAAGTTATAGTGTTACCTCTTTAGAGGGAAGTGTTGAGGCTTCACTTGTAACATCCAACTCTATGTTGTTGTCCTCAGATGTGGCAATGTTTGTTAAATCATCGATTGTATTCTTGTTTGTGATGTTCTCGCTTGTGATAATTGAGTCAATATCCACCATCATTGGACTTTCATTGTCACTTGCCATCAACGCAAGGTTGAGATCTTGATCATTCATCTTTGTCTCAATCCTTTTAACCTGAGTATTTTTTTCATAACGATTAATTAGATTCTCTCATATTTTGTGGGCACTACTCATTTCATCAATTAACATTCCAATAGATTCATTAACATAAGCAATTATATAATTTATTGCAGAGAGGTTATCTTTCTTTTCAAGTTTGGATTCTACGGTCAATTCATTATTGTCATCAAATTTCGGTACATATCCTTTTTCTACAATATCCCAAACCTCATGAAAGTTTAGGTAGTTGACCATGTTTCTTTTCGAGTGACTAAAGTTTTTTGTTAGGCCAAAAATTGGGGGTTCTTTTACAATTTTATTTGGTGCCATTTTTACATCGATAAAACTAGAATTAAGTGAGTCATAATTTGAGTAGAACTTGCTCTGATACCACTTTATTATAGCTAAGGCACCGCTAATACTTTAAAAACTAAAAATAATTACAATTAAAATAAAGTAGATGAGTTTAAAGAAATTGACACGCGGGATGATAACAGAGTTCGGCTTAAAATGCCTACGTCTCCGGGGCGTCGCAACCGCTTCTCGGTGCGCCTTTCTATTATCAAAAAGAAAGATTACAACCTGTGAGCATATGAGCCCTTACAACCAATGAGAAGTCACACGGCCAACTTGTAAACCGGTGAGCTCTTACAATCAATGGGAAGTCACACGGCTAATCAAATAGAAAACAAAGTCTCTAAGTTTAGAGTCTCAAGAGAAACACTCAAAAACTCACTCTAAGCTAATCTAACTCATGATTAGTGAAGTGAATTTGAGGTTGTTTGAGGGATATTGAAGTTTTAAGCTCTCACAACAATGGAGGAACTCAAGCTCACAGAAAATTACTTTTTGAATGTTAGGGTCGGCTAGAAGTCATGTTGAGAATAACCCTAAAGCTCTATTTATAGTGGCAGCTCTAGAAAGAGCTTTTGCTATAAAACGTTATAACGTTTAGTACAAAAATTTGAATTTAGGCTTTCTTTTTCTGTGAGCAAAGTTCAAACGTTACCAATGTTTGACAATCGTTACCAGACGATTTTCTCTGGAAATCAATCGATCAAAACAGCCATTTTGAAGTTGTGACTTTATTTAAAACGTTACAACGTTTTTACAAACGTTCTAACGTTTGTAGTTTCTATAGCTTTTGGTCAACTGATTTCTCAATTCTTTTTCATACAGATAAATCGTCATAACGTTTATCAAACGTTACCAACGTTTGTCCCTGTAAAAACAACATCAAAAACACTTTACCAAGTTTATTATTTTACAATTTAAATTCTTGATAAATGTCTTGATGATTTCTTCGATTCAAACACTCTATATTGCAATTCCTGATGTCTCGCTATTTTGTCCATATTTCGACCGTACTTTGTATTAAAACCTATGCCTAAAACTTTGAAGTCGTGTTTATTTCATTGAATATCTGTATGATGTGATACTGCTGCGCTTTTGTTCTTATTTTGCAGGAAACGGGCGAAACCGAGGAGATCTGGAAACTGAAGGCCTATACACGGACCGTGCACCATCTGTATGCAGTCCGTACACCCTCTACCCTACCACAGATTGAAGACACACGACCGTGCAAAATCCACCTCACCAGGACACAGGCACACGATCCTTGCACCCATGCATACGGACCGTGCATGGCATTTCCGGAAACATAAACCAAAGAAGGAAATAGACGCCAGCTGGGGAAGGTCGCGAATGGAAAGCCTTAAATCGGGATCCTGGGCCAGAGAGAGACTATTCTGGACCAGAGATCGAAACCTAGGGTTTGAAAGAGACGGCTAAGCTTAGAGGAGAAGAAGAGAGGAGGAAAACGAGAGTTTTGCGACGAATCTTCTTGTTTCTTCAAGTTTTGTCATGAATTCTATCTTTGTTATTTGTTTTATTTGCTTTTTGACTATGCTAGGCTAAATACTTTGTTTCTAGGGTTAAGATGTAGTCGAATGCTTAGTTTTATTTGCTAGTTACTTAGAATTTGTGTTGAACCTTGTGCTTGCTTGTCGTGTAGTATTTTATTGCTTAGTTGAATTTGTTTAAATTGAATGGTTAGTCCGTTAGATGAATGGCCACATCTAGAAGGTAATCGAATAACCCCGACATTCACTCGACCAACTAGGTATATGAGATAGGTTTGTGAGCCGAGAGGTGAAACCAAGTAGTAGCCGAGAGGTGAACTTTTTCTTGGGTCGAGAGATCGAGGATATCTTTAGTAAACCAACAAGTAACTTAGGTCAATTAAGCCAACAAGCGAGAGTTGAGGTTTAAAAATCCTAAGAGAGCAGAAATTGAGTTTCGGTCAATAGAACCCTGCACAGAGAAACAACACAGAAACCAGTAGCTGCTGTATCAACTCGAGGACCACACGGACCGTGTATGAGAGTACACGGCCCGTGCACAATACACACGGTCCGTGCATGAGAGTGCACGGACCGGGCACCTTGAGGCTAAGCTGAGATGAAATCAGAAACCCTAGGAACCCCTTTTATTCATTCTAAAACCACTTTATTGTTTTAAATCTTACTATTGATCTGTTAGGAAATTAAATACCCCAAAAACAACCTTTGCAGACTTCTAGAATTTTCCGTAATTAAGTAGAGTCCGGTAACACCCAGCTATACCCAACTTCTGTTGTAAGCTTGCAACTGAATTGAGTACATCTAGGTATTAAAAGCCTATACGTTTCCGAACGAACAATTCCAATTGTCTTGAACCTGCATAATTTCTAAAATAGAGAAAATCATAAAATTCAATAATTGTATGTTTTGCAAATTAGTGAAATAGACGAAAAAGAAAATTGCTTGAAACAACACATGAGTACCTGCTAATAAAAATAAATAAAAATTAGTTCAAATTGCAATTGAATTGTCATAATTTTTTTAAACAAAAAATGAAAGACTTACAATCTGTGCAACCGGGCCGGCGTAGGGAATGAAGCCGTACTCATCAGTAATCGTGTCGCGTCATACGTGGAGCGGCTTAGTGTTCATCTCGGTGATTTGACCGTGCAAGTACACCGTAAATACACAGTACTCCTGATACCAAGTGCGATAAGTCTGGTCGTATGTACCGAACGCATACGACTAGAGCTCGTCAAGGATCCTGTCAGCCATCACCTCAAGCTGGGTCACATATGAATATGTATATTATTTGCAAGTAGTTAACAAATATAAACTTACATATGAATTTCTGATCTTGTGGTCCTTGTACGGGAACCAGCAAACGGGGCTAATACTTTCCTTCGTCAATTGCGGAAAGACGGTCCGGACCAACTCCATATCCAAATCCATATCATCGTGAGGCAGACTGGTTTGTTTGGTCCCGTTTGTTGACGCCATACTACAATTTGGTGCATTTCTAGTCAATTTTGGTCTAAAATACCACAAATATGGTACATTTATAATTTACTAATTTTTTGACACCATCTGTAAAAAAAAGGTTCAATTTTGGATTAATTCAAACAATACAAGGTCAATTTGGTACATTTCTAGTCAATTTTGGTCTAAAATACCACAAATATGGAACATTTATAATTTACAAATTTTCCGACACCATCGGTAAAAAAAGGGTTCAATTTTGGGTAATTTCAAACAATACAATGTCAATTTGATCAATTTCTATTCAATTTTGGTCTAAAATACCATAAATATTGTCAATTTGTAATTTACTATTTTTTGGACACCATCGGTTAAAAAATGATACAAATATTGGGTAAATTCAAACAATACAATGTCAATTTGGTGCATTTCTACTCAATTTTGGCTAATTTTGTACATTTCTAAAATAATTTGGTCTAAAATACTACAAAAGATAGCTAATTTAAAATATTACCAATTTTGGACACCATTCGAACTATTTAATACAATTCTAGTCTAATTTGGACCCCTATATAACCAACTAACTAATTTAAAAACAACAAAATAAATAAATTAAGTAAAAAAAATTACCTTTTTATTGCGAAGAGGTGCGCGCTGCCCCGTTTGAGCACCAAATTTGGTGCGCGAACGCTATTTATAGCACTACCCCTTGGTGCGCCTACCCAGTCCGCGCACCAGTCCAATTTGGTGCGCGAACTGAGTCCGCGTGGGTGGTAAGATTGAAAAAATCATGAAGAGAATGATATTTATTTAATTTCTATTTTTTTACTGTAGTAACTAAAAAAATTTCGGCCAAATTACTCACCCACAGATTTGTAAAAACCTTAACGGCTCCTTGGTGATTTGGGAATCGCTCCTCAGTCAAAGAACTAATTTAAATCTTAAAAAAAATTCAATCTTTATTTCTCTGTAAAGTATACATTTCTTGGAGAGTGCACCAATAGAAACCAAGAAGAATATTGTCTACTGACTACTGCAGAAGCTTCTATCTTCTGCTTTAATTTTTTTTTATAATAAAACCAGTAACAAACAGACTTACAGTAATATTCTTTTGGAGTACGTACCGTGCATATAATAATTCTGTAACTAATGAGAATAATGCGTGTTTAATTAATACTGCTATTTTATTCCGAAAGATAATAAAACAAATAAGGAACTCTGACAAAAAGTATCAGAAACTATATATATTAGATGAGGAGGGATCAAGTTACAACAAATTTGAGTTACAACAAAGTTACAACAATCATTTTTTTCATTTTTAAAGTCCAAATCGTCGATCCAAACCGTTCAACATGATCTCCACAATAAAATGTGCTTGCAGATCAAATTTTACATTTTTTTGAATTTTTTTACTATTTATTAAGTATTTTACAAAAAATAGTCACATCCAAACCATTGAATTTTGTACCCATCTTAATAAATAGTAAAAAAATTTCAAAAAAATGTAAAATTTGATCTGCAAGCACATTTTATTTAGATAATCATGTTGAACGGTTTGGATCGACGATTTGGACTTTAAAAATGAAAAAAATGGTTGTTGTAACTTTGTTGTAACTCAAATTTGTTGTAGCTTGATCCCTCCTCATATTAGATATGTTTTCTATAATTTAGTTAAGTAATATATGAAATAAAACTAAATTTGTTAATCATTCCAACCATTCTAGATTGGTAACCAATTAATTTTTAAATTGCAAAATATTTATACATGACCTGTATACTTTAAAGAAAATATTGTGAATAAATTAAAGTAGACAGTTTAACAATTTACTTAGTGCTTAATTAAATGTGGCATGCCTATAATTAAGGGATGTACCGATAATTTACCTTTAACCTAATTTTTTTTGTAATATTATGACATTCACATTAAAAGATAACTGTTGCCTTCAATTAATTCACAAAGTATATATACTACCTATAAGAAAAACTTTCATTTAAGGTCAACTTAGTTTCATATTAAGACATATATTGATAGTCAAAATAATAAATTTTATTTTTAAAGATTCATTTTAAATTAATCACATAGCTACTTAAAGATCAATTTTGTCTTATTCTTTAGTTTTTAACACATAATGATTATGATTGTATAATAAATAATAAGGTTTATTAACTCATAATATATAGGTGATCATAAAATATTTTGGATTGCATCCTTAAGTTCTTTTCCTATTTTCACCTAAATATTATATATTTTTTTGAATACTTGTTTTTATGGAATAATTAGAAGTTTGATTGGGAGATTAATTTGCTAATATGGTGATCCAATGCATGTCCTTGAATCAATACAAAAGCGCTCAAATATCAAAAGATACCAATCAACTACTTGGATCAAGAACAAGATTAATTAATCAATTTCATCTAAAAATTTCAAAACAAGCACACTAATTGCTAGCTAACAAATACTCCTAATTGCTAAAAAGAGTGCACCCATGCACCCTACAATGCAACCTAGCTAGCTAGTAGATTATTTTAACTTAACAAGCTTATTACCAATAATTAGAATCAATTCTCAAATCATAACCTCATTAGACCTAGAATAACCTAGAATAACCTAAAAAGCTAACATAAGTGGATGCAACAAGTTAACTAGAGCTAGTTAACCAAGGCACAATGCTTTCTTATCTCTCCTTGCGTGCCAGTCAAAACTGATATATTCCCCATTTTAACCATTGACACGGCGAAATCTGCGAAGAACTCTGTGGTGTCGGTACTATTATTTGCCTGACGAAGGATGTAGGCTTTATTTACTGGATCAAGCATTAAGGTATCGTCGGAGAAGAAGAGGCTTCTTCTTTTGGCCAGATTCTTGAAATAGCTAGTGTCAAAGGTCGTGAAGCTACCAGGATCAATCTCTACAAGGGTAGTTTTATCATTAGGCTTGCATTTTACTTCTAATTTCTTCCGGTAAAACTTGTCCATCCTCGGGTCGGCTTTTTTTGTTTTGTTGAAGTCATAGAGGCGGTCATTGAAAGACGAACAGTGTGAAGTTCCAAGGGTGTGCCCCCCTATTTCAATAAAGCAGAAAGAAAAAAAAATAAAGAAAAGAAATATATGAGTGCATGCGAGAAAAAAGTTATATTAAAAGTTCTCCTCAAATGTTTTCTACATATATATATATGCAATGTGTTTATAATGAAATGTGAATTAATCCAATGCTTGCTGATCTAGTAAGCAATTTGCTTCATGCAAATAAGGAAAAAAATTCTAACAGAGGAGGAGGTATGATCTGTTGGAATTCAATTGAGAGCAGTAATATGTACCTGAAAGAACCAATTGATCTTTAGCATCTAAGCGTTCGGTATGTAGAATTTGTTCAATGCTTGCTGGGCACTCATGAAAGGTGGTGGAAGATTGATCTGAGCATCATTTGAGACCGATCGATTACCGTCTCTTCGTCCTGTCGGTACATCCCATGTGGGTCCATTTGTCTAATTCAAAAAAGAAAAAAAAAAACGAGGAAATTAATGCAATTAACTAAATGTTTTCATTTTCACAGATTAGTCATGCATGACTTCTTAATAGGCACTTGAAGATATATATAATTGTATGTGTGTGTGTTTGTGTAAATTAATGAATCTGCATGTGTTTACCAGACACAACATCTCTAGCCACAAGTGCGATGGTATCAGCACAAGATACGATTCCCGGACAAGCCGCCTCCAATTTTGCCTTAACCTTATCAATTGCGCCATATCCTCTCAGACTTAAATTTGGAATGGAGTCTTTTTCCGCCGGATTTGCCGCTGTACCATTCAACAAGACTGATCCATCACAACCCTAAAGACAAGTTGAATTTAGACACTGTTATTAAAAAAATTCCAAGTAAACAAAACATGAGTAATTATATGATACGAATTAAGTGAATATATATAAGTAAGTTGCATACATTTACGAAGCAATCATGAAAAAACATCCGAAGAAGAGGGCCAGCGAGAGACCGTGCTGTTGTCAATATATTGACGACTTCTGTGCGAATGATGGTTTCGGCATTAGGGCATGTGGAGTTATAGAATCCAACAACTAAACCTTGAGCATCAATTGTGGTTGAGAAGAGGAGCAAAATGGCCAAAATAGGAAGGAGAGGTTTTGCAACGGTAACAAAGGCCATGTTTAATTGATATATAAGAAAGAAAGAATGGATAGAACTGGGGATATTTGAACCTTCTTTTATAGTGATGCCTGGATACTGGGTGCCTAGCTAGCTAGGAGTTAATTAAGAGGAGTAACCGTTGCGTGAAACGATTAATTTATTCAAAAATTTAATTAATTAGTTTGCTGGAAAGAGTTGACTAGAGTACAAAAGAAGGGATGTGCAGATTAATTAAGAAAACAGCGCCGTAGTAAAATTTCCGGTCCATTGCTTCTTAATTATTAAAAAAAACCTTTTTTAAACTAGTCCTTCAAGTTTGACATAATAATAATGCTCTTGGCCATTACTGATTGATTTTTTGGACTTGTTATTTTGTACTCAATTCAAGTTCTATAATATTTTATGGGGGTGCATTATTACTTGTGAGAAAGGACAAGATTGATAGTTCTAAAAAAATATCATAATTTGTCATTCCTCTGCATTACATTTGGTAGAGTATTCATGTCATGAATTTTTGCACAAGTAACCAAAATTAAAAGAGTATCATAATTTTTTTTTATCTCTATTTTTATATTAAGCATGTATATGTTCTGATTCGCCAGCAATTTTGATTAATGGATGAAATTTCGGATTGAATATCAACATTCTGATCAAATATTATAATTCTATACATCTTTTTTATGTTTTATTACGTGTAAAATCTAAATTTATTTAGACACGTACTTGCAACACGTATTTTTCACATGAAAATTGTATCATCTTTCTTATTGGTTATGATTTCTTTCTATTTTTTAAATGTCATTCAAGGAATTTTTAAAATTTCTTACTATTTTTATATAGCATTTAAGGAATGTCATTTGTCATTTAATATGACATTTTGTTTGAGATTATGAAAATATGTCAAAAAAAAAAAAATATATATATATCATTTAGAATGTTATCTAGGTGTAAATATCATTTAAGAAATATTATTTGTCAAATTGTCTAAATTTTTTATGAAAATATGTCATTTTTTGTATGAGTTTTTTTTGTGTTCTCTTATAATATGTTCCGTTATAATGCATGGGCATGATACTAGTAAGAGTTAACAAACGTAGTGGTTCGGTCCTCTATATCACATTTGGCAGAGTATTCATGTCAAAAAAAATTGCACAACCATCAAGTAGCAAAATTTGTACTAAAGGGTTATTAAAATTTTCATGACATCAACCATCAAGTTATAACAAAATTAATGGTTTGATCTCTGTATCACACTTTGCAAGTTATTGTGTCTTGAAAAATTATAGAAAGTATAACAAGATAACAAAACCTACTAAAGAAATGTAGGTTGGATCTAAAAGTGTATCTGGCAATTAAGAGGGGGAAAAACAACTGACAGACTCAGAAAACTAATCTGATTCAACTTGAAATCAAACTTAATCCCGCTTAATTTTTTTTTAAATTTAAACTAATACAACAATATTACAAGTTGAATGGGTTCTAGTTGAGTTTTTGGGGTTTTCGGTTTTTTTTGTTGCTAGCTTCTACTTTTTAGGAGCTTGTCCTTATATTTGTAGGAAATAATCAGCTGAAATTTCGAGATCGGGTACTATTCATCCTGAAATCCTCTGAAATCCGAAATCCAGCCATCGAATTTTTTCGAGAACGCATCTTGAAACAGCTGGTTTTTCTTGCATGCATCTCGGAACAGTTCGATGGCTGGATTTGAATTGCAAGAATTTCAGGGTGAATAGTACCGACCTCGAATTTCAGCAGATTCGGATCCATATTTGTAGGGTGCGTTATTGGCTTGGCCTTTTGGCTACCAGTCCTATGTAATTAAACATTTTTTCTATCAATATATCTGTTAGCTGTTAAATTAAACTAATACGAATATGATCCCAGTAGATTCAGTAGATTTAGTAGCATAAGGCTTCTTATATCGTTATATATATATATATATATATATAAATGAAATTTCATTTATGATATAATATTTGAGTCGAGATTTCATTTATTTTAAACGCCTGAAATACCCAAAGTATCATAAAGAATGGTTGTTTAATTTAAACTATTATTTTAATATTCTTCCATTTATTTTGACATTTGAAATACCAAGAATATAAGCCTAGATGTGCACAAAAAGTAGCTATAGAAAACTAAACCAAATTTTTATCACGTTTTAAATTAATTATTTTAGTGTTGCAGGGTTTAAAAAGAAGGAACAAAAAATAATAAATAATGTTTTCTCAAAAAAAAAAGAAAAAAAAATGGCCTACCCTACCTAATCTAGAATTCGGATCCAGCGAAGTAACTCAATCAGTGAGTTTTGGATCGAGATCGTCCGATTCGAATCTGCGAAAATTCATTCCCGAAGTGAGCGCACACATCCCAACAACGAAATCGAATCCCGAGATGATCTCGGCGACGAATTCGAATCGAACGTGTCTCGATCCAAAACTCAAAAATTGAGTTACTTTAGGGGATCCAGCCCTAATCTAGGTGTTATATATTTTAGCCCAACTAGCAGTGTTTTAAGATTTATTTTTTTTTTTTTTTTTGAAAAATGGCTTGGCAGAAGCTCGATGTTTGTAAGAACTTGGTCTAAGAATTTATTGCGCCTTATTGATCGGAGAGACCGGGGCCAAGGCATGTGTTTTGCATTGGATTTCAGTGTCAATTATATTACTAGGAAACACCAAATTAGGATACCAACTTTGATAGCTGGATTGCAATAGTGGTTCATGTTTATTTGTGTGCTCTTGCTTCAATGCCATCATTGTGTACTATACATAACGTAACAGTACAAGCTCGCTTAGAGCGGAAAAAACATGCAGTGCCGTGCAGTGCCATGACTAACACACCGTGACTTTGGTCTCGTACCGTGTCATGCCGTGACCAAGTTAATTTTTACGTGTCGTGCCGTGAGTAAAATGTCAAGAGGTGATCACGGTACGCGAATGGTCATGCCACGTAAGTCACCCCGTGTCTAAACGTGTCGTGACCATATGTGACTCGCGTGACCATGTAATCATAATTTAGGTTAGTTTATTCAAGATTCACCATTAAATCAATATCTAATGGTCCTAATTGCACGTGACTCGCGTGACTACGTGTCGTGCCGTGCCGTGAGTAAATCTTTCACGTGTCGTGCCAAAGTTTCAAAAAATAACCACGGCACGCAAATAGTTACGGCATGGGACACGCAAGTCACGGCACGTAACTGATACGCGTACCGTGCCGTTATGTGATGGAGCCAGTTCCGCCGTGCCATTTATCCCACTCTAGGCTTGCTGCACGTTTAACTATCTACACTTAAAAATAAACATACACTGTTACTCACTTATACTGATCAATTCCCTTCTAATGCTATGATAATATTATGATTGCTATCATTATTGTTATTATCAACTGGATTTAATAATATATATTTATGTTTTGTCAAGAGATTGGACATTGTTGCAGATTTAAAGCAAGAAAAATGCAAGGAACAGTTGCATGAAAAATTATTGAGAATTTTATAAAATACTCTCCCAATTCATCATTTTTGGAGGAAAATTATTAACTGATGTAAGAAAATAAAAATATCTTAGATTGGCTGCCCATCTCTCTTATTCTCCCTGGTTAATTTATGAATGAGTAGAACTAGGGTGTTCTTAAGTTCACCCAAGTTCTTTTATGAACTCAACTTTAAAGTTGATCGGATTAGCTTTAAACGATGAATCTAAACCGTTCAAATCTATCTACCTTACGAGTGATGTGTCTACATACAAAAATTTTAAATTGTAGAATTAATTTTGTATAGAGTCAAGTGGTCAAAATACGTTCAAAAAATGAATACATTAAAATTAATTTATAAACCTTTTAATTTTAACTACAGTAACTTAAAATTTAAAATTAAAATTTTAAAATAAAATTATTCGATATGATTTATATCATTTCCTCTATGCACACGTAAAAGATCGATTATGACATTTCAATTTTATTTTAATTAGTATCAAGAGTTAGCAAATATATGCTGTTGTAGATAAATTCTTGATTTTTCAAATTATTAATTCATAAAAAATCAAATCCAAAAAGTAATAATTTTTTATATGTATGTAGAGAAAATAATATAGATCACATTTAACAGTTTTATTTTGACATATAAATTTTGAACTTTTGTTATTAGAAAATTAAAAAGTGAAAAGATATAAAAAATAAAAGCATTTGAGCCTTTCTCTTATATTATATGTGTATCTTATTATTCAACTTGCTAGAATATTATTAAAGTTTGCTAGAGTATCGGCGATTTGAATTTATTTTGCGAATGTTGAAGTTCACTTTCCCCCAATTTAAAATTCATCTTAGACATATTATGGATCCATATCTTACTAAATTTTACATAATTTTTAGAATTTTTTATTATTTTTTTAATAAATAAGAACTCACTACTTTGGAATGGTTCAAAATCTTTAGATGGGGTGATTTTCTACCTATCTATAAAAATAGTAAGAGAATTAAAAAATATATATAAAAAAAATTTGGTTTCCATATACATTATTTATATGAAGATTATATTAGACGATTTGAATCGATTAATTGAACTTAATTTATAAACAGAAATATTAATTCATAACACATATTGTTCCACACTTTACAAAGTACCATAGCCTCACTCTTATGAATTATCTTGTATATCAGTATTGTTGGACTTTCTAAGGAGATAGATTGTTGGTGAATGGTTAAAGAAAATATAGACTAATAATTCATGAGACAGTTTAAATGTCTCTATTTTTTTTATCTCCATCACGCTTTCATATTTTAATTTTCTAATAACAAAGATTTAAAAACTTATGTTAAAATAAAATTATCAGATGTGATATATATTATTTTCTCTACATACACATAAAAATTTATTACTTTTCGGTTTCGTTTCTATATGAATCAATAAGTTGAAAAATCAATGTCCAGAATTTATCCATATAAATGTATTTTTGCTAGCCCTTGATACAGATCAAAACAAAGTCAAAATATCGTGATCTTGTATATATGCATAGATAAAATGATCTAAATCAAATCTAACAGATTTATTTTAATATTTGAGTTTTAAATTGAATTTATTAACATTTAAAAATAGAGACATGATGGAGACACAAAAAATGAAGACGTGTACCATTCTAATAATTCATAACAATTAATTAATTAATTATTATTGATATTAATAAATTAAATAGGGGCTTGATCCTTACTTTTATTAAATAAATTAAACAGCAACTTCTGAGTATATTGTGAACCGTAATTTTTCTTCTGAATATATTGTGATATGGTGTTCATCATTATGGTTGGATATGTGATTTGAATGTTAGTCAGTATCAACAAATTAGTTTAAAATAAGTTTGATGTGTTTTATAGAATTTGAGAAGGTTATTATAATATCCTAATATATATTATTAGTGTTTTCTAGAATTTGAGAAAGGCTCCTTGTCTTTTAGATCCAGCAAGAATGGTGATCATATTCACATTTTTTAAATAAAAATTTCAGGTTCAATTTTTACAATTTTTTATAATTAATGATGGGGTTTACAAGGACCTCATTTTTTTTTTAGAAAGAAACTTAATTACCTTATGGTAGAAGCCGACATTTTTATTAATATCCAAAGTTTAATACAAATTATTAATTATACCCAGAATCGGACCAATTATCGAAATATACCCAAGCCGGCCATTTTCCTGGCCGGCTATGTTCCCTCCCTAAGCTGGCCAGAAAATGGCCGGCTATGTACCTTTTTTTTTTTTTTTTTTAAACGCCAAAAACTCTATAAAATAGCACCCCCTCCCTTCAGATCTTCACACAGCCCGAGGCAGCTCGCTATTGTTGAGGTAATATTTTTTTTTATTATTATTAGTATTTTTTTATTATGTTTTTTATTTTATATATTAATTAATTAGTTAATTGTTTACTATTAGTTAATTGTTTACTATTTAGTTAATTGTTTACTATTTAGTTAATTGTTTACTATTTACTTAATTATTTACTATTTAGTTAATTGTTTACCATTTAGTTAATTGTTTACCATTTACTTAATTGTTTACCATTTACTTAATTGTTTACCATTTACTTATTGTTTACCATTTAGTTAATTGTTTACCATTAGTTAATTGTTTACTATTTACTTAATTGTTTACATTTACTTAATTGTTACCATTTACTTAATTGTTTACCATTTACTTAACCATTTACTTAATTGTTTACCATTTACTTAATTGTTTACCATTTACTTAATTGTTTACCATTTACTTAATTGTTTACTATTTACTTAATTGTTTACTATTTACTTAATTGTTTACCAGTCAATTGTTTACTATTTAGTTACCTGACAAATGTTTACCATTTAGTAACCTGACAATTGTTTACCATTTTCTAAAATGTAGTTTGTTTACCATGGCCTTTATTTCATTACACTATGGTGGGAAGATGCTTAATAGTGCACAAGGGGCGTATTACAACAAAGATGCAGCTCATTCATTAATGATTTCAGATGACATCTCACTTTTAGACCTGAAATCCATAGTTTACACACACACCGGTTACAACCCAGAAAGGTGCGACCTAGAATTGGCAACCCGATATTGCCATCGCTCCAACGGAAAATTTATGGTTGCGAAACTGGTAGATGAGAGTACGTGGAGAGGCATGTATGGTTATTTGAGGTCAGAAGGGAATTTTCTAATATAAATATTTGCTAGAAGAGTTCCGGTAGAGCCCGGGGTTGGAAGTTCGGGCTCTGGGTCAGCGGCACCACATTATACCCCACAACCAGAAACCTACAGACGTGACTCCACCTTACTCCTCAACGAACCTGACCCAGAACCCTACAACTACGTCACTCCACCAGCACCTCAACGAAGACACTCAGTTGCATCCCCACCTAGACACAATCGAGGCAGACCAAGACACTCAGTTTCAACCCCACCTAGATCCGTAAATGCCACTCCTTTACCGTTACCTCCAGTATCACCTTACCCCAGACCTGCACCAGTAGACGATGCAAGCTGCCCGGACTTTAAAGATATTAATGAAATACCGGAGGACGATCTGAGGAGCGGGGATGAATTTGAGGGAGAAATGTGGGGGGATTCAGATCACGTGGAAGGTTGCGATGAAGACAGGCCGGTTGAAACAGCTGAAAGGCATACTTATGAGGGGGGGCCGCTTAGTGGCCGGACTGATACGCACCCGTTCCCAGACCTTAATGATGTTTCAGAGTTTAGAGAAGCAGATATTGGTTATTATGGGCAACGGATTGAGTACAAAGGTGAGCTGAAAGCAAACCAATATTTTAAAAGCAAAGAAGACCTAATGAAGAAGATCAGAGAGCACCATATAACTAAGAATCTGGAGTTCAGATCTTGGAAAAGTGACAGGGATCGGGTTACTCTGTTGTGCAAGGACAAGAATTGCCGTTACGAGCTTAGGGCAAAGCCGACGGGATGTGGAGACGCATGGGTTATAACTAAGCAAGACAGGCCTCACACATGTAGGACTGAGAGTACGAGGAACGACCACGAATGTCTGACGGCATCACTCATTGCCGATGTCATTGAGAACGCCATTAAAAAGGACCCGTGTATGAGCATCCGGACGGTGGCAGACATTGTTTTGTCTGTGTATGACAATGTGACACCTAAATACAACCGACTGTGGAGGGGCCGTGAGCTGGCAATAGCCCGACAATTTGGGAGTTGGGAGATTTCATACAGCTTGCTGAGACCACTGTTGCTTGCAATTTGCCACAACAATCCCGGCTCGACGCACCAATTTCTGACCAGCCCGGTACGGAATAAGGAAACAGGACTAATCATGCCAGGTGTTGCCCAGTTCAGAGCCGTAGCCTGGGCGTTTGGTCCATGCATTGCGGCGTTCCAGTACTTGAGACCAGTGATCAGCATCGATGCCTGCTTCTTGTCTGGGAGATATGAGGGGAGGCTTTTGATAGCTTGCGGCTACGATGCCGAGAACCAATTGTTGCCTATTGCATTTGCAATTGTGCGGCAGGAGGATACTGAGAATTGGGGTTTTTTCTTGCAGTGGTTGCCTGTGTAAATTTGTATGTGTCATATCGGACCAGCACAAGGGGATCAAAGCTGCACTGACAGCTGAATACGGATGGCCTCCCGAGCTTTTTGTGCACAGGTATTGTATGCAGCATGTTGCTGACAACCTGTTCAAGAACTGTGGAGGAGACAGATGGTACGGATGGAGGTTCAGGGAAGGAGCAAAGAGGAAGAAGCCGAGAAGATTGAAAGAGATGTTCGAAGAGTTTGCTCATGTATGTCTAACTTATAACATTTCGTTTAATTATTTTATAAGAATTTTATGAAAATGAAATAACACCTTTGTTTTTGTGCAGCTAAATCCGAAGTGCAATGCGTATTTAAAGAGAGTGGGCAAAGTACGTCCTAATGATGTGATGGAGCCGTCCAATTATGAGAAAATTTTTCAAACCTGTGATGGAGGATACAGGTTTGGTATCATGACAACAAACGGCTCCGAGTCACTCAACAATGTCTTACGAAAGAGTCGTAGCTTGCCTGTTTGTGCCGTAGTTGAGGATACGTTCTACACGTGCAACAGATGGTTTGTTGAGCGGCGTCAGCGAGCAATGGAATTACAAGACAAGGGACAGGTTCTTTCTGACCGGGTTTTGCAAAAGATCAAAAAACGTTGGGGGAAAGCTTCAAAAATGAAATTGGTGCATTGCACGCAGGGCCAAGGTCAGTACCAAGTTTCATCCCCAAATGAGTACGTTCCTTGCACCCGTAGCGATATGGGCAACATGGAACCCACTCACATGGAGTTCATGTATATTGTGACGCGCGGTCCCGACAGACAAATGGAATGCACTTGCAGAGGTATTCAGTTAACTTCTATTCCGTGCGCTCATGTCTTGGCTGTTTGCCGTGACCGAAACTGGCAAGATGACGACTTTGTTGCAGACTGGTATAAAACACCCTATCTTGTGAGTACTTGGAACCATGTGTTCAATCCAATTGGCAATATGGGAGACTGGCCTCCTAACCCTGGAGACAGAATCCTTCCGAGTAGTGGTTGGATTAGGAAGGGGAGGCGAAAACACATCCGTCGTGTAATGACGATGGATGAAATGGAAAGTAGACGAATGGGGCATCATCAGCCTCGCCATTCCACTTACGATAGGCAACGAAGAGATATGTAACATTCATCCAAAATTATTTTTCTTTTCAATTTATACCAACTTACTAAGTAACACATGCAAATGCAGAGGCAAGAAACGCAGCAAATGCGGCATAAAATGAGCGAGTAATGGCGTCGGGAAGTGGGTCCGGAGGGCCACGGCGTAGCACAGCTACAAGCCGTTTAGATGCAACTGTTATGTATGCCGAAGCAATGGGAGAGGCAGTTGCCATAGGAGGAGAGGCAGTTGGGGTGCAAGGGGAGCCATCTGGGATCCAACCGAAGAGGTCCACTACTAGATGTACAACAAGAGCATCTACAAGCCAAGCAGGGCCATCTGCAGCCCAGGCCGGCCCATCTACAAGCCAAGCAGCGCCATCTGGAGCCCAGGCCGGCCCATCTAGTGAGCAACCAGAGCCTGTTAGACCATCTCGTAGGGCATCTTTCGCAAGTGGTTTACTTCGGGGATTACCTTTTAGACGTAGCAATAATAGGTGATTTATATGCATGTTGTAAAAATTGTGTGGACTCTATTTGCATTTTGTGTGTACTTTATTATTTTGTACGAAACTCAGAAATGAAATATTTGACTCTAATAGAAATCACCTAAAACAAAAATAATGCGGTTTAAAAAAAAAAAAAAAAAGGTACATAGCCGGCCATTTTCTGGCCGGCTTAGGGAGAGAACATAGCCGTCCAGAAAATGGCCGGTTTGGGTATATTTCGATAATTGGTCCAATTCTGGGTATAATTAATAATTTGTATTAAACTTTGGATATTAATAAAAATGTCGGTGGTAGAAGTAACAGAGGGGAGGGATCTCAAGGTACATTTATAAAATTGTAGTTGCTTTATGATCACACCTCATCATTTTTGTCTAATTAAACCAAACCAATGTAAGGTGATATTATTAAATTATAAAAATATAATCATCTCTGCCAGTTGGATCTTGACCTGTCATTCCAGACTTCAAATGCTCTGTTTTCATCTGGAGTAGTGTTGTTTGTGTTTGCTTATACCACACACAAATGATTATTTTTTGTTTTTTGATGCCGGAATGATTGGTCAATAGATCTTAATACAACGGCACTCAACAAATACTTGAGCAATTTTTGCGTTATGGGAATTTCGGTTGTGAAAATTCGCATTCTAATGGTCAAAGAACATGTTTTGCGATTGGAATATTTCTTTTATTCAAAGAGTATAGAAGGCTCTAGGTTAATTATGAAATGCATTAATAGGATATATATGAGGAGGAATCCGATTACCATATTTTTTTGTTATCACAAAAGTTACCACAACCATTTTCTACATTTTCAAAGTCCAAATCGTCGATCTAAACCGTTCAACATGATCTCCACAATAAAATGTGCTTGCAGATCAAATTTTACATTTTTTTGAATTTTTTTATTATTTATTAAGTATTTTACAAAACCTAGTCAAATTGAGACCATTGAATTTTGTACCCATCTTAATAAAGAGTAAAAAAAAATTAAAAAAATGTAAAATTTGTCATTTTATTGTGGAGATCATGTTGAACGGTTTGGATCGACGATTTGGAGTTTGAAAATATAGAAAATGGTTGTGGTAACTTTTGTGGTAACAAAAAACGTGGTAATCGGATCCCTCCTATATATATATATATATATATATATATATATATATATATATATATATATATATGAGATGGGCTATTGTACTTCGCGAAGTAAAACCCCCGTTTACTTCACGCTCATATTTTCATTTTCAAAATCCAAACAACCGATCCGAACCGTTCAACATGTTCTAAATATTGAAATGTGCTTGGAGACTAAATTTTACATTTTTTGGAATTTTTTTACTATTTATTAAGCCACTTTGAAAGTTTCTGATCCAACGGTGAACAGTAAAAAACAGTAAAATTTTCTGGACCACCAGATCAGAAACTTTCAAAGTGGCTTAATAAATAGTAAAAAAAATCCAAAAAATGTAAAATTTAGTCTCCAAGCACATTTCAATATTTAGAACATGTTGACGGTTCGGATCGGTTGTTTGGATTTTGAAAATGACAAAATATGGCCCGAAGTAAACGGGGGTTTTACTTCGCGAAGTACAATAGCCCATCTATATATATATATATATATATATATATATATATATATATATATATATATATATATATATATATATATATATATATATATAATATGATGATACAATATTGCATGACAAATTATGTAAATACCTTTAATATATTTTACACAACATTTTTGTAAAGCCTGCTAATTATCATCTAGAGTATTTTTATTTTAGGGCTCCACATAATGTTCATGACTTGTAACTAATTCGGGATCAGTGCAGGTTTAACTAGAGGCGGAGATAGCTTAATAGAATGGGGTCAATTGATCCTCATTTTTTTTTTGAAAAATATTGAACTATGCTTTTGTTCTATACTTTATAGTAAAATGCTACATGTACAAGAAAATTAACCCTCATATTTTTTTGTAAAATTTTACACTATTGACCCTCATTCTTTTAAAAAAAAATTACTTGTGTACAATTTGAGAGACTTCTAGCATTTTAGAACATTTTTTAATCAAAAAAATCAAAAAGCTCACATAGAGATCATGACTCACGAGACAATTCTTATTTTATGTTATCTCTCTCTGATTCTCTCTCTCTGACTCACCACTTACTAAATTTTTTTTTTTACCCCCATTCAATCAAACTCTGCCTCCGCCCCTGGGTTCAACTTGCCAACAACTCGAGTTAGAAATGACTTGAGTTGACTGACTCAGTTGACTCATGAGTTGAGTCCGAGTTGCCTCCAACTCGAATCAGTATAATTTAGTAATTTTAGACACTATTATTTTTTTTTGAAAAAAAGTGGTCATTGCCACCGATTTTCATTAGAAAATCACGAGGGGTGAAGATGATACCAAGCTGGTACCAACTCACCTAAGTTCTCACATCAATCTTTAGACACTATTGTAAATTGTCGATTGTGTTAGTAATTTGATAATTATTAGACTTTTTATTATATACTAGAAATTGTCATGTTAATGTGTACATTGTTTATTTTAGACAGTTAATTTGTCTCAATATCAAAATCACTAATTTCAACGAGTTAGCTCACGAGCTACGAGTTGACTTAAGTTGTTCGGGAGTTGATTCCGAGTTAAATTTTCAACTCGGTTCTAAATGAGTAACTCGAGTTGACTCAGCTTACGAGTTGACGAATTTAACCCAAATTGCCTCCAATTCGCTCATGACTCGGCTCGGTAACAACCCTACCTTCACGTCACACACCAACATCAATCATTGTCAGGGGAACTGGATTTTGACCAAAGGGCTTTGGACATAATCTCATCCAAAGCCTGGCCTTACCGTTTAATTTGCTTTAAGATTTGTGCCAATATATTTAAAACTTAATAGCTCTGAATAGCTCTGTAAATCTAAATCATCTGTGTAAATTTTAACACAGATCGGATAATTTACAACGGACTTTGGATGAGATTTTGTCCAAAACTCTTTGGACAAAAACTCCACCCATTGTCAGGAGTTGATTATATCACTTTTATATAACGTTTTCACTTAATACCATAGGACGGATGGTAGTAAGGAAAAAAGAGTATGTAATTTATAATTTTATAATTTTTATTTGTAACAAATACTTTTCATTCTTCTTATAAAATAAAATTATACTGCACTAAAAGAATTCAATCTGTGCCAGATTAATACAAACAATACCAACCATTGAAATTATAAACTGTTTATTTTTAATCTTTGTAAAAGATTCATTCTTCACATAAACATGATTCACACTTGTTGTAATAACCAATTATCAGTATGCCTGGTACAATACTAACTATTTGCAGACGAAATTTAGAGCAAAATCATTTTATATAATTTTTTGACATTTAGCATAACTCCTAATTCGTAATATGGACTTTGTTGTTTAACTCCTAATTCAGTAACCAATAGAGTGGAAAAAACGTGCCGTGCCGTGACTAACACGCTGTATTTTGGTCTCGTACCGTGCCGTGCCGTGACCAAAATGTCAATGGGTGGTCACGGCACGCGAATGGTCACGCCGTGCCTAAACGTGCTATGACTCGCGTGACCATTTAATCATAATTTAAATTAGTTTATTCAAGATTTACCATTAAATCAATATCTAATAGTCTTAATTACACGTGACTCGCGTGACTACGTGTCGTGCCGTGCTGTAACTAAATCTTTCACGTGCCGTGCCGTGCCGTGCCGTGCCGTGCCGTGCCGTGCCGTGCCGTGCCGTGCCGTGCCGTGCCGTGCCGTGCCGTGCCGTGCCGTACCGTGCCGTACCGTGCCGTACCAAAGTTTCAAAAGATGAGTACGGCACACGAATAGTCACGGCATAGGACACGCGAGTCACGGCACGTAACTGACACGCGTGCCGTGCAGTTCCATACCGTAACCGTGCCGTTCCGTGACGGAGCCGGCTCCGCCATGCCATTTTTCTCACTCTAACCAGTCTCTGTGTGAAAACTCGGTTGTTCTGAAAATTGAAGAAGTTAGGCCCAACTCTATTTTGTAAGGTGAAGATATTAGTTCTATGTATCCTAGCAGGTGCAGGGCCCATTAAGAGCCCACTTATTGTATCGGTATTTCTTTCTATTTTTTTTTTTTTTTTGCTGAATAGTTTCTATTAGAGGTGAAAACGGTATGGATAATATTTGATTCATATTCGATCCGTATTGGAAAAATTAAATGTGGATATCTTATATTCGAATATCCGTGTAGATATGGATACTGATATAGTTTTACGTTTCAATTATCTGTATCAGAATAGTAGATATATATTATGAAAAAATATTGTTATTCATCATTATAATTAGATAAATATTATGAATTTTAGTATTTTTTAATATTTTTTATATTATTTTTATAAATATCTGATTTGATCCGTATCTGTATTTGTATACGGCTGATATCCGATCCGTATCCGTATCCGAAAAATTAAAAGGAATATGGATATGGTTTTACCACTATCCTCTTCGTATCCGCTCCGTTTTCACTCCTACTTCCTATCCATGAAAAATACAAAGGCCCAGTTCGACAACGAGAGGAATAGAAGTTAAATAGAGGAATTGTAGAATTGAGAATTGATCATTCTTTCAAGATATTTCACTATTCCATTCTTATGTTTGACAAAGTTGATAATTGGAATTGTGGAAATATAAAATTATTAAATATGAACATAAATTGAAAATGACTATTATAATCTTATTAACTTTATTCTAAGTATTTGGAGATAACATCTCAAAATTTAATAGGCCAAAAATCTACATGATATTTCGCTTCTTTTCAATTTTTATAACGTAGCTAATGGGACAAGAAAAAAGGATGAGTTTTGGGAAATAAATACATCAGCTCAAATTTTAACTATACTGTTTTTTATTTGTGCCCCTACATTTTTTTATTCCGAATAGCAAAATTAGTAACATCAACAGAAATAAAACCAACAGCCAATCATAAGAGAAAAATAATTCAACAAAAAATGTTTATTATGAAGGAAAGTCTACTGGACAATATATATATACATACACCCAGTTAACTAAAATAGGCAATAAAGGATATAATCACAGTGTCAATATTTCAAACATGATTGTTAAATTTTAAAGCATCTTCTCCATTCCATTCATGCCCTTGCATTCATCCAGGACCTGGATTCCCGGCTGCTTGGAAGAGTCAGATTGTCCGGTCAGGACGACTTCACTTGCTCCAGAAGAGGGGAAAATAAAAAAAGTAGCGGAAGGGAGCGATTACTGTTCGACGAGAAGTTCACCTCCAAATCAGAATATAAGTTCACTGTTTAAAAAAAAGTTTCAAACTAACAAACCTCCCTTCTCTTTCTGTTAATAAACTTTCACCCCTTTTTGTGTTGCACAACCTTAGAATGGTAACATTAAAAATTTCCAAAAGAGCATGGTAAGATTAAAATTTAAAAAAATTAAGGGGTAACTGAAAAAATTTCCGCCCATACAGGAACAATGCCCTCTTCTGTCGTCCGATCCGGATCTGATGGTTGAGATTTACAAATTAATCCTTCGTCGTCGGCCTCCGCCTTCCTCTCCGTCTAATCCTCTCTCTAGAATTCTCAGTGTTACACCTTTCTCTTCCGATCAGCACCCATCCTCTTCCGATCCGCCGTCTTCCGCGCACCCCTCTTTCTCCTCCCTCCGCCGCCTTCTCCTCTCTCCGCCGACCGTCTCCTCCTCCGCTGACCTCTTTTCTCTCTCCGTCGACCTTCTGCGCTCAAGCTCTTAAGGTTTTTCTCTCTCTCATTCTTTGTTAGTGCGTCTGATTGATATTTTTTAACGAAGTGAAATAATTCTAATTTTCTATTCCGTCTTTTTTGCTGCTAACTAATTTTGGATCAGTGTTAAAGTTTCCTCAACTTTTTTTGCATTACTATTCTCTGGTTATGCTCTATTCATCCACCCAAACAAACTTGTTACAATTAATTCTTGTGGCAAACGTCACTAGGCATCACTTGTTACAATTAATTCTGCGTTATTTTGAATATGCAGCTCCTAGTTTAGTAATTCCATGCAATACTAACAGATTGTATTTCTTACTACTTGCTTACAGCTTCAATGGCATTGAGACACGGAATGAAGCAGCGGCATCTCTTTGAAAGTTTCTTAAACCTCTCCTTCATGCAAGAGAGATATTATACATCCAAAATAAATTGGAGGGAGCTAAGACCAATGATTCTAAAGCGGGCCAGAAACCGGACAAAATACTACCCAATAAGGCGCATGGTACCAGTAGCAGAGGAGGTAATTAGAGCAAGAGAAGCATTAATACAAGGTGTTTCAGCTCTACTCCAAGTTGTTCCTGTGAAGTCATGCGAGTAAGACAGACTGACATACGTCAGCTCAATCATTTCTATTTGAAATTCACTTGGGAAGTAGAAAATTTTGCATTAAAATTATTGAATATTAACTTTGTTGCCAGCAGAAAGTACTGGATATCGATATGCATTCTGTTAGAAAAATCTTTTAATTTTGGTTGGTTGCCATAAATTGATGGGTGTATTCCAGTGTTTTATGGAATTATGGTAACGGCAATACTGAATTGATAATTATGCCTGGTTGATTTTTTTTTGCCTCTGCCACCGTTCACTGCTACATAATGCTCAGTAAAACAGAAATTGAGTCCACAAGAAATAAAATAAACAATATAGTGAACTTTGCAATTAGGATGGTAACAACTTGTTTCAACCTAGTGTCATGCAGCTCAGATTGGTAGCAGTACATATTGGATCAAATTGAAATGGTTTAAGAACCAAAGTGGGTCACGTCAGGGTCTGCTAGTAGTATACAGGTCATTACCATCACTTGTTTTCAGTTACTAATGTGTGGCTGTCCATCAAATTTACGTTAAATTTTATTTGTGGTATTATGCTATATGTTTATTTTGTTCTTATTAGAGTCTTCAATTGCCTTTCTATGGAGTTTCGCGAAACTCATGCGAAGAGATGATTTATTCTCGAACAACTGAAATAGTTTGATGAAACTTCCATTTTTGATATATCAGTTAAAACAATTTTCTCATTCTAATGTGTTGTTTCCAGGTTTTGCCCTGAAGTGTATGTAGGTGAGACAGGTCACTTCATGAAAACATGCCGTGGTTTCAAGCAGCTGGCAAAGGACCAGCCTCACAAGTGGATCGACCCCCAATTAAAAGACATCCTGGTACCAGTTGAGACCTATCACCTTACCGACCCTTTTCAACCTGAAGCTATAAACCACAACCAGCGTTTCAATTTCACTCGCATCCCTGCTGTTCTAGAGCTCTGCTACCAGGCTGGAGCTGACCTCCCACAAAATGCATTGGACATGCAGGGCTTCCATGTGGCAAACCAAGGAATACATAGTTTTTACCAGCGTTACCTGCGCCACCAGGCCAGTACTGATCTCCCAGAGGGCATCGAAAATCAGAAACAGATAATTTCTTCCTTAGCAAACATGACTTTGGAAGCGTGGGAGAGGCTTAGATTTGGTGTTCAAAAACTGTTATTGGTCTATAATGCAAAGGTATGTCAACATTGCCCTGAACTTCATGTGGGACCCACAGGACATAAGGTGAGAACATGTGGGATGTACAAGTACGAGGCATGGAGGGGTGCCCACATGTGGAAACGTGCGGAGGTGGATGATATTGTGCCACAGAATATTGTGTGGCACAGGCGACCACATGATCCCGTTGTGCTTGAGGATAGTGGAAGGGACTATTATGGCCATGCACCGGCTGTGGTCGAAATATGTGTACAAGCTGGTGCAAGAGTGCCTAAAAAGTACTTTTCCATGATGAAAATGCATGGTTTAGCACCAAAATTGTAGTTGTACAAGAAATTAATTTGTTTAGTGTTATAGAGCAGTTTTGTTTAGAAATGGGCAATCTTTTTTATTTGAATAATACTGCTAATTTGCTCATGAGGAAACAGTCGGCAATAATTTTTAGTTTACGAGGCTCATACCCATTGCACAGATTCTGTATACATATGATGTATACTGATTAAATTTTCAAATTTTCTGATACTTCCCTTGCCTTGCTGGTTCTTTTTGAGTGATATGCTAAGTGTTTATTTGGGTATTGGATTTTGCCCAAAGGGCTTTGGATATGATCTCATCTAAAGCCGGGCCTTATCATTTGATTTTTTCTTTAAGATTTGTGCCAACATATTTATCCAAAGCCCTTTGGACAAAAATCAGATTGTTTACAACTGGTTTTGGATAAGATTTTGTCCAAACCCTTTAGACAAAAACTCCACCTGTTCATACTTGATGGAACAACTAAAGTCTAAACTCTTTATTCTATAATTTAGACTTTGACCAAACACCATTTACCGGAATAATTTCCCATTTGGTGTTACTTGTTAGGTGATATAAATTGTACAGTTGAGAAAATATGTGCATCTTCTTTGGAAACTTTTATGATTGCCACGTTGATGGGAAATCAAGTCAAATTTTGTGGGATTCATTTGTCCTTTTCTGCCGCGCAGGACAACAAATCTCCATTTTGTTTCTCTTTTGTCTTTACACATGGGAGTGGGCATCGGACCTACTCTGGTTCGATAGGTTTAATCACCGTTGATTTGCTTTAAAATTCGTGCAGAATGCTTTAATTCATGCGTGTCTGTTTTAATTTTCGTGCACACAAATCTTAAAGTAAATCGGACGGTAATCATGCTCGTTGAACCTAAAAGTAGGTCCGTTCTCTTGTCTTTAATGTGTCCAAATATGTGTCATTTTCAAAAGTCCTTTTATTTTATTTTCTTACCAAAATAAAGTAAACCTTATATAAACCTTATATGGCCTAATAAAATTAACTAGTGAAGAAATTAGTCATATTTTTTCTGCAAATATATATCACGTTACGTGTGTCGGTCATGTGACGTATTTCTTTGTGTGACATCTATTTTTGATTAAAAATAGCACGTCATGACACATCACGTAAATTATTATTGTTGAGTCACTTGACATGTATGTGACCAATTATATCAAAATTGTTTCTTTATTGTAATTTATTTATTAATATTTTCTTTTTTTTAGTTTTTTATTTTTTCCACAAAATAACCTAAAATCTGTAAAAAAAAAAAACTAAACATAATTAGTCAAATTAAGTTTTGATCACGTCATGTGTGGTCACGGTGTGACGACACGTGATATGATCATTCCTGTGATATGACTGTACTCTATTTTTTTTAATTAAGTCACATGAAAAAAAATTAGTAATGTGTCATAATGTTATAACTAAATCACAAACTATTAGTCACATTACGTCATATTACGTAACATTTTTCTGTCACTAACAATAACAGATCCTTTATGGTATTCAACGTGTGGCCAAATATGAGCTATTTTCAAAAACAACCTTTTATTTTCTTTTCTCAAGTTAGATAAGTAAGTTTATACATTGTTATCCAATCTTGCTTTTTATATAACTAGGTGACGGAATATAATATGTATTATATGTACATGTATTTATAAAAGAAATAGTAAATTTGGACAAATAGATATGATCGAATTATTTTTAATTCCATCTTTCAGTGATGTGCTATTCATCCTTTCAGAATTTAGAACGCCATCTCAGTTAATACATGAGTACATCCACAGATAATCAGAACCAGTATCCTCTGAGGTAACAAAATATTTATGTTTGGATCCGGCAATCAGGCCAATCTGGTTGAGATGATTGGACGGTCCAGATCCAAACAGAATATTCTGTTACCTTACGTGATACGAATTCCATATAATCAGCATAGGGATAGAATAACATGCACGAGAAACAAATCCGACGGTGGTGGAAAATCCGCATGGTTAATTCTATGCTTTTATCGGAACAGAACCATTAGTCGTCGTCCTTTCCGAGATAATGTTCCCTAAACTCGGATCATTGTATCAGTACGAGAGGTTCACGCTTCCATCGCTAAGTAAACCAAACCGCCTTTTTTTTGCCTTCGACCCCATCCTATACGATATATTCCAAGTGCACGCAAGAAGTAACCAAGGCAATAGTATCTTTCCCTTTATATGGACGGCGGAGGGATGGTCTTTAAAAACAAAAGAGATAGTTTCATCTACCCCTGGATTTTTCTGAATTTCATTCCAAGTAAGAGCGGCCTGTCCGATTTTCGGGCGATTTTCTTTTATTTTCAGAGCCCGATCTCCGATCTACACAAAGGTATAAATTTTGTCTCGTCTTTTATTTATTTCAATTTTGATGTAATCAGCGTCAGAAGTGTTGATTGAAGTGCAGTTGTAGTCCCACGATCTATAATTGAAGAAAAAAAAAGTTGTAGTTAATTGTAGATATCTCTGCGATCTGTGGATGTTCATGTTTCGCACCATCTTGTTTTATTTTTGAAAATACTGGATTAGGTATTTGATCGGTTCTCCTTTGTAATCTGCTTCTAAAAATTGTTGTTTAATTGCGGTTGGCTGAATTAATATTTTTCGCACAATAATTATTTTGTTCTTGAAGCGGATTTTTTTTGGGTTTTTTTTATATCTTGGGAAACTAGGGTTTTTGATTTAATAAAATTGCTAGGTAGTTTCTTCCTTTGTTTTCATGTGTGTAATCAAATCCGCATGGGAGTATTATGTAGCCATCATACATTTTTTTTTGTCTAATGAATTGGATTTTAGAAATAATCACACTCTACTGCATCATTTTATGGTACAGATATATTGAAAATGAAAAGGCAGTACTAATTCAAAAACAAAGGGTTTCTGATTTGACACAATCTTTTTCTCTCTCAAAATCATTCATGATTTATTTATGCTCCTTTACATGGAAATGGTGATATGGATGAGTAGCTTATGATTATGAAGAAAATTAAGAAAAGCAAAACGACAGATGTTAACTATTGTATTTTTTTTTTATCTTATGTATGAACTTTTGAAATTTGGTATTATTCTAGTTCCATCATGTCTCTGTCAGTGATGTTGTTTGGTACCAGCTGGTTGGTACCACATTCTTGTAAAACATTCTGTTTCTAATGAAACCAGAATAAAACCAATTTAATTGATGAGAAGAAATGCGATATCCTTGCCTGGAACATCTAGTTAATTCTTTTAGTTTCCATTTTATTCATTATTTATAACTAAAAGATAATTCACGAAATTAACTTGGTTGTAACTTTTTTCTTACCCAGAGACAAGGCCAGAGTTATTGTTGCTTTCCAATTCAAGATTTCAAAAAGAAGCCAAGAGTTCATGTCTGATCTTGAAGCAGAGCTGCCAACTGCTTTTGGTATACAAATATTGACAAACTGATAGTCTTCTTATTTGTGCTAATGATTAAGTAGATTGATTACTTTAATTTGTAGAGAACAAGACACAGAGCTTAGATTGTAGCATTTTATTTGTGTTGATTACATACTAAATCATTTATTGCGTTGTCAAGTAATAGTTTAAGGGATTTGTGTGGACCTATAATCAGCTTCGAACAATGTTTAGTGATACTATAATCATTTATTTGTGTTGTCTAGTAGTACTAAATCTTCTTGTTCTTCTTCTCCAGTTTTCTGAAACAATGTTTAGTTTTCCTGTGTACTAACAATAGTTGATGTGTAATGGATTTAGATCCGTTTGCGGAGGCAAATGCTGAGGACGCAGGGGCAGGATCAAAGGAGTATGTTCATGTTCGCATACAGCAGAGGAATGGTCGCAAGAGCCTGACAACTGTGCAGGGACTGAAGAAGGAATTTTCCTACAATAAGATTCTCAAGGACCTCAAGAAAGATTTCTGCTGCAACGGCACTGTTGTCGAGGACCCCGAGTTAGGCCAGGTTTGTGTCCTTCCTCTCTATGCATTTAACTCTGTGTCTGCACGTATGTGCTTTGGTACCAGAAACTCCAGCTAACAGCACCTTTGGGTTGCCTAGTGTGTTCAGTGAACTGAATGAGTTATTTGCCTAAATATGTAGGTTATTCAGCTCCAAGGTGACCAGCGCAAGAATGTTTCCAACTTCCTTATTCAGGTACTACCTCCAGTACTTATTTTTAAGCTCTCTCATTTATTATCATGGTTGCATCTCTGTATAAATCCAAATTTGTACCTGCACTTGACGTTACTGTATCTGCACTTGGCATAGTTTTTTCAATATTTGAATACAAAATTCTGATGTTATTGGAGAATTTAAATGGAAATATTTCTCCTGTTCTTTGTTAATTTAGTGTAATATAATGAGGAAAAATAAGTGGAATGTTCATATTTTGGAACTTCTATAAATTAACTAAATTGAATACTGGGTTTATTTCATTAGTGTTATGCATTTTCATTGTTAAATAACTTGACACAAGTGGAAATGACACTGCTAAAAGCAAATGGGGCGAATGCTCGATTATTCACACTTGATAGTTGAGGGACTTCTGTAGAATGATTTTGAATTTTGTAATTTCCTGGGATAAATAAGGGCTTTTTTTGCGAACTTAATAAATTTACACTTTTGCTGTGGTTATCTTATCATTTTCTTTGAATTTGTTGTGCTGCAGGCTGGAATTGTGAAGAAGGAAGACATCAAGCTTCATGGTTTCTAAAGCTTCTCGAATTGGCTGGCTTTGAAAGTGAGCAATATATGTATAAATAGTAGTCTGAGAATATTGCATATCTGCTTGTCTGATTAGATGATGTTGCTTATATCCTATTACTTTACTGAATGTTTCCTAGCATTATGTGGCTTAAATTTCTAGCAACTGGTACTGGACCAGATGACATTGTACCATTTATACCTTGCTGCATTTTTGTCATTTTATTGTGCTGTACCAGTTTGCTTTGTTTTTTAATGAGACCCTGGTAATAATACATAGCTTGCATGCCTGCTCTTTGGTAATACTCTCTGATTATCGATTTTGTTGAAGTCTTGTTTTGCCTCTGGTAAAAATGAAGGGGAGTTCAGGATTGTTCGTACTGTTTGTTGTATAGACGTGTTCTTAAATAGGAGCCGAAGTCATGGATCTACCTATTTCATTATATCAAGTGCATTTAACGAGATCTATTTGATCCTAGATCAGTCCAGAAAATGATAAAAAAACAACGGAATTGAATTGATGAAATCTCTTCGTTGCCTTATTTGAGAGTTGACACAACGGAAAGCATTTATCATCAAAATTTAAACAAAAAAACAAAACCAACAAACAAAATGGTACTGGTACAACATGATAATTGACAAAGAAAGAGTTATAATTATGGCATTCTGGTGCTCGGTTCGTGCTATTTTGACTTGGCACAACTCTTACAACTAACAGCAACAGGTCACATACTAGACGTGTTGTGAACAAGCAGACAGCTGTGATTTTCGTTCTTTAATAAAACCTCCAATATATTCCATAGGCCTGATCCGGATCCCTATGGTGAGGCACATCGCTGCAGGAGAAGAATCAGGCAAGCATGTTAGGCACATGACTGTTCCCTACCAACTTTTCTTTAGTTTAAAAAATGACTGGAATAGCAATCCAGTTAATTAATTCTAAGAGTTATGAAGACCTGTTTTTCTTTTTCTTTTTTGAAAATCTTCGTAGAAGCTACGAAGTCGTGAGGAAATCGAACTCTCGATCTTTAAGTAATCAACAGTCTTAGGACTTTTTTTTTAACCAATTGTGCTACTTGGAAGCGCATCTGCTGAAATCCGAGACCGGTAACAGTAATCCTGCAATCCCTGCAATTTGAATCCAGCCGTCGAAATATTTCGAGATGCGTGCAAGAAAAAACCAGTTGTTTCGAGATACGTTCTCAGAAAAAATTCAATGGCTAGATTTGGATTGTAGAAATTTCAAAATTACTGTTCATTGGTTTCGAAATTTCAGCTTATCCGAATCTGTGCTACCTCCTCTTTCTCTCCCCCTTTCTCAATGAAGACCTGTTTTTCAATCAAGACCCTCGCAATGTGAATGCTGAATTCTTCAAGCAGCTCCCATAGTAGTATAGTACCTAGCTTTAACCAGTGAATGTCATGTTATATATTAAAAAAGATTATATCACTTTTTTAAATCTATGAAGAAAATTGCTAAGTATTTAGCCCTAAAATGAATATCTATTTTTTCTTAAGAACGAAAGATGACATTTCTGAAAATATACCTTCGTGCCGAAAGCTCTATTTGTTTACTTGGTTTTTCAATAATAATTATGGGCTCATAGTGGTTTAATGAGTCGAGTAGCAAGTTATATATTTGTTTTTGCGATTTCAAAGTCCAAACAGTCGATCTGAACCGCTCAACATGATCTCCATATTAAAATGGGCTTGTAGACCAAATTTATATTTTTTGAAATTTTTTTACTATTTTTTTAGATAGGTACAACATCACTGTTTTGGATGGTGCAGAATTATCTGAAAACAGTGATTTTGTATATTTCTAAAGAAATACTAAAAAAACCCAAAAAACATAAAATTTTGTCTCCAAGTTTATTTTAATATGGAAGAGATCATGTTGAGCGGTCCGGATCGACTGTTTGGATTTTGAAATCACAAAAGGCATTAGGAGGAGTGTAAGGGTCGACCTTCCCTTCATTAAAATGAAAAAGAAAGTTTAATTAATCCTCATGTGGCAGTTACATGATACAAGTATTGCGTTGTAAATGAATTTAATAAAATTAGGATTATTGATATGCCAAAACTTGTTGATGACATCCATGGAAAATGAGTTCCCTCCCAGTAAAGTGTAGTGTAATTTTATTTTATAGAGGGGGCTAAAAGTATTAATACATATAAAAATTATAAAATTCAATGAACAAAATTACAAATTTTCAATGCATGAGGGTGGCTTATCCTTTTGATTCTATTACCTTGCCCCCCTGCAAATAGATTATAGTAAAATGAATAAATATACAACTAAGAACCGTGTGTGAGCAAATGACAGAAAGAAAATAATATTTAGATATATCTCTTTAATTTAATATTACATTGAATACCTACAATCGTACGCTATTCAGGTTACTTGTCTCCATACTTCATGTTGAAATCCACTGAGATCCCAATATACAACTATTTTTTTTTTTTATTACGACACAAAATCGAAAGGTTGTAGGAGTTATATTTTGTATTTTATTACTAAGTATCAGATGAGAAATCCAGGTGCCTAGTGATTTTTTTATGTACCAGATGGCAAGTAACTTGAATGATTGATAAATGACTTAAAATTATCACTCTTGATTTATTCAAACATTGTAGTAACTCTTTTAAAAGAGCAGGGAACGGATTCAGGATTTTTGTCAGGAGGCAAAAAAATATTGAATCGGATTTAAATATATAATCAGATTTAAATCTATTAACCAATTGGATACTCGATAAAAAACAATGCTTTAACTTATATTTTCCAATGCTTTAACTTGTAATTTCTGATGCTCTGACTTATAATTCTAATTACCAATCAAAATTCAACAAATTTATTTCAATTTTAACCCTAAATTTAACCCGAATTACAAATAATGTATTCAGAGGGGGGCAAAAAAAATTTCAGGAGGAAGCAAAGTCGGTCGGGACTGATAAATCTTCACTAAAACTCAAAATTCAAGAGGGGACAGCTCCCCCCCCCCCGGAACCACCTGGGTCCGCCCCTGTAGAGGAGGGTTCAAACTGGTAACTTTATGTACCAGATGACCAAAAGAAAATTCCAAGGGTCATACTGGAATTATACTGCTTCCAAGCTTAATGGGTTAATTAATCCTTTATCTTTCTAGACCCAATCCAATATCCACCTCCTCTCTTTATCCTTACAGCTTATAATATGTATAATAAAATTTTGAGTACAAGTTGTAGACAACCTATAAAATAATAGTAGGACATGTCTACCTGGTATAAAGCCTATTATATCAGAAATTATTAGAGATGGATGGCCACGAATCTGTTCTTACAGAGGATATCCTTTGCTGAAGAAACATCTCTGAATTCAAGCAACAGTCTCTGCATCATCACAAAGGTATTTTGTAAAATCATGCTTTGCAAACTTCTTAGTATATCAATGCAAGACATCATATCTAAGAATTTGTTCTTGGTTTTTTTTTTTTTAATTCACTCATGATAAGGTAACACCCCAGAAGTATCTCTCATAGAAATGCATCATTTCCATCTTATATCTATGCTTTGCTCACTATGTTCTTAGGTGTTTTTTCATACTAAAACCTTTGTTCATTAGGTGCAATTTTTGTTGTTAATGTTTCTTTTTCTTAACTGAATGCTTGTTAAGGCGGTTCATCTCACCCAATATATGTCTACCAAGTTGAAAGGAGTCTTCAAGGGGCTCAAGTTGATCTCTCAGATATTTGGTAATAATTATACTCTCTCTGATTTTTTAATCGACATTTGATCAATTTTCCTTGTGTGAGACATAAACTGAGTATATAGATGAAAAAAGTTGATAAAAAAGAAAATTACAATTCTTAATTTTGTGTACATAAATTAACTTGCAGCGGTAAAAGAGACCTCAAATAATATCGAAATTGGGCATCCAACGGACGTGAAACATGTTGCGCATATCGGTTGGGAAAGCCCGACTGGTCCAAGCAGCTCTCCTAGCTGGGTAATTACCTACCCTCTTTATTCCTACAAAATTGTTTGGCATCTTTTTCCTACTAGCCATGTCCATTACAGTTGATTAGGGACCCCAACTCTACATTTTACTTTAATTTTGTTTTCCTTTTGAGAAAATGGTGCTATACATATTCATACAACCAGTTTCCATTTCTTTGTGAGAAAACCCGAAGAACATCCAGAGTTCTAAACAGAGGCAAAGTATATGAATATTTTCTGTTGTACTAATTATGTAGAATATATTTTTACCGCTGAACATTATCAATTTGGTGTTATTCATTAATATTACATAGATATGCATTGAGAAAGACTTAATTTTTACAAGTTTATGCAAATATAATTTCTACTGAAAGATATAAACTGTGATTTGTTTGTTAAAACAGTTGGGAGACTACGCAAGTACCATGAACACTCCGAGTAATTCGAGAGATGTCTCAAGAGAAACCTCCTGGGCTTCTCAAGGTATAGCATCTTAATTATTCTTTCATTGGTTTCAGGTGTAGTAAATTAGTGATATACTGTTACAATGAAATTTTTTATTTCTTTTTCGTCTACTATACCTATTTTTTTCTTAGTATATCGTCTTTCACAACCTAGTGTGTTGTGTTTGTAGAAAAAAAAAGTTTAGAAATACACTGCATTATGTATATAAGTCAGAGGAGGAAAATACTGGTAAAATGGAAAAATAAAGTCATTTCCAAGCTACAATTCGGTAAACCTTTATTTTTGACATAGTACAAATTTTGTGTGAACAGTAATTTTTTATTTTTTGTTGTGCTGAAGTTGGCAAGTTTTGATTTTATATTGAGAGACAAAAAATATTGGGACCCCACACATATAATCGTTTGTCAATTAGACCAAGTATAAGACCAGTATTTTTGGTAATTAAACAAGTATTTTCATCATGGGACACCACTACATGCATGTCTATACCTAAAATTTTTGTAATGAAAACTGTTGCCAATTAATTGTCATTTAAATATAAATAAATAACATCAGTTTGCTCAAGAAGAAAATTGAGCAAATATTGAGGATAGCACGTATTGATCTTGTATTTTCTAATTTTTTATTGTCAAATAACAGATTTTGAACAGTCTCGAGATGGATCAGTATATAGTTTATTTTCAGATACTGCTTTCTCAGAACCGGCGCCTTGCCCTGACATACCAAAACCCCCGAAAAATACCAGAAGAAAAAAATCTAAGTCGAAGGCTAACTCGCCCGCTTCTTCTGCAAGATCTTCAAGGTCATCAAGGTCCAAAGAATCATTTTCCACCACAGTCGAAAATTTCAGCGACTTAAGAACTGAGATAAGATTTGTATAAATTCCAGACTACTTAATTGTATTTTTTTTCTCTAATAAATTCCGTTGATAAAGTAATAACCAAAAAGAGTGGCGTGGTGTAATGATAATTGGTTTCTTGATTAATGATTTATTATTTGTCTATTCTTTGAATGATCATAGATATTTGGTATTCGTTCTTTTGCGGTTAGAATGGTTCAACATTGTTGTAACTCTTCTGGGCAAGATTTTGGATTTGATTGTTAATAGTCATGAAGCATATTATAATTACTGAACAATAACAATGACAATTTGAATCGGTTAGCTTAAAATGAATTTTACTTACCACTGACAATAACATGCAGAAAGCTGGATAATTTCTATAAAACCAGAGGCGTTAAGAAATAAAATGTTCCTTTTGTTTCCTTTTTATTTTCTTTTATTTATTGAAGTAGGCTTTTTATGACCTTTCGGACTTCCAACTATTGATCACTTACGGGCTGAAATAAGATACATTTGTTACCTTTTCACTTGAAAGCCCGTCCATTTCTTTCTTTTTTTCCCGATATGATCCGTCCAATTTAAATTGAATTAATTGTATAAAGATTAAAGAGGGATTCAAATTTTAGTAACTTAAAATTTAAAATTTAAATGATACGAAAGATCAAAGTTATCTTTTTGAATCGATCAACTATCACATCAAGAGATTTTGGCTCACTATGTTTGAGCTAGCCTAAAACAATGTCGAGGCTCACATGGTCCCGCATAGCTCGAGGCATTAGTAACGGAGTGTATGTACCAGTATATTGCAAAGAGGTATTTGCCAGATTATATGTTCATCACCTAGATATGTTCATCATAAAAGTGCTCAAGGCATTATACAGTTCAAACGGCCGGTATATCTGTCAAGGCTAATTCGTGTCTCAAACCCTGATCAATATATATTTTTTCATTGGTCCAGGTATCGAAAATCAGTACTTGACAGTGATCTTGTTGAGGGCTCGATTAACTTACGCACATGCGAAATGAACCATCCTTCTTGGGCATGAGTGTTGGGACTGCATATGGCTCATATACTCCCTCGAGCGTAGTGGTAGGTTTTCGACTTTCTGCTACTGATTTTCGTTTTTCTTTGGACTAATATGTACGGTGTGTGGATATGTTGGATCGATACGGAAGAACATGGATGGATGAGATTAATAGTGTTGTGCATCGATCGTTCATAGGTAGAAGTCTTGAAAGTATCCAATTGGAAGGGATGTCTCAAAATTCGGTTAGGAGAGATTTCAACATTTCAGGGACTTGAGGTCCTTGTACTGAATTAATGTTGGTTTAAGGCGCTGTGGAATCAAAATCTTCGTACCTAGTAGGAACATATTATTCTTTACGGAAATTGATTTCGATTTCTCTTCGGATTTACGGACCCAAAATCACCTTAATTTCACCTTTCTAAAAAGAACAAGTAGTCGAACCATATCAAAGGTTAAGTTCTTTTTGTGTGAAGATTTTACCAATTCAAAAGAAAATTATGGCAATGGTGATCGACTGTGAAAGGTTAGCATTTTGAATTCTGAATAAGTATACATCATTATGTGGATATCAACCAAATTGGGTGGTTAGACTCCCAACTTTACTAAAAAAAATTAAGCAAATGAAATTGTTTATTCATCACAAGTGTTGTGGAGCACAAAGAGGATGGCCAGAAGGAAACTCATCTCCCTTGGAGATGGGTGGTTGACCTACCAACGTCAACACTCAAGAAGATACAACACTTACCATGGCAGAAGGCAAGGACGGCGTGCGGCGCAGTATGGCAGAAAGTATGACAGAAAGTGTGGAGCTCGACAGTACCTTCTACCAAACACTGCTCAAAGGAGACGCAGACTCTCCAGGGAAGTACAAGGGGCAGGTAAGAAAGCTTCACACTTTGTAGAACATAGGTACACTTCTAGAACAAGTATACGGGCGTTATTCCCTCTCCCAGCGCCGCACAGTACACCACCAAACCCAAATCACACACAGTACCGGCTAAAACCTCACATCGCCGAACAGGGCCATGCTAGCCAGGACAGAGAATTCCCACCCAACCCCACTATTAATGAAACTACCACCCCTCACCTTCAGGCCTTCTACAAACCACACCCAATGTCTCAAAGGAGAGCCACACCTCAAAGCTTGACACCACAATCTTCAATGGCGAAAAATGCACCATCTGGATCCTATGCACAGATCCTAAAGAGAACCAACACCCTACCACCTCACATCACCCAGAGACACCTCCCATGGCAACTATTCACTGATCAGCCCCCCTGGACTAGTGCTGGACTGACAACGACTGAATGGGGCTCTCAAGAGGAGGTGACACCTGAACCCTTGCCTCTTCCACCAAACCCAAACCACTCACAGTGGCGTGGTCGTTGCTACAATTGCTTAGCAATTGGCCATGACCAAAGAGAATGCACCAAAACCGAGCGAGTCTGTGCATTGTGCTGGGCTAGCGGCCATGAAGCACGTTCTTGTGTACAAGCACCGAAGCCGAGATTTGATCCACTAACACCTCGGGGCAACCTGGGGGAGGATAAGATGCCGGATGATAGACCTAACGTAGCTCTGGTCTTCATGCCGGAATCGACTCAAATGCAAAGAGATAGGGCAGATATGCACCAAGCAATCGTAGTTGACGCCCGACTCCAACTGACGCATGACTTGAGCAGGCTCCAAGAAGTGCTAATGGCAGCTTGTAACACCGCATTCCCATTCCCTTTGACCCATATGAAAGGGTCTCAGTATCTATTACTGTTGCAACCGGGGGTAGATAGGCACACCTTTCTAATGTCTCACTCACGTCAACTCCAAAAGATGGGTTATATACTCTACCCGTGGAACCCGGCAGTCAACGGGTATGTAATGGAGCTTGGTTTCAAGGTGTGGGTGGAGCTCACTAACATGGCACCGCTTACATGGACCATAGAACACTTACTAGCAGCGGCTAGTTCTTTTGGGGTAGTGTTAGACCATGCTAAACTCACCGGTGCAACTTCGCTCGACAAGTTAATGATGGTGGTGGCAGTCCCCAAGCTCTCTCGGGTCCCCAGAAATCTGAGTATGTGGATACGAGGAGTGGCTAGGGACATTGGCGTCAAAGTGCATGGATGGATAGAGGAGCCGCTGCAACTATCAACACCCATCGATACGACACCAACGGAACAGTTTTTCAGAGAAGTTGAGGCTGAAAACAAGGATGTCAAAGGCTCATTCACCGCGCAGGGCAACTCGGATCTCACCCCGGAGGACTTCGACACCTTGTTCGAAGTCTGGGAGAACATGCTAGACACAGAGAAGAAGACCAAACTCAACAACTTGCTCAGGAGAAGCCCTTACTATGAAATCAAAATCAAAGGAAAGCTGCCAATCTCAAACCAAGAAGGTTCAGTAATGGCAGGAATGGACGTATCCTGTCTAGCTGAAAAAAGAGGAGATCTCTCTGACAACAACGGTCTCAATGCATTTAATTCTCTGTCAGACCAAGGACAACACGCGCCGCTAACGAAAATTCAAAAAATGGGGGAACAGGACCCTACGCTACAGGCCGCAGGGGCTACAGGAGTTACCTCTGACCATTCTCCTAATATTCAGAATATTCAGGATATCGGGCTGATAACAACTCACGAGATGGGTCTCACTCCACTGCCAAAAAGTAACACCATAATTCCGAACCCCAGGCCTTCAGGAATTAATGAAATGGGCTATGCAGGCCTTCAAGCACCACAGGGCCTTTTTAGCACCCATGCTATGCAGGCCGATATTTCTGAGGAGCCTGAGGAACAAGTGGCCCATGCTGAAAGGCCTGAAGGAGAGAAAACAGGCCTATCGGATGAGGAGCCTGAGGAAGTTTTTTCTGAAGAATTCGAAGAGGGCCCAGAATTAGACAACCCAGATCTCATCTCTAATATGGGGAATTACAACAGCGAAGATGAATTCCCGGGGATGGAAGCGGATCCCAGAGATTCTGAGGGATAAGGTATGGATATTGATACGTACTGCTGGCAAATGGAGTTCGGACGGGGGGCCTTCGACGAAACTGATGAGCAGGCCGAAACTGATGAGCAGGCCCACACTGAGGAGCAGGCCGATCTTGATGAGCAGGCCGAAACTGATGAGCAGGCCCTATCTGAGGAGCAGGCCGATCTTGAGGAGCAGGCCGATATTGAGGAGCAGGCCTTCACCAAATCTGGAGTAGAGATGCAGGCCGAAACTGGTGAAAAGGTGGAGATGCAGGCCGAAACTGGAGTGGTGGTGCAGGCCGAATCTAGTGAGAGGGTGGAGGTGCAGGCCGAAACTGGAGTAGAGATGCAGACCTTCAATCAGGCAGAAGGCTCTCCACGTAGCCACCATGCTGAAGAGGGGGCGGCTGAACAGGAAGGACAAGAATGGGAGAAGGATGAGCGGGGGGAGCAGGAACTGAGACGCAGCAAGCGGATTTTTGAGAAGGGAGGAAGAGCATCCTATGCACCGCTCAAAAAAACTAAGAAACAGAGAAAGGGACAGCCTGCTCCGCCGCAAGAGAGCAAGGCAGAAGAGGAGGCGCAATTACTGAAAGCCTTGGCAGAAGAAGCTCTCAAAGAGAAGCCGCTGGATGAGGAAACCCGGGACAGAATTAAGGAATACTGTGGAGTTAGCAAAGGCAAAAACATAGAGAAGGGCCAAGGCTCAGGAACGGCAACTAAGAGGAAGGAGGCAGCAGGCTACAAATACCATGAGTCAGCACTTGAGGCGCTTGAGTACTCATCTGAAGAGAAGCTTTCTGATGAAGAAAGCATCCACCTAGCTGATTAGTCAGTTAATGGTTAGGTCCGTTGGGAAGCAAACAGTGATTATCTAACTTTTTGTGCACTGTTTTATCTTTATCTTGTGTTTTTCTTTTTGCAATCAACGAACGTGTAACGGACCAATGATATTTACATCTAATATTAAGCTTTTGAATTGGAATGTGCGGGGATTAGGCGACTTACATAAGTGTGCCATAGTGAAGGACACAATAATTGAGTCTAAATGTGATTTATTTTGCTTACAAGAGACAAAATGGAGTGAGCACTCGATATTTCGAGTAAGGCAAGTGTGCCCCTCGAAGTTTTGAGAATTTCTAGCTTTAGATGCGGAGGGATCTAGAGGAGGAGTGGTGCTCGCGTGGAGCACCGCTTACTCATGTGAAAATAAAATTGTGAAGGAGTGGACTATTAGTGTGGTCCTTAAAATTGGCAACTTAAAATTCTTCTTAACAGGGGCTTATGCACCACAACAAGATCGGGACAAAAGACAATTTCTCCAGGAGCTGAGGCAATTAAGACAACTAAATGATTTGCCATGGGTCATTGTTGGGGACTTTAATATGCTTCGCTCGTTCGAGGAATCAACGGGTCACACAAGGAACGTAGGCACTATGCTGCAATTTAATAATTTTATTGCCGATGAGACTCTAATTGATGTTCCTTTGCATGGTCGGCAATTCACTTGGTCCAATGGTAGGCCGAACCCCACATTGTCACGGCTAGACAGAATTTTGATCTCAGGACACTGGAATTCATTAGGTACGTCCTACTCTCTTACAGACTTGCCACAGCCAGTATCTGATCATGTTCCGTTGCTACTAGCAATCAAACCACACCACAACCGCTCAAGAAGACAATTCAAATTTGAATTGTTCTGGCTTAACCATACTGAGATCTCTGACATAGTGATGGCGGCTTGGGGGTCAATCCAGGGTGGAGGGAATGCCCCGAGAAACTTTCAGAAAAAAATCTTCAAGGTACAGCGGGCACTAACAGCGTGGGCCGATAGGAAATTTAATTATGCCCAAACCTTCCTAAATAGATCTAAATGGGTACTGAGACAGCTAGATAGGGCAGCAGAGCACCGATCACTCAGTCGGGGGGAATTGGAGTTAAAAATATCACTCAAAACTCATATATATGAACTTGCGGCTGAGAAAGAGCAAAAGTGGAAGCAACGGTCATGCTGTAGATGGCTTAAACTCGGCGATAAAAACACGGCATATTTTCATGCAGTGGCAAATGGAAGGAAAAATCAAAATACTGTGGTATCACTACTGAGGGAAGACGAGACGGAAGTTCAGCAGCAACAATTAAGCGATTTCATTCTGGCGCATTTTCGAGGGATTCAGGGAGAAAGGCCACACAGAAATCAGGCTTTTGACCTCTCGGGCAAGGTGGGGCCGAGATTTGACCAACAACTACAGCATCTTGATGAGGATATTACGAAACAAGAGATATTGACAGCCCTAAACCAAATGCCGAAACAAAAAGCAAGCGGGCCTGACGGGTTACCAGTTGAGTTTTATCAAAGATTTTGGGATATAGTAGGCGAAGATATTCATAGACTTGTAGTTGGGCTTCAGCAGGGATCGGTGAGCATTGATTGCCTCAACAAAGCAGCAATCACACTGGTCCCCAAGAAGAAGGGAGCAAATAAACTGACAGATTTCCGGCCGATTAGCGTGATAAACACGATCGTCAGACTAATCACTCGCAAACAGGTTGCAGCCACAACTGGAATCAATTGTAGCAGACACACAGACGGCCTTTATCAAAGGAAGATCGCTAATGGAATCATTCCTAGTCGCACGAGAACTGTTGTGTGCCTTGAGCAAGCACAAGACCCCGGCTATACTGTACAAGGTAGATTTTGAAAAAGCATTTGATATGGTAGACTGGTGCTTTCTCACCAACCTACTAATCGAAAGAGGCTTCCCCCCTAGATGGCTATCTACAGTACTGGCAATCCTAAAGTCTTCTTTCTCAACAGTTAAGTTCAATGGAGAAACCACAGCATACTTCAAACACGAGAGAGGATTAAGGCAAGGAGATCCACTATCACCGCTACTTTTCATTTTGGTAGCGGATTCACTGCAATGGTTCATTACCAATGCAGCCCCGGAAATGCACGAGCCGATACACATAGCGACTACAATGATACAGTACGCGGATGACACGCTCATTATCACCGAAGCACACCCCAAAACACTCAAAACAATCTCACTTATCCTTCAGACTTATGAAACACTATCAGGGCTGAAAATTAACAGAAGCAAAAGTAACTTTGTGCCCATATCGGGGCCAAGCCAATATACTCAGGCTATTGGGAGAATCCTATCTAGTCCTACCTCGCAGCTACCCATTAAGTACCTTGGCTTGCCTCTCTCGATCAAGAAGCCTAACAAAGAGCATTTCCAGCCGATCATATTGGCGATACAAGAAAGAATAGCGAGTTGGAAGTCAAACCTTTTGTCCTTTGGGGGTAGGCTTGTGTTACTTAAATCGGTACTATCAGCACTGCCTCTACACTTTGCGCAGGCATTTAGACTACCAAAATGGGTAATCAAACACATTGATCAGCTGAGAAGAAGGTTCTTATGGAAAGGCAAGGAGGTATGCAAACCGATAAATTGCTTGGTAAATTGGGAAAGAACATGCGCGTTAAAACATGAAGGGGGACTGGGGATAATAGATATTGCCGATCAAAATGCAGCACTTCTAGTGAAATGGCTGTGGAAGATGCATCACCAAACGAATGGCCTGTGGGCGAGAACCATACTACATTTGTATGGCCTCTCCCACCACTCAGATTTTGGCTCGCAGGGTTCGTACTTCCTTAAATCCCTAACAGAGTTTGGTGACTTTTTTGACTGCTCGGTAACCAGAGATAACCAATTAATCACCATCGGATGGAAGTGGACGGAAACAGGTATCTTCTCCACAGCGTCGGCATATAAGGTACTGCACACAAAAGGAATTAGGTGCCCTTTCCATAAAGTGATATGGAAGTGTAAAATACCGATCAAGGTCAGGGTATTCTGTTGGTTATTGGTATACAACAAGATACTCACGCGACAAGTGCTTATAAGAAGAGGATGTACCATGAGCGAAGATTGTGTAATGTGTACAACAACGCAACTGGAATCGAGGGACCACCTGTTCATTGGTTGTGTGGTGGCAAAATCTTTTTGGAGAGGCTTCTGGGCCACAGTGAACATTACGGCTCCACCCATTTACCCATCTATTGTAAACACTTGGTAGAACCATAGAAGAACATTATCAGACATGGGGAAAAAACACTGGGATGGAGCTTGGGCAGCGGGACTATGGACACTGTGGAAGGAAAGAAATCAGCGGATTTTTTCCCAAAAACGCAAGCAAGTGTATGGGAAGCCAATTGCTAGTAGGAGGCTAGTCACGGGAAGAATGGGCACTAGCGACCAGGCTGGATCATTTACTGTACTTTTGAGCATTCTTTTTACTAGTTGATGTAAAGTTTGAGAATGTGAGACTCCCTTGGGGAGATTGTAAATAACTTTTTCGTTATTAATATATCGTCAGAAGGCTTCTTGCCATCTGACCTTCAAAAAAAAAAAGAAATTGTTTATTCATACAAGGACTAAATAGCTAGCTTACTTATTTTGTTTTGTTAGACAAAATAAGAAAATTAACCATGGAATATTCTTATAAAAAGTTCAAAACTTATTTTTGCTAATAAGTGTAAACTTTTTCGTTCATTCATATATGTTGATTTGCTTTCTCTCGCAACACACCTAATTTTTTTTTTTTTTGAGTATAAATATGGGTCTAGCCCGTATTTTATTAATAATTGTTTGTTACACAAAGAGTATAACTGGAAAAGATAATAAGAAATTTAAATGCTCAAAACTGTTGAGCTAGTTGATGAAAATCATGAAAAAACAGAAACCAGTAAACAAAAAAAAAAACATAATAATAAAACCAGTAAACCAGAAAAATGAAGATTTTTTTTTTTTCCAGATTTCACAATCTGTGATTCTTCGTCCCTGCTTATGTTATCTCTCCCGACATGGTTATTTGCTCCGTTTGCGCATAGAATCTCATATTCTCAGTAATTTGTTGCATCAATTCTGCTGTGCCCTTGCACTTGTTTGAAACATCGAAACATCTTGCGCATCTCTCTCCACACAATAAATTGCATTACCAGCATACCAGTTCTCTGTACCTGAGTCATGGTACCAGTTTCATCCTTGTTTGTTACCCAAATTGTTGGAGTGCATGGCCATTGTTGAGCTGGTCTATACATCCTTAACAAATCGTATAATTGCAGCGTGTACCGACATTCCTGGAAGAGGTGGGTGACTGTCTCCGAGGCCGATCTGCATAGCAGGCATATGCTTGCAAGGTTCCAACCCCTTTTCTGCAAGTTATCATGCGTCAAAATTTCTTAAACTACAAATTCCCGCAAAGTTTCTATAAATCTTATGACTATATAGCTCATATTGGATTGAGGACTAAACTGAGGAATAATGAGTTTAGTCCTCGTTTAAGCTATCAAACGCAGAATAATTAGGCCGGTCTAAGATAACGTAAATTTAATTTTAAGATGGTCTAAGTTATATTTCCTAAAAATTTAAGACGGAATAATTAGATCGGTCTAAGATTATCACCTATTTAAGTGGTTTAACTTATTTTGTATGTGGATCTCGTTGTTAGTGAAAGAAGATTTTTTATATTATCTTTTTAATATTTAGGTGATCTCTTTTTAATCCCCATCAAACCTTAATTCATATATAGAAAATTTCTGCATATCTATGCTTCCTATCCCATTCCTATCTGACGCTATAATTCTTTGGTGGGGTTTTTGTCCAATAGACTTTGAACAAAGTCTCATCTAAAGCCGGATTTAAACCATCTCACTACTACAAAAAACACATTTACTATCGCCCCTTTACCATTGGGTGTCCATCCGCACATATAGTGTCTGTAACCAGTGGCAGCGCTGTAATTACTTTGAACTTTTTACCGACTGTTCGGTCTAACCAACCGATGGCGTTGATGCCTGCCCTCCTTTGCCATCGGTTAACTTTTAAGTATAGTTAGTATTGAGTGACTCTTCGACATCGATTTGGCTCAATGGATGATGGCATTGAGGAGGTGACTTTTACCATCTGTTGTGTTACATGATCCGTTGGTGTTGAATTGATCAACACTGATTGATATCCTTACTGAACCGATGGTGATATTTTTGAGTGACAACGGTGGTAAATAATTGGAACCTAGACCATGCAGGTATATCAATTTAACTGATGATGTTCTCCAGATATAAAAGGGCGAGTCCTTAGTAATTTTATCTCCCAGCCGTCTCCTTGTGAGCTAATTTAAAGCTAGCAGGCGCTTGTCTGTGTGCGACTTTAAGCTGCTATACAATAAGCATGCCACATTAATTTCTCAATCATTAGGATTTAAGGCGCCACCCCCTTCACATTACTCTCTCAAGGTTATTTTTTTTGTGTGATGTATTTATTATTTATTTTTCTATTATTTTGTTAATTTTGTGTTATTTTATTAGTTTGACCGAATTATTGTATTATTTTGTATTGTATTGTGATCCATATTGTCCCGAACATCATGAATTATATTGCCTTTTAGGTCGATGCCCGTTCAAGATTAATCTGATAGGAATTAATTTTGAATAGTCCCTGTTTTGGGACAGCTCTTTGAATGCTTTCGTCTCATCTAGGATGTGAACAAATGTAAACTGATTTAGTATTTAAGAAAGTTCGGGTGCATTTCTCCTTTTTTTTTCCCACGAGTACGTATTGTTCCTTTCTGTGTCTAAAGTACCGGAGGTGGATCTTACACGTACTTGGGGAGCATAGGAGAAATGCTGCCGAATTTTTATTAAATGCTAAATCTACTTACATTTGTTCACTACTGAGACGTAGCATCCAAAGAGTGGGTTAGGATTGTGCACCGGCCCACTAGGATTTCTTCAAATACGTATCCGACACGCCATCTGGCGTATCTTCACTCAACCGATACGGTTGCAGATACGCCGTTGACACTCATGGATACGTATATCTGTAACATATACGGCCAGGATACGTTCAGGATACTGCAGCGATACTCTGGACTAGAAACGGTTCTGTGCACCGCACATGCATCAGCGCCAGGTCCAAGTTATGTGTACACCGCGCATGGATCAAATTCTAAAAATCAAATTTCCGGCGCTCAACAAGAATGGTATTTAAAATAGAGTAGCTATGGTATTTAATGTATAATTTGGTTATTGTATCATCTCACTAGAATTTTTGATATTTAATTTATATAATATAGTTAAAATAATAAAAAGTAATATATTTAATAGGCGTATCGTATCCATAATTTTTGAAAATTGCCGTACCGCTGTACCGTATCGTATCCGATACGATAGCCGTACCCGTATCCATGCACCATTTGTTCCCCATCATGTCCCAGCATTATTATCTCTATTTTAAAGTCTTAATAATCGATCTGAACCATTCAACATTATCTTCATACTAAAATGTACTTGGATAACAAATTTTATAGTTTTTAGAATTTGATTACTAATTTTTTAGAGAGGTACAAAATCATTATTTTTGAATGGTCCAGAATCTTCTAAAAACAGTTATTTTGTTCCTATCTTAAAAAATAGCAAAAAAATTTCAAAAAATATAAAATGTTGTATCCAAGCACATTTTAATATGAAGATCATATTGAGCAGTTCAGATTGACTGCTTAAACTTTGAAAATAGAGATAACGATGTTGGAACATGATGGGGCACAAAACCAATAAGACATTTTAACAATACTCTAACAGGCACCCTACAAAATTTGGTTCGATTCTAGATAAACTAAAAAATTGCAATATCCTGTGGACTAAAAATTATGGGTCCGACTCTGCTGCTATTCTAAGAAGAATAGCAGCGGGTGCTCTTCACTTTTGTGTCTATCTCTCTCTTCAAAAGAGGAGAGAGAGAGGAGAGAGATAGAGAGGATAGCAGGAATAATAACATAATTTTTTGAAGAGCAGCAGAGTCCATTCCAAAAATTATGTATATAGTTCTGCTGTTGCCCAATTGAAGCATGACGTCTTTTGCTGACAAATAGCCTCTTTCCAAAGTAGCTAGATAAAATTATTAAGTTTGAACCTTAAAAAAAATTATTATGAAGTTTGAATATATCAAGTCCCTCTGTACCATACCAAACAATAGACAAGCCAACTACTGACGTTTATTAATCAACAGAGTAGGTTGGAAATTGAAATCTTATTAAATAGTTCTTAAGAAAGAATCATTTGAAAGAATTCTAGCTAACTGATACTTGAGAAAAAGAATCATTTGAAATTAAAAATCTAACTGAAAGCAATTATTGGTTTTATTGGGTAGGAGCAACCACCAACAACACAAGGCTATTCTATGTATGCAAGTTCATTTGACACCTTCAAATTGATGATATTTTGAAAACTGTTGCGAGTTCAAAAGAAAAATAAACTAATTTGGACGACTCTCTGCAAGCAGTCGATAGTTTTGATTCTTTTTTGTCTACAAATGGTGCCAGGCAAAATCCATATATATATATATATATATATATACCTCACTCATATATATATATATATATAGTGCTTGGCTATTATGCTTATATAAGCATATGCCCACATATGCTTATAACTCATTTTTGCGTTTCCAATGTTCAAATGGTCGATCCGACCGTTCATCTTGTTCTCCATATTAATATGTGCTTGGAGACCAAATTTTACATTTTTCTGAATTTTTTTACTATTTATTAAGCCACTTTGAAAATTGCTGATCATATGGTCCAGAATTTTGTTGCACTGTTTTTACTGTTCACCTGGATCAGCAATTTCAAAGTAGCTTAATAAATAGTAAAAAAAATTCAGAAAAATGTAAAATTTGGTCTCCAAGCACATATTAATATGGAGAACAAGATGAACGGTCGGATCGACCATTTGAACATTGGAAACGCAAAAATGAGTTATAAGCATATGTGGGCATATGCTTATATAAGCATAGTAGCCAGCCCCATATATATATATATATATATATATATATATATATATGAGTGAGGCTACGGTACTATGCATAGCACGGTTGGGTCCGTGCTACAGCTCAACATTTGAGTTTTCAAAATCCTAACAGTCCATCCGAATCGTTCAACATGATTATAAAATGAATATGTACTTGCAAACCAAATTTTACATTTTTTCGATTTTTTTTACTATTTTTTTTAGATAGGTAGAAAATCACTTGATCTGAAAATTCTGGACCATCCAAAAACAGTGATTGAAAAAAAAGCCTTCAACTGTTTATTGTTTAATACTCTTAGAATTAGCTAGTTCGTTTATTAAATTACAAGTGGGAGCTGACAGATTTAAAAAAAAAAAAGAAATCTGCAGTTCTGTCCCAATGAATAGGTTCAAGAGCTTATTTTCGGATATTACAATCTGTAACTGTTGAAGCGGAGAGCAGAACGAATCAAACAATAATTAAAATAATCAAAGAATATTTCAGACTTCCATTCTTTCAATGGAATCAAAGTAGAATGGACTTTTATGCGCATCTAGTTATACCAATTTTTCCAAACATTCTACATATTACAAAACCTATAGGAACTATAATAATTGTTGCTATAGAGTATGAGGGACCCAATGTTATAATATAAATATTTATTATAGAGTATGAATATAGTGTGGGAAGAATTCTAAAAGAGAGAATAAACACGTATTAAATATAGAGGATGAATAAAAACTATAAGAAATAAAACACAAAACACCAAAATATAAGTGAAAATGATGTGACATTAAATTGAGGGGCAACCCCTCACTAAAGATGTCACCTTATTTTCACCTATATTTTGGTGTTTTGTGTTTTATTTCTTATAGTTTTTATTCTTCCTCTATATTTAATACGTGTTTATTCTCTCTTTTAGAGTTCTTCCCACACTATATTCATACTCTATAATAAATATTTATATTATAACATTGGGGCCCTCATACTCTATAGCAACAATTATTAGTTCCTATAGGTTTTGTAATATGTAGAATGTCCGTTTTGGAAAAAATTGGTATAATTAGATGCGCATAAAAGTCCATTCTCAAATTATTTCCTTTTTTTTCAAATAACCAAGTTGATTCAATTATTTGATTTCATTCTATTACTGTTGAGAAATTTGAGTATTTTTCTTATGGATGCAACAAAAGACTGTAATTTTATAGTTTTATTAATTGCTTAATTTATTTATTTACCTAGGATGGGACTATGCATGTGAACAGGAATGTATCAGGTCACATGCCCTCTAGTTCTTCTTTTAAATTAATCCAATTGATTAGCTGGAATGATTCCAACATGTGATGTGCTTTGCATTGTCAATATTCTCTGAAGTTTGAGAACATTCATTTTAGATTCTTTAATTTTGTAATAGTAGCTAGGTCAAGTGCCTCTACACAGTGTACTACGGTTAGCAGCTCTACTGGATAAGTTTAAGCCAGCTCAATGACCCTATTTTTTTCTCTATGTTTTTGTTTGTTTGTTCTCGTTTTCTTTTAGTAGAACTCTATAGTACCTAACTTTACCCAACTTTTTTTATCAATTAAAAAGGTATGAAAAAGAGTAAAACCAGAAAAATGAAATATTATGCAACACCAGCCCATGTCCATGACAGTTCATACCAGTCACAATTTGTCCAAAATGTGACTGGATCAGTACCGGACGTGCAGATAGATAGATAGATATGTAGTAGACTCTGCACCTTTCAGGTTATGTGATGCAAATGAGCTACTAGAGGTATTAACCCACTGGTAGCAAGTAGCAACTGATGCTTTGATCATAATATGATGTTTGGAATTTGGATAATAAAGAACATAGCTTCCAAACGGTTATTTCTGTTAGTTTTTCTGGGTCCCAAATCCTGGGAGCTCCTTTGGGCAGCATTAAAAACACTACGAACAATTCTTTTACCCAAAATCTCGCTTAACTACATCTCTCTGTGCACAGTAACTCTAGTTGACACATTTGAGAGTGCCACAGAAAAATCAGACAGTTTCGAAGTGGGGTCATGGACTATTGGGTGAAGGAAGATCGAGCCACAAAGTGTTTAGAAAGTCAACTTGCAATTTTTAATTTCAACACGCCACTGGAATAACCTAAATAGTAAATTTGTAAGATTTGATCTGACTAAGTCATTGTTCTTAACATTTCTATAATGATCAAACACATGGTATTAGACTATTAGTTTCCTCTATGGGTTAGTGAGAGGAGAGAGATACAAAGAGTCAACTTGACAGCCACTGTCAAGGATTAGCTAGCCGCTGCCCATATTATTTTTTGTAAAAAAAAAAAAAGTAGAGAGAGCTTTAAAAAAAACGGAGAGAGAGAGCGCATCAGCGTACGTATGTCTCCCTGTGTGCGGTGTGCGAACAAGCAAGAGAGAAAGAGAGAGAGAGAGAGAGAGAGCCAATCATGAACCTCACATGCAGTAGAGATCGTATGTCAGGCTTCATACCGTGTTGTTCGCTCATCGGGTTGTGCCAAGCTCCAGCTACGGTGTTTTGCATTTCTTGCGAAGTGCTGATAGTTGTGGAAACAGCACAATTCAATCATTTTTGGGAGGTATTCTGCCTCTGCAGATGCTGGTACAGAAGGCGATACAAACCACTATCACTCTGGGCCAAATACTGCTGAACCGAAGCTAATTTGCTGGCTGGGTGTACCCGTATGGATGAAAAGGTGGTACAGGAACTTTCCGGTACCACTGCGCTAGCTGGTACAGAAATTTAAGGAGAGGGCATGCTTATAGGCCGAGGGGAACAGGATACTGATACATGTTGGTTTTATGTGTATGTGCAATTTTCAGAGCTCTGTAAGCATGATGTAGAACTGACATTTTTATTTTAATACAACTTAACATGGAAGCATTTCAGAGAGAGAGAGAGAGAGAGAGATTACATTTTCATTATTTCTTCTTATAAAGTTTTACATATAGTAAAATAAATATTCAACCAAGATAATCTATCAACATGGATAAAGGAACCAAACAAAGGCCTCTCTTCCTAAGTGCATTACAACCATATTTTATCTCGTCAGCATTACTCATATCATTTGCTTCATCCATGACATGCTTCTGCGAATCTTGAATCATAACATTAGTTTTCATCTACAAATCAACAAGTTCAAAATATATAAGTAGTCCGTATTTTGAAAGCAACAAATTAAGAAGAAAGAAAAAGAATTAAATCCAAAGACATAATTCTAGTACCTGAAAAATCATTCCAGTATCCTCTTTCTTCTTTGTCAGTGCATTCAAATTATACAAGTCTTTAACCTACACAATATCAGCATAATTAATTTAAATGCATCAACAGTATTCTTTCCATTTGATATGTTATTTTAAATTTTTAATGAAGGAGAATATGTAACAGTCGTCTGTGTATGGTGTTGAGCGGCTCTCTTAATTGCTCATCTTTAACAGTTTAACAAGTTTAAAGATATTGAACCTTCAGAAAAAAGGATGTACAAGCACAAAGTAACCCTCATCTGATGCTTTATAAGGTAATATGCACATATTGCGTACTGCTCCAATTTGGAATATATATATAAGAAACATTTATCTTTTCGAGTCATATTAATAATTTAAAAGCAAGCAAAATTATCCTACAATTCCTTGCTATATATTAAAATACAATGATTTCTTTTATTTTAAGCGGTGCCTGTATTGTTTTTGTCGTCTTTTTTTTTTTAAATGAAATTTAGTATGGCAGCCTAGTACTTCAAAAAAAATACAAAATACAATTTTGTGTTAGCAATTAAGATAATTCAGAAACAAAGATATATATACTTGTGGGAAATAAAGGGAAAACAAATTAAATGAGATAGCCATGAAAAATACCTTAGAAAGATCAACAGGAGAACTGGCAGTATCTTCTAAGGAATCATCAATCTCTCTTCCTCTTCTTTTTTTTGAGAAGCTTGGAAGATGCTGCCAAGTAGGAATATTCTCTCTTCCTCTTCTCTTCTTGAACCCTAAATCCTTCAGCAAATAACTTGCATCACCTATATTGTAGTTAGGTTTACCATCAGGGTTGCTTGGACTAACAGCTTTTCCTTCTGATAACAACATAAAAGAATCCATGTACAATGCCCAGCTGCTGCTATCTTTAGAATTGTATGAAGATATTGAGTTGTCCATTTTAGGTCGAATTAATGATGGATGTACACTGTGGGGAGGAAGGCTACGGTACACTAGCTTTTTAAGGTGACCCGTTAGCTAGGCTATGCGAAACTTGTGTGGTAGAGAGAATATCTTATGGTTAGAGAGAGAACAGAGAGAAGAGAGAGAGAGAGAGTATAATATCAATCTATGTCAGAGAGGAATATTTTTGAGAATAACTTTATTTCTAGATCGAATATCCTTTTTAACATGACACTGGACGATCGAATGAGAACAACTTTATTTCTAGAATACCAATATTGTTAGTATTAGGTGTTAATGGGACTATTTCATTCATTTATCTGATCCGTATTGTATTTGATAGGCAAGTATGAATAAGATTATTTTTCGTTAGCTTATTGTGTATGGATAAAAATAAAGTTATTTTTCATCACCGTAACAAATAAAGATATAGTTAAAGACTGTTTCGTACCATTACAAATAGATAATTATTAGAAATAAAATTATATATATAGATATATAAATTCATATGAGGACGAGGCAGGATATGATTTAGTTTTATTAATTCAAAGCCCAAATATATATAATATAACTTTAAATTTAATGTTTTTTTCAACCATATTTCAACCGTTGATTCAAATCCTTATAAGACCATTTAAGATTTTATACTTTGCCAAAAAAAATTTAAGACCATTATTTGTATTTATTACTCATTTTTTTATTTTTCTTTAAAAAATATTTTACTCGAAGCATAATTAATTAAATTGGAGTGTCAATAGCATCCTTTAATACTTTTATCTGATCTGTACCGTATTCGACAATACGGATATGGACAAGATTTTTTTTTTTTGTTAACTTATCCGATATGGATAAAAAAAAATATTAGCTTAACGGATACGGATGTGAAAATATCCTAAAAAAAAAAAAAATTCCCTTTTGCTAGGATTTAGGAGTCTCGGCCTATAATTGGGTTTGGCGCAGCCCTCAAGAGGAATAAAGAGAAAATTTCATGTACACCCCACAAAAACCTTAAAATTACGTATTATCCTCCTCAAAAGTTAGAAATATCATATTTATGTTTCTAAATTTTAAAAACTCACAAATTTATCCAATTTATTGCATCTTTTATAACTCCTTCTAAATTTATATATACCTATTTTACCCTTTATTAAAGAAATTAAAATATTTAATCTGTGTAAGAGGAATGTTCAGTCTTTTAATCGGTTTATTTTGAAGCGCAAATGTACACACATACAGTGGCATTTAGGCATACGTTTGTGTGTTTTAATAGAATAGGCAATTATTTAAAAAAAAAATGAAGTTTTTGAAATTTAAAAAGATAAATATGATGATATTATTAATTTTAGAGAGATAAATATGTAATGTCAAAATTTTGAGGGATATACATGAAATCCCCTCCAAAAATGGTGGCCGGGGGTTTTATTAATTTTTCTCTTCCCCTCTTTTTGTTTTTGTAAGGTGTAGCATCTCTTTGGGATTTATAAACGAGAGATCAGATATAGATTGAAAGAGGGAACTAGGGTGTGTCCGATGGGTGTTTATTCAGAACTGCTTGATTTATTTCATGAGTCGTGCATGCCGCTTCAATATTTGTACAGATCAAATGCGTATGAATATGAAGAAAATCAGACGGTTTCAAGCGGGCATCAGACTGATTTGAGCTTATCGGATGTGTCCCGCTTCCGAGAGAGACATTATTGTAGAAAGTGAGAGCTTGAACTTGAATTTGAGAATTTGTGTTGGTTCGTTACCTTCATGTGAAGTTGGTTTTGATCGAATCACTTGAAATTGATGTTGTTGCTTTCTTATACATTTTTTGTTGGCTCGATTTATCATCAGGGGCGGACGCAGGATTTCTACAAGGGGGGCAAAAATCGGGTCCAAATAATTTATTGAATTCAAACCCATTAGCTAATCGGGTACTACATAAAAAATAATCAAACATAATAAAAATCAACATGATTATTATGCATGTACTATTTTTGTTAGAAAAAAGCAAAAACAATATAAAAAATTTCTTGTTACCATTTCTATTTTTTTATTTTAGAAGAGATTTCACTGTTTTAAACTTCTGAGTCAGCAGTAGGGCTGCAAACGAACCGAATCAAATCGAACTTACCCCAGTTTGAGTTTGGTTTGAATTAATTTCGAACTAAGTTTGGTTTGAATTAATTTCGAATCGAATTTTTTACGAACTCAATTTCGAACTTTTACGAACTTTGTTATGATTTACGAGTTATGACTTATGGCTGGGCCATAGAAATTATAGCACTTCAATAAAAACTCAGGCATTCTGAATTCTAATTACACAGTACACCAAAGTTAAGTTCATTACGAATACCAAAATTTATATCAAACACCAAAGTTTAGTACAATCAATCAAAGTTCAGTAACAGTATCCAAAGTTTTCCAAATAGTCAACAGGAGAAACATCACCAAAGTTTTCAAATATCCAAAGTATTCAAGAAACATTTTTCAGAAGTCAGAACTGAGAGCAATTATGGACTGGGCGGCCTTATATTTTCATCAGCGAACATAAGTTATCAGCGGAAATCAACGGTTCACGTTTGAGTTAATTTCGAACTAAGTTTGGTTTGCGAACCTATTTCGAACGAACTAGGTCTAGTTTGAGTTTGGTTTGAATTAATTTCGAACTAAGTTTGGTTTGAATTAATTTCGAATCGAATTTTTTACGAACTTTTTCGAATCAAACTCGAATTGAATTACGAACTACTAACTACGAATTTTTTGTGCAGCCCTAGTCAGCAGACTGAACTTTTTTTTCTACTAAATTTCAAAACCCAAGGGAGCAGTTGCTCCCCTCTGGGCCAATGTGTGTCTACCCCTGTTTATCATGTAGCAACATTGTTGGTTTTGCCTCTTTCTTCTGGTTTTGGCGATTTGTTGGATGCATAGTTAATTTATCCCTAACTTTTTATTAATACGCGTGTATAGTTGTTGATTTTAGATTGCGAGTTTATTTGTCATAGTAGGTTTACAGACTATGGAACATCAAGTGGTGTCTTAGGTGATATTTTGGACACACAGGCGATGTTCAAGGAATTGTTGAACTCAACTCTCATGTGAATTTAATTCCAGACAACTTACAATTCAAATGCTTCAACCTCTTCTCGGGATAGGCGCGCCCGCACCCTATTCGGATTTAGGGTTTAGGGTTTATTCGGATTTGTGTTTTTTTTTTTTTTTTTTATGTTTTTTTTGAAAAAAAAAGTTAGAGATCAAGTCATACAACTGTCCATTTGAGTTTCGAACCTGCGATCTCCCACAAAGAGAATATTGTTTTTCCAATAGACCAATAACTGATTTTTTGGATTTGCATTATTTTGAATTGTACAATTTAAATAATATTTGCACTATTCCAAATAGCACTGGATAAGGGTTCTTGCAAAAAATTTCAAATTAGTACTCTTCTTAATATTCTTAGAGAATAACTTGAATAATATTATTCCTTTCTAGTTTTTACTATCCAATATCATCATGATTAACTCGCCTAAGGTCACTACCATGCTTCCTACTCTTAAACAACTTGACATCTTTGGCATTTCAGCACTTCTCTTAAATATCTATAATAGAGTTCTCAACCTTTGTGTGCTTTTGACCAGCATTTTAAGAAAAAAGTGTTGGATTTGGTTTGAAGTTTTCATTTGGATTCAGATAAATTTGCATTTTAAATGGTTCAAGCAAAAGAATTTGCAAGTTCTATATCATAATTATCCGTTGCCAACTTGCCATATAGACAACTGTTTATATATGTTTAGACATGTATTTTAAGAGAATTAGACAATGAATATAGAAATTCAAGACGTCAATCAATATTTTTTATTTCATTTTAGATCGTTCTTTCTCGGGGCGTAGCAGATAAGTAGCAAATATAATAATTTACTACAATAATTGTTCCTCATAACCTTTTACTATTATTAAATCTCATCTGAGAGTGTAAATGAAATAAAAAACTTATACTTAAGGACCTAATTGCCATTTGTTTATCATAATGAGAGAGGTAGGGGGGCCAAAAGAGTAAATACCCACTTTTCAATAAATTATTAAGGAATTCAAATGCTTTAATCGAGATGATTGAAAATAAAGACAATCGCAATATACCTAATTGGCTTTCTATTCCTAGAATACAACCAATCAACACTGTTATAATTCCTAGCAGTCATAACTGACTTAATAAGATGGTACCCTACAAATGACAAAGCATACAATATAATCTAGAAAAAGAATATGCAAATTTTCAAATCATAATAATACAAATAAGCAGCATATTATTTGAGACATGAATCTAATTGAAATGTGAAGTACAATAAAGTTAATCATATAATTCAACGTCGGCCATAACCTGGAGGGGCTGGTTGATGCCTTCGATCCAGTGCACCATACCGATTATTGTTGTAATTATTATGCTGTGGGCGTTGACCTTGACCCCTTCCATAAGACCCCCTTCCACCATAATTATGCTCATTATCATAATTATAACCATCATTATTATGATGATGATGATGGTTCTGTTGCTCTGAATAATTCCCTCCGTAAGGAGCTCTGTAATCGTAAACAGTTTGATAAGGAGCCCCAGGTTGTGGAGTGTTTGTATGGTGGTGGGACCCACCATTCGTGTAATAGTTATGCCCTGGTTGGGTCCCATATTGAGACCGATCTTGGTAGTGACTTGAAGAAGAGGAAGAGTAAACATGGGAATGGCCATGTGGTACATGGTCCCTCCGATCTCTGTAATCTCTGTTGTGGCTGTAGTAATGGGCATCATCAGGCCTTTGTTGAGAATATCTATGGTCAACTGATGACTGGTGTCGGCTACCAGGATAAGGTAGAACTCCACTTGGTGACATAGTAGCATCATATGGATTGCGTGGTCCTTGAAGGCTGTTTATGACAAGACGGTGGGCTGCATCACCCAGCTGACGCCCTGAGATTGCACCAGGTGGGTTGTGCCTGAATTTTAAAAGAATTAACAAAAAAAAAAACATTATTATAGGTCGTAAGAGTTTACAATTAAAGAACACAATGGTTTTGGTAAAGCTATATCAAGGAGGGCCGGCATCAGCATATATCAACCACATTGTATGCAGATTTTGACTTATGGTTTTCTCGATCTGAAATATTTACTTTTCAGTTAATAAATCTTTCCTGGTACTGAAAGTGTGGACAGTAAATATTCGAAATCTCCAATAATGTAATTGTTAAAGAGTCACCTATCAATTTGTGGAAGAGGTCTGCGACCATTATCTTCGTGCCAAAGAACAGGCGGTGGTTTCAGATCTGTCGATTCTACGATCTAATAAAAAAAAAATCATATTACTCATTTTGTATCACAAAATACATATTCAAATATGAAATTGTAAAAAGAATATCCTTAATAAAAAAAGTATTAACCTAGTTCATAATTTAAATGTAAATATGTCGAATATATAATGGCAACAAGAACGACATTATTAACATCAATAATCTCAACAACAAGAAGAACAGCATATAAAACTAATACTTATATACGATACCTTCTTAGGGATAATAACACCAGGTGGAGGCCGAGTTATGTGCTTGTGTGGATCTGGAAGTTTGTATATTGCACATCTGTCCAGATGATTTTAATTTAGTACATTAACATCAATTAGTAACAAAATATAACAAGCAACAAAGAACAGAAGGTATAAAGGGCTTTACATGACTCGATTATCCGTTATGGCTTGCATCCCATCGACTGGAGAGCTGAAAACTAGAGGAGAAGGGTCTCCATTGCACAGAGATAGATACCCATTCATACCACCACTGTCCCAAACCAGACCATCAGAATCAGAAGTTACCAAAAACAGAGTTACAATTAAAGGACAATTTAAAATTCTAAAAAGTAAATATGCATCATGTGAATGGACTTACACAAACCTGGCTTGCGGATCTATTTTCTCTTTAATTTGAGCTCGTTCTTTGATAGGAAGATGACCATGACTGTTGTGCATTGAAAATATGTAAGGGGATAAAGGGTGTGACCCATTAACAAATAGCATGTCGAACAAAATGCTGTTTCTTCTTGCTTCTTCATCCTTTAGAAGCAAAATAGAACATTAATATTAGACACCGAGGTAAACAAAAAAAGAAGAAATTTTCATTTCTGGTTAAGCAAAAATATATTTTCAAAGCTTCTATTACTCACAGTCAAAGTGTGCTCCACTTTCTCAATCTCAGCTAGGAGGCGTCTCTCATCAATAAAAGGTAGTTTTGCAATTCCCTTCAAGATTAAAATGGTTTTGTTAGAGACATTCCCTTAATCACTTTCAATCACAGTAAACCTCAGGTCCTCAGTACATGGTCTGAGACCATTCCCTAAATCATTTTCAATCACAGCAAAACTTTTGAATAATACCTGCCAAGAATATCTTTTCCCATTCATATCCACCTCAAAATCTGCATAAGGTAAGAAAAAAGAAACATAATATAATTACAGTCTTCCAAAAGCTTAGAAAATAATACGAATAAGCACATTCTACTTACCAGTTGGATAAAAATCAATAATAGGCGAACTGGGGTCCATCATAAGTTTTCTATAGTGCTCAGGAAGCGCATGAGAACTGCAGTTTAACAATTCAAGGTAACCATTAACCACATATAACTGTTTCAAATAACATAAACTACGCAAGTGTAAAAAGACAAACCTTGCAGCAGGAAACACACCCATTAGCTGATCGAACGGTTTAAATGGTGTACCAAGCTCAAACTTTATGTCGAGTTGTCCTAAACCAGTCAAATCTGATGCAAATGGTGCATAATGATAGGGATAAAACCTGTTATAAACAAAAAGAAAAGAGGAATATAAGTGTCTAAAGATTTGAGATATTCAAGTGTTATAAAAGCTAAAGACCATTTCAGCTGGGGCATCATATGTTTTCTAGGGTACAAAGTCAAAATATACCAAACAACAAATAAGGACTAAAGAAAATGGAATTACCATTGCCACGAGCAGACACCTTCATAATAATAATGCATGACCCAACACAAGCCTTCTGTATACTTTTGCACTACATCTCTTCGTATGCTCTCTATTTCATATGCATTTCTCGCCCCAAATTTCTCTTCATAATATCTATCCTTCCATCCTGGTTCTCCTAGTTTGACCTTACAGTATAAAAATTATAAATAAAAGAATTAATTCATGACATTAATCTTGTATTATATAATAGCATACTAACATGAGAACATTAAAATGAAGGAAAAAATGAAAAGAAAACCTTGTCCTCCTCGGGATTTTCACAATTAAAGAGATCTGACTTCTCCTTGAGCGCTTCTTTCAGCTTTGTTTTCAATTCCTCTTTGTTCTCCTGTTCCTTGAGAGTTTAAAAAAAATTGCACGTCAGACATCAAAGAGGAAATTTTAGAAAGTAGATTAAGATAAGGGATTAAGAGCGACCTAATTTAAAAATAAAAATAAAAAATAAATGCATATATGGTAGGAAGTACATTTTCAAGACTATTCTCAGCCTCAACAATGGCTGCGGCAACACCCATTGATGATATCCTAGCAACTTTTGCAGGATGTGAACTGCCGTCTTGACCTCTGTTCTGTTGAAATGGTGCTGGTGCAGCGCCAGATGCAAGGCGGGACCCCTCAAAACGGGCCACAGGGACAATGGCATCATTTCTTACGCGTGGGTCCACGTCATCTCCCCGCTTGGCCTGTTCCTTCTGTCTTTTCCTCCTCTGTGCTTGTCGCTACAAGGTTGGCAAAGTCAACATACAGCAAAAAAAAATGTATTTATACCCTTTAAGATTTTCCGGATATATTCTAGTAGGTTATGTGCATTTTTTTCCTTATTTCAAAAGCACCTTCGACTATGACTTTTAAGTAGATGCAGACTTTGATTCAACTTGATTTAAAGGTCAGTTAATATGAAAATAATATATACAAACCTGATGTAACTGTGCTCTCTTCATAAAAATCTTATCCTCAAATGATCCGACTGCTTGAATAAAATGCTCTACTCTACTTAAATCTGGCTGAAATATCATCACAATCAGATGTTTTAGCAACAATTTGCAAATGATTATGTTATTTTAAAATTTTATTAAAAAGGGAAGTTTACCTTGCTAGAGTCTGTTAGATAACCGCCCATAACTCTAAATTCTTTTTTATAAACAGCCATTAACAGATTTATCGCTCCCTGTTCAACCAGCCATAATATTACGTTAAGTTGACTCAAAAAAATATCAAAAAGGAATAAGACCAAATCAAATGAAATTCTGACAGCAAACCTCGCGAATTTCTAAAGTGGGCATGTGGGGTAGAAAATCATTTCCAACAAAAAAGCACAGGAATATAAAATCATCTATTATTCTCTCTAAATCAATCTCAAATGGTGGATTCGGAATTCTAAACTCATACTCCAGATACTCCCGAAGAGTCCAAATATTTAGGAACTGCAACAAGAAAACATAGAAGCATACAATTAAAAAATGCAGTACAACAATGATGGACATACAATAAGAGATTTTTCATGTTCTATGTACCTGGAATGGTTTTTTAGGTGCAACAATTTCTTCGCCTTTCTCATCAAATTCACCAGATTTTCTTTTTGCAGTTCCCTGACAATCAGCAGCTAAGTGCCCCATTTGGCCACACAAAAAGCACTTATCTTGTTGCCCAGGTGTGAAAACAATCTGACAACCATAATACAAATCCTTATTAGCACACACTATATATTCGTTGAGAATAAACAAAGACTAATAAAAAAAAAGAATAATACTCCAACTTATTGAATTTGCAGAGAAAACAAGGAATTGTTTCAACTTTGCCAAAGAAAAAGATTAAGTTCAGAGCCATAGAGGATATTCATTGTATTGTACTTAATCTGTTTAAAACAGGTACTATTAGCCAGCAAAAAAATACCTGGATTATCTTCCAAGTAAAAACAAACAGTTAATTTGTTTCATTTTTAAGAAAAAAAACACAATTCATAAAATAAAATAACACAAACCTCTCTTAATATAGAAAAATGAACTTCATGAGTAGCTAAACCCAACATAATAAGATCTGCATCCTGCACCAATAATGTTTGTTAGGTAACAAGTAAAGATAACCTCACTGAGATTAGATTACTCAATAAAGATCAAACTTTTCACAAACAAGAGCCCTGCAAGTACATACCAAACCATATAAGCAGTGTCGAGTATTAGGATTATAACCAGGCAGGTTGCGTTGGAGCCTAATATATGACATTATTTTATGTTCTCCTTCACCGGGTACATTTGCATCAGAGAGAATAACCTTGCAGTCAAAACAAAAATGTATCATAAGTTCCAAAATTTTCACAACAGTACCAAAAACAAAAGGTACTACAAAACAGGATCAAATTTACCAATGACTACAAATAAAACAGTATCTTAACAAACAATTAACTTCATATAGAACCATTTCAAATTCAGACCTCAGACAGGATGAAGTATGAACTTGTTGACAACACTCCCCTAATTAAATCTAACAGGGCACATATTTAAAAACCAAGATATTTTGGGTGGTAGGGGAATATATTACAGCTTGGAAGAATTCTTTTCAATTACCGTACAAGCTGGAGCAACTCCCAAAATAGACTACAGACTTTTTCATAGTCCCATAGAACCTTGAAAAAGAAAACTACAAGTTAATGAAAGACATATATAAAGGGTATACTTTGATTTGCTTCCATCCAGGGTCATAATTGAGCCTCAAATGAACATAGTACTGGAGGGCGGTAGACAAAACAGCCATGAAAGGGGTGCCAGGTGTAATAACATTGGAATCAAATGTTTGAGATTCCTGTTTTAGGGGTAGTTTTCTCCCTTCCCTCTCAAACTCCTCCCTTAGTCTTTCTTCTTCTTCAGCCTAACATAATTACAAGGTACAACATATTGCATCATGGAGTAATATTAAGAACACAATATTCCTATAATTGCAACCAACCCCTAGTTTCTTACCGATATTTATATATAACACCGATCCTTATGTTGTAAACAAGAGGACCACATAAACAATGCCGTCGCTTTAGTTAGTTATCCTTTTCTGCTAAGGCAAAATTTAACTAAAATTATTGATGCAGATGGGGTAAACACAAGCAATTCCAAAAGCATATTCATGAGTTATGACTGCAGCCAGAATTGTGATGGCACTGTCATTATTCCTTCTGTCAGTGCTATTGAATTCTAATGCTTTAAATCAGATCAAGAATTGAATCCTATTAAGAAAGTGGACTGATCTGACTGATCTGATTAAGTCAGATCAGATCATACGGTCCAGATAGAGTAATGAAACAATAGTGCCATCATAACACCATCAGCCAAATGCAAATTCACATAACAATTTTTGTTTATACTGAACTACAAGATTTACAGTTGATTTAATGTAAAAAAAAGGCAACATTCTTTCAATAAAGGCGACCTTAGTTTTGACAGCTTAAAATTACTTTCAGAAACATTTATTGGTTCAATTTCACATCTAATATGGTTCATACAGATAGTCCTCTTTTGGTGAAGTTCCAGTTTTAGGTTAACACAGTGTCGTTATTAAATATACTGACCGCATCAGAAGCATCCTTAGCTGCTCTGAAACGCCTTGATCTTTGCTGGTTCATCTTTGCCCTAGGAGCCACACCGTCTATGCATAAAACAATTGATAAATTTAGAAATACAAACTAAAGGTGCTTTCAAAAAGAGGTACAAAAAAAGTATCGCAAGTCATGACACCACATCATATTGGACTTTTGGCATCTCCAAGTGGTGCTTATTTTGATCTTATTTCAATCAAATTGGTGAAGGACTAACCAATAATCATACAGCCTATTGTTTCTTTTTTGATAAGTTCATTTGGTTCAGACCAACAAATACCAAGTATAATCTGAATGACATTAATCCTCTGTTAAAATAATTTAATAGAAGATAGATAATCAAGTTTTGATGAAACTAGCTATTTGATCTCTTCTTTCCAAAATAGGTTTAAAAGGCAAAGAAAAAATTATGCTACAATAACAAGTGAAATAAAGAACACACCTATAGCCATGTAAAGAAGCTTGCGAGGGCGGACCATGTTAAAAAGTCGGTCAATATAATCAAACATGCACTGGAATACCTCATCGAATGTGGTTGGAGAAGGCTGTCCCAAAGAAAGAATCTTAATGAGAATTACTAAATATCTTCATCTTTTAGAAAGGTCACTAAACATCATTTAAAAACACACAAGCACACACATTCTAGTTTATATTCACCGCACTAGTCCAAGGAAATAATTTCAGTACCCAGGCAAAGATTGAAAATGCCTTTCCAAGTAAGCAAAATTCTCCTGAAGCCCAATGGAAGCTTAAAGGTGTATCTATACAAAAGTAACTTACCTTTACTTCGGTAACATCAAATAACCCTCAATTTTACCCAATCTCATCACAATTGGCATTCACTAATTAAACACCAATCCAGCAAAATTTAAAAGAATAGCCAAGTCTGCAAAAATTGAATACCTGCTGGTACCAACTGTTTATAAAAATAACAGGACTTCAAACTGAGTTATAAACGAAAAAATTTCCCCTCTATCCAACGAAACTCGAGATGTACCTAATCGTATAAATGCAAATTAGCAGAAACCTTTATATTTAACCGAAAGAGGTCCATATTCTGAAGCCATCTGACCAAAAAAGAAACCAAACACCAAAAGTCCCAACGAAGCAACATTATTTACTGCGGACAACCCTTATAGCATCACCAAAAGGCCCAAACAAATACGAATTAAATCAACATACCCGGTCCTCAGGATGGAAGCAAGGATGAATAATCCCATTCATATCGAGGTACAGATTATCAAATTCCAAACCGTTTGGGTTCGGCTTAGACATGTCGACTGGCACCTTCACCCCGTCTATCTCCACCGCCTCTTCTTCTGCCACATCTACCACCACCAACGGATACTTCTCAGCTAGCCAACGGTAAAACGCTGGTACACCCATCTCCGATACGGTCCCAACCAAACCTTGTGATGGATCGATAGATGAATGGGAAGAAGGTTTTGAGATCGGGTAAATCGAAACCCTAAAACTGAGAAAAGCGGAAGAGAGAGAAAGAGGCGGGACCGGAAAGAAAATATCTGGAAAAGAAAAGGGATAAACAAGGCGGCGTCACTGTATATATGTTTCACTTCTTGCGAGTATATACCTAGAAAAGGTAATATTTATAACATAAGCCCTAAAAATTGGCATACCGTTGGATTAGATATCCAAATCCAGGTAGAATGTGATTATTATTTTAATATTGGTGCTAAATCAGATTGGACGGTCTGAATCTAAACTCAAATTTTGAGTTAATTAAGGCAATATTTAGTCCATTAAATTGGTGGATTTTTAAGCAAGAACCATCTAGAACGGGGAAGATTGCTCCGAGGTCTATCAAGTCAAATGTACGAAAATAGCTTAAAATCATTTTCAGATAGATAGGACCCTTCGATTCAGATCCAATCTAATTATAATTACTAGTTCATAAAATTAGACGGCTGCGAAATATCAAGCTTTCCTTATCAGATTCGACGTCAACTGTTTGATCTAATGTGTATTAGGACCTTCTTAATTAGACTTTGATTATTTTCTTAGAGTGAGTCTATGGTACTATGCATAGCACGGATTGGTCCGTACTACGGATCAATATTTTCGTTTTCAAAATTCTAACGGTCGATCCGAACCATTCAACATGATTTTCATATGAGAATATACTTGTGGGCTAAATTTTTTATTTTTCAGAATTTTTTTACTATTTTTTAAATAGGTAGAAAATCACTGTTTTTGGATGGTCCAGAATTTTCAGATCAAGTGATTTTCTACCTATTTTAAAATATAGTAAAAATTTTCGAAAAAATATAAAATTTAGTCTGCAAGTACATATTCATGTGGAGATCACGCTGAACGGTTCGGATCGACCATTATAATTTTTAAAATAAAAATATAACTCCGTAGTACGGACTAATGCGTAATATGCATAGTATCATAGACTCACTCATTTTCTTATTTATTGGAGAAATTCTATGCTACTTCTTAACGGAGAATATATTCTTTTCAACACACTCGCGATCTAAAAAAAAAAAAGAGACGTGACACTATCATCATATCGGAGTTTCAATAGATACTGAATCTTTTGTCTTTGTAGATTAGTAATTTCAAGTGTGCAAGTTAATGACTTGACTCAAGTTTTGAAACACTGAAAGGAAATTCCGAATCAAACCTCAGAATATTTCCAAAGTATCAAAACTCAACATATATATATATATGAGGAGGGTTCCAATGCCTCCATTTTTCATGCCTCCACCATGCCTCCATTTTTAAAACTTTAATAACTCAAAATTTAAAACTTAAAAGTCAAAATAAAACCGTTGGATATGATCTATATCATTTATCTATGTGCTCATAAAAAATTATCACATTTTGATTTTGTTTTTATGTGAATCAATAAGTTGAAAAATCAACGTCTAGAAATTATCCACATTAGTACGTTTTTTACAAGCTCTTGATGACAACCAAAACAAAATTGAAATGTCATAATTTTTTACACGTGCATAGATAAAATGATATAGATCATATCCAACGGTTTTATTTTGACTTTTAAGTTTTAAATTTTGAGTTATTAATGTTTTAAAAAATGGAGGCATGGTGGAGGCATGAAAAATTGAGGCATTGGAACCCTCCTCTATATATATATATATATATATATATAGAGTAAGGCTACGGTGCTTTGCGAAGCAAACAGCCCCATTTGCTTCGGGTTTAGGGCTGTTGGATCTCCATCAATAATCGTGCAGATCTGATGATGAACTTCCTAATTTTTTCGGAACTGGACAGCTCCAGCTCGGCTCAATTTCGATTTTCAGAGGAGAGGCGAGCAAGGAGGTCTCTTCTCCAGCGCGATTCTGAAGCATTTGAGGCGATTCCGAAGCTCTCCAGCGATTCCTCTCTCTCCATACTCCTTTCACTAATTCTCTCCTCTCTCCAGCGATTCCTCTCTCTCCAGCTCCAGCGATTCCGAAGCTCCAGCGACGTCTCTCTCGGGTAAGTGTATCTTCCCTAAATCTGGTACCGGCCTTGCTGTAGTGGATTAAACTCTTATTTATATATCTTTTGAAGAGCAACTAGGATACAATTGGGAGGATGACAATACCTGATTTTATTCAATACTATTTACATAAATTCGGCTAAAACTTCCATCGGTTCGGTTGTTGTTGACCCTGTACATCAGAATAAAACTGAATTTCTGCATTAGGTTGAATCGACCTCTGATCTTCCTTTTATTTGTTCAAATGACCCTTGAACTTTTAAGGTGGGATCAATTTCCTTTCTCAGTCATTAACTACTGGGGCTGCAAGTTAATTGAGTTGTTGATGTGGCATGATTGCACCTAGAATAGGAAACAAAATAGGTAATGAAAACCCATATACTACTTTCTGTCTTCTCTATACCCCTAATTCTCAACAGCCCAGGTACTTAATTTGTTTTCACCTTTCCTAATCAATGTATTGATTGATGAGTCTCCTTACTTATTTCAGAATAGGAAAAGGAAAGATTGGGGATCAAAGCTGCCGCGTAATGCTGATGGTAATTACCGTTATGCTTATTTTAGAGATCTTCATTTGGAGGAAGATCGTAAAGAATTCATGAAGTTTCTGAGTAAGAAATGTACCTCTAAGAGGCAAGCTAGTAAGTAGGACTTGCATAGTCATGCTGAATGAAGACATTTTCATTGCTTTTGCTTGTATTGATTATTTTTGTTGGAGCTAAATATCCCAGCTGAGCATTGTTTTGACATGGTTTTAATTGTCTGAAGCATGCTGTCAGAAGCAATACTACATATGCTTTTGTTTGTGGCTCACTCTTATGCAAAGTTAGACTCAATTTGGGCATGCATGCAGGTTGATGTGAAATGTGTTCATTTTTGCTTATTGCTATGTTGGTTTTTAGTGATTTTTAGTCCTTTTAAACAATTATTAATCAACTGAGTTATATTTCTGCTGATTTTAACTCAATAGAAGTTTCACTGTTAACAGTTTAACATAAAGGAATTGAAGAGGCAAGCTAAAGCTATATGAAGTCATTTTCATGCTTTACCAGTATTGATTATTCTGTTGAAGTTTATCCTTACCAAATCATGTTAGATGTTGACATGACTTTAATTTTGTGTTGATACTTGGAGAAACTTTAAGAATTCAGAAGCATATGCTGTCAAAAGCAATTCTAGAATGTCTTTGTTTGTGGCTTACTTTTATGTAAAGTTAAGACTTAAAATTGGGCTTCATGCAAGCATGATGTGGAATTAATTTGGCTTATTATTCTGTTGGTCCTTGATGCTATCTATTTATTTTGATGTCGTCTTTACTTCTGACTGGTATAAATCAACATAGTTAGATTTCTGCTGAAAATTCAGTTAAAAGTTTCACTTTGAACAGCTTCAAATAGCAAAATGAAAGAGAAACCCCAAAAATGAGGACAAATACTGTTCGATTCACACTGTTAGATATCAACCATTTCTGTCTTTCTGATATCCAAATAACTGAAAGAGGGTAGAGAAATACATTGAAGGACGATTTGGGCATTTTGAAAAGCAAATTATTAAATCGCATAATGCCCATCGAGTAACCACAAATTTACTATTTTACCAGGAACTTCTATCTTCTCCAGCTCTCAATTGACAGTAATTATGCCAACAGAAATGCACATTTCCATTAAAAAAAAAAAAGTACTCATTTATAGACTGAACCACATAATCAACGCTTGGTTGGTAGACAAATACTATCTTAGCTATTTTAGTACCTCATAATAAAACCACATACCTGTTACACACCAATTGCATACCGATACAAGAAAACACATACCTGTAAGTACTTAAACTAGAGAAGAGAACTTCTCCCTTCTCCTTAATCACACCATTACACACCAAACATTAATTTCTTTTTTTGAAAAAAAAAAAAAACTGTCTTAGTTTGTCTTCCTACAATTCTTTCTTATTTCCCCATCAGTACCAGTCAATGGGCTGATGCTCCCCATGTTGATCATTGCCGCCTTGAAATCAGCAAAAAATTTGGCTAAATTTGAAGAATAACCTGAGACTTGCGAGTCGGTTGAGCCACCACTATAGAGTTGTTGGTCAGAGTGCAACAAACCTTTATTACTCACCAAATTTTTGAAGTAGCAACTGTCAAATGTGTAAGGGGTAGAAGCGTCAAGTGACGAGAGTTTGTCATCCCCGCCAGTGCTGGGGCAGTTTGATTGGAGTGATGTGGCTAGTGAGGTGTTGATGTATGTTTCATTGTAGATACGGGTCCTGAATGTGGTGCACCGGGCTTGACCGATAGTATGTGCTCCTAAAATTAAGAGGAACTCTATGAATATACAATGGCAATTGCTATATTGAATGTCTCAAGTACATACAGTTTGCTTCTTCTATATATTTGTAATATTGTTGGACATGTTTGTTGAATCAAGACTCGTGATGTAAAAATAATTGCCTTTCTTTGAACTATCAATTAATGGAGAACCCAACCATTTTGTGAGATCTACGAATATTTTTTCTACTGGTTGGTTTCAGGGATAAAGGAATGTAATACCTGACAGAGCTATTAGGTCGGTTGTACTTAAACCTTTGTTGGAAAAATCAGAGATAAGAGTGCTCAGATCGGATGTGGGTTTCGGGATGTTGCTGTTTGCATCACTACAGCAAGGCCGGTACCAGATTTAGGGAAGATACACTTACCCGAGAGAGACGTCGCTGGAGCTTCGGAATCGCTGGAGCTGGAGAGAGAGGAATCGCTGGAGAGAGGAGCGAATTAGTGAAAGGAGTATGGAGAGAGAGGAATCGCTGGAGAGAGAGGAGAGAGGAATCGCTGGAGAGCTTCGGAATCGCCTCAAATGCTTCAGAATCGCGCTGGAGAAGAGACCTCCTTGCTCGCCTCTCCTCTGAAAATCGAAATTGAGCTGAACTGGAGCTGTCCAGTTCCGAAAAAATTAGGAAGTTCATCATCAGATCTGCACGATTATTGATGGAGATCCAACAGCCCTAAACCCGAAGCAAATGAGGCTGTTTGCTTCGCAAAGCACCGTAGCCTTACTCTATATATATATATATATATATATAATCTGGCTAATATGCTACGCATATATAAGGGCCCCTCCGTGTTACGGCTCACTTTTTGAGTTTTCAAAATCCTAACGGTCGATCCGAACCGTTCAACATGATCTCCATATGAATATGTACTTGCAAACCAAATTTTACATTTTTTAGAATTTTTTTACTATTTATTAAGCCACTTTGAAAATCGCTGATCCAATGGTCCAGAAAAGTTTACTGTTGTGTACAAATTAGTGTTTTTTCAAAGTGGCTTAATAAATAGTAAAAAAATTCTAAAAAATGTAAAATTTGGTTTGCAAGTACATATTGATATGGAGATCATGTTGAACGGTTCGGATCGACCGTTAGGATTTTGAAAACTCAAAAAGTGAGCCGTAGCACGGAGGGCCCTTATATATGCGTAGCACCGTAGCACTGTCCTATATATATATATATATATAAATATATGTTAAAGAAGTCTTGTTAGATTTCGGAGCGAATGATAAGTGCCTCTAATCCGGAATCATAAAAGCAGGAACACACTTAATTTTCTTTTGTGCTCGCGGGATTATTTCGTAGCTGGAAATATTTTTCCATGTTTAAAATCAGGCATTCATCAGTACAGAAGGGCCCGCTATTATTTCATTTGTCGGCCCACTAGGCCACTACTGGACTAATTTTGTTGCGGCACAAATCTTAAACACAACATCTGTAGACTAGTTATTTTGGGCCCAATATCTTTTCCTATCTTTATTCCCGTGGGGCCTGTTCGGCAAAGGGTAGAATAGTGAAGGAACAGAGGAATTGTGGAATTATTCTTCTTTATTCCAATCTTGTTCGGTAAACTCAACCATTGAAATAGTAAAAGTGAACACTCATTAAAATACAATAATAGTTGGAAATGACTCTTATATCCTTATTGAGTTTGGTTAGTGCACCAATGTCATGTGTAGGACATGATTAAAATGCATATTCAATAAAATGGTGAATGTAAATTCAATAGATAAAATTATGAAATAAAAGTTAATAATATAGTTAAAATATTATCAAATGTTGAATTAGTATTAACAACAGTAAAAAAATAATTCATAATAAGCATTAAATTGAACATGTTCTCTGACATGCCAATCGCCCTTTCAATAATTCTAACTTAATTTGTTTCCTTAAGTTGAAAAATTGAACACAGCAAAGATAATGGTACAGCAAAAATTGAACACGGCAAAGATAAAATTGAACACAGCATCATATTATCATCCTCAAAGCAAGACTAAGCTTGTTGAAAACTTTACAAGGCCCTTTTAAACCCCCAAATTCCCCAAACTTACAATTTATATAGAAGCCCTTTGGAAGGAATAATTTACAAGGCCCTTCTAAACATCAAACTTAAGTGGCATTGTATGTTCCATATCACTTTGTCATCTAAAAATAAGCAACCACCAAGAAGAACGTAATGCAATTTCACAACTAGCATAAAAAATAATGAATTGAAAAATAAAAAACAATAACAAAAACTGATTTAAACCAAGTAGTAGTTCCATATCATTTTGTCATCTAAAAACCCTTACATAGCAACAAAATACTTTCTATTGTTTGTTACTTAAATATCACAACTCAAAATATTTTCTATTGCTTGTTAGTCAACAAAAATCTAGTTCGACACCTAGATAAACTAACTTCATTACAAAATAAACCTACAATTACAATTCTTCATATCCATGGGTGGTAGAAGTCAGAAGAAGGTGGATGCAGGTTAGAGCTTGGAGTGCAAGGGATAGTATGATTAGCACCGCTCACATTGGTATGGGGAGGATTATTCATGTTTCTTGGATAGGCAACGGGTGAAGCATTCATAGGAGGTGGAGTTTGAGAGGCTACGTGATGCAAGATGTGAGATGGAGCATTATCCATATCATATGGGTTTGGCATAAAAGGAGGATTAGGTGAAGGGTAGTGCAAAACAGACCCACCAGGGTTTGAAATAAGTGGTAAGCCTGCACGGTAATGATGCAAAATATGGTCTACATAGCCCCTTAACATGTCATCTGCTTTATTCATGAAGTACCCTCTCACCCAATCATTTTCCATAATAGCTAGCATATCATAATAGTCACTATGAAATGCAGGTAATGTGGAATCTAATACAATCTTCAATCTATCAATTACCTCTTTTTGAACATCTTCGTACTTAGGATTTTTCTGCAAATTGCCAGCCATCCTGTCAAGGTTGGTATTGGTACTGATCTGGTACCAGGTACTATTTCAATGATGACTTGGGCTGAGGCCTTATATACATTTTTTAGTATAAGAGGATGTCATATATTTAATGGTAGAATAGTAATTATGTAACTGGTACATTTTGCTAAAGTGATTATTAGACTATTTAATCATAGCATAGCTATTCTAAAAAAAAGCTACATTTTGTTAAAGTGAATTACAAGTCTCTTGTTGTCATGTTGTGTCCATGCCCTTATATTTTTCATAATTAAAATGCCCTCTATGCACATAAGCATATTCAACAAAAATATTGAGAAAATAAGTGTTGCAATTTTGTAACTGTTCTAAAATAACAAGAGGACACTTCACTGTATCATGCACCCAAAAAAAAAAAAAGCAATTCATAGATTTTTGTAATCTATTTTTTTATCCTGATTTATACTCATAAATTCTAATTTCTAAACAAAGACACCTTCTAAAAGCAATTTGAGTGAAAGAGTTCTAGGTTATGTTGTCAATGGAGAAAGAGTATTGTGCAAATTTCAAAGTACTAGCTAATAGGCAAGAGGAAGCAACAAATAACAAATACCATACAAGACCAGGTTATGCTTAAGCACGAGCAAGCTATCATTGGCAATTTAACTACCAAATCGATAAAAAAAAGGGGTGAAAGAAGGAAAAGGAAACTCGGCAAGAGGGAGGGATCTTAAATGAAAGAAAAATCGTCTACATATATCTCATAGTTTTCATTTCACAGATTTTCCAGTAGCTCGTCAAAAATTTTGATCGGATTAAACTGAGAAAAAAGTTGTTTCTCTTTTGGAGCATGCGCAGAGGAGGAAGAAAGAGAAGTGAGTGGGAGAATATTAAAATGAGAATGAAGTGTCACATCAGCCAAACAGAGGGTAAATAAGGTCTTTTTTTGTACTTTTTCCAGCGTAATTCTCTATTCCAGCTAGGGCTGCAAACAAATCAAACCAAATCTAACTCAACCCCAGTTCGAGTTTGAGTTCGTTCAATTTCAAATCAAACTGGTTAGAAATTGAAGCCGGGTTTCAAACTGAAGAGAGAAGTTCGAGTTTAGTTAAGTACAATTCGAACTAGTTTGATTTGATTCGATAATAGTTCAAAATTACAATACTTTAATAAAAACTCAGGCATTCAGAATTCTGATTACACAGGTACTTTTAGAAACAAACTACAACCACAGTAACTACAATAGTTCATTACAAACACCAAAGTTTATATCAAAGTTCATATCAAAGTACAATTATGATTACACCAAAGTTAATATCAAAGTTCATTATGACTACGCTCACTACAATAGTTCATATCAAAGTACAATTTAAATAACAACAGAAGTACATAACAATCACCAAAATTTTAGAATTATTACAAACCCAAATATTATCCTAAATAAAACAATAAAGTTCATTACAACTAGCTACTGAAAAACCCTTCTAAAAAAACCCTTATAAAAAACCGTCATAGGTATCCAAAGCTTCAGCCATATATTTCGCTTCATTAAACTAGCTACTGAACATCTACAAATGACTTTATAGATGCAGTAGCAAGGTTTTCAACATCCCACACTATTTTTGCATCATTAGCCTGGATTATCCGAAATACTCAAAATTATACCATGAAAAGCAAAATTTCTGGTATCAACATGAACCAGATATCATGTAAGTAACATTTCTGACCTCTACCTGAAAATGAAAAACCATATTGTGACCCATATTGTCACATTGCACACCTTGCATCATTTTTCCACCTCCAAATTCAACCCATATTGTGACCCCTACCTGAAAAAAAAGTAATTAAGTTTCAGCCATATAGTCTGTTCAGATGGTGTACCAATATAATATTGATATCTCAAAGTTAACTTCTTTAGATTTTAACGTACTCTAATCAGTTTTTTCCATCAGTATTTGCACTTCAAGGTTCTCCTCTTCTTTGGCTGCTTGCTGAAAATATTAAGAAAAAGAAAAGATAAGTGCAAAAGCTATTTCAATATTCAAATAAATGAACAATAGATATTAAAAGCCTCGTCTCTTACTTGTAAGGTGTGCAATGTGACAGTTGAGCTTGCTCTTATCCAATCACCTCCACAAACCAAAAGTTTGACCATATCTTTAGTTATGGAACTTCTGTAGTCATCTAATACACGACCTTCGGTGCTAAAAGCTGACTCAGAGGCGACCGTTGATATTGTAGTGCAAAGGATATCTCGAGCAAACTTGCTCACAATTGGAAACTTCACGCAATTAACTTTTCACCACTTCAACACATAAAAATTCTCTCCTTGCCCCACAACAAAACCTTTTCTTCTAAGTACACCTCAAGGTCTGTTTTTTAGAGACTCTTCGGTTTGGTTTTCAATCACAAAATAGAAATAGTCATCCTCGGGTTGGGTATTATCTAAAGAGTATCCATCTTAAAGCAAGGTTGAAGAACCCGGTACACTATTGGAAGTCACATAATCCCTTTCATATTTCTGAAAAAGTAATTCAATATTGCTTCTAACCTCTTCAATACGAGCCTCAACCTCGTAACTTTAGTACAACTTTTTGAAACAAAACCCGATCAAATTCATTTTGAACCTTGGATCTAATATAGAAGCAACAATCATTAAAAGACTAACTTCCCCCCAATACTTTTCAAACTTCACAAACATGATTTGAGACATCTTACTCAATAAATCATCTGACAAACCATAAGCCTCACATATTGCCCTTTAAACCTTAAACACTTCATTAAAGAACAAATTTGAGGTGGGGTAGGAGGTTCCCGAAAAAAAATTAGTAGCTTTAGTGAAAACATCAAGCAACTTCACTACCTTCTCGGTATTTGCCCACTCCAACTCCGTGGGCAACCACTTAAAAGTTGTATCTCTCTTGGTATACCTTTCAAACGTGCTCTTGTAATAAAGAGCCGATTGGAGCATGCGATGTGTTGAGTTCCATCTAGTTTTCACATCAGAACACAACGATCGCCTAGTGGATATGCCTAATTTGATAGCTTGTTCTCCAAATTTTAAAAGTCTAGCCGGGGATTTTCTAAGGTACTTAACACCCTCTCTAATCTTGACACTGCAATCCACAATTTTATCAAGTCCATCTTGTACTATCAAGTTTGATATGTGAGCACAACATCTCACATGAAAGAAATAACCATTAAAATGCAACATGCATGTTACCTCAAAGTTGGACTTCAAAATGCTAGCAACCTTATCATTGTTGGATGCATTGTCTAGGGTAATTGTTCTAATTTTGTTTATGATACATCACTTCCTGAGAGAGTCCAATATGGCATCCGAGATTACCTCGCCAGTGTGAGGTGGTGCAAACTCAATAAAACTAATGATTCTTTTGTGCAACTTTCAATTTGAATTTCTGTAATGAGCGGTTATAACCATGTAATCAATGGTTTGATTTGAAGTCCAATAATCAGAAGTGGATGATATCATTTTGGCATGCTTGAAAATATTTTTAATCTTCTCTTTTTCAGATTCAAAAAGCTTTATACATCATTTTTATGGTGGTTCTATTCACTCTTTGATACAAGGGATTGTTGTACTTCATTAGGACATTAAACCAATGGTATTCAACAAACAAGAACGGCAATTCATGAGCCATGATCATCTTTGCAATTATCTCTCGACATTTCATGTGATCATAACCCCCGCTCCCTCTCACTACATCATAATCAACTTGGTTATTAGCTTGGAATTTCAACGTACCTGATTGTGATATTCCTCGTTTGATTCCATAACAAGTTTCAACATGCCTTAAGAGGTGAGAAGTACTACCACTTTGTGTTCAAACCATACTTTTTTCTACATTGCATACACTCTGCCTTGCGCATCGGCACCGTTGCCTCTTTGGGCCCTTTCACATTCACAGAAACCACTTTAAACCACTGCCACACTTCCGACTTTCTTTTGCGTCTGGCTTTCGAACTTTTTCCTATAACCTCTTCTTCAATTGGGACAGCCACCGCATTCTCCTTAACATTTTCGAGGCTTTTCTCACTGCCGCTGTCGATATCTATAGCTTCATCATCTTCTTCTTCTTCCATCTCATTAGTGGGAGTATGAGAAGATTCAATCCACGACATCCTATAAAAAATTTAGGTAAATAAACATATTGATCTTTAGCATTTCATGTTACAAATGATGTCATCCTTATCAAAAACAAAAACACGGTCAATTTGATGAGACCAATTTACCACCACTATTAAAATAAAAAGGAAGGTCCCGGTTAGCAACAGACAGTGCTACATGGCTAGCGTTAGAGAAAAAATTGCTCAGTTTGTGAATTTTGATATGAATTTAATATTTTAATTAAGGAGAGTATGGAAGTTTGTGATCCATAGAATTGCTGAGCGGTACTTCAGCTGGTACCAGTATCGGTACCAGTAAAAGTTGGCGAGGCGATAAGAAAAGTGGTCCGATTGCTGTCAACAGTAAAAAAATTTAACAGTAAGAAATAGAGGAGCAATGGCGGCAACTCCCTCACCAGATAGGCAGATACCCCATGGCGGCAAGAGAAAAAATAGAAACTAAACTAACCGGGAGAGAGAAATAATCAAGAAGAAATGAAAGTAAACAATCGAGAGAGAGATCCGAGGAGAATCAGAAAGTTAGCGAGGGAGTTGCCGGTGAGAGCGAGAGCGATGGCGACGAGCCGACGACAAGGAAAAGTGATCGTAGTCGCCGAGAGCGAGAGGTGAAAGTCGGCTAGGGTTTAAAATTTTAATTAAAGTATTTATAGTTTTAAGATTGAATTATGTTTTGCTCATTTTGGTTTGAGCCACGACTTTATATCGTGGAATTTGCCGATTCTTTTGTTTTCTTAGGTCACTGGTCATTTAGAGGCTGAGCGCGAGGGTTATGACTTATGACTTATGGCCTTATGTTTTAAGTTCATTAGCACTAAGGAAATCAACGGTTCACGTTACTTTGAGATTCGAACTAGAATAGTTCGCGAACCTATTTCGAACGAACCAGACCAAGTTCGAGTTCGAGTTCGAATTAATTTTGAACCAAACTAGTTAGATTCGTTTCACATCGAACTTCAATCGAACAAATTAATTGCAATTTTTTTCCCGAATCGAACTCGATCGAATCACGTACTATGAATTTTTTGTGCAGCCCTAATTCCAGCTTCCCACTGGAATTGAAAAAAGAGGAAAAATACTTATATTCCGTCTCTCTATTCCAACTCACCTTTTTGTTGTTCGGCAAGAATAAACACTCAATTCCATTCAATTCCCCTATTCCAGCCCTGCCGAACAGGCCCGTGAAGCATATCATTAAACCGCTTCTGCAGGAACGAAGGAGAACGGGCTGATTTTTTTTTAATATCCAACATTAAATATAAATCTAGTATTTTTTTTCTGTGAAATAGTATATAATTTTTTTATCGAGCTGGCTAAAGTTTCGGCTGCCTGATTTTTTTTCCTAGTGAAATAGTATATAATTTAACATTTTGATTGTGTGATCTCTTTGGCAGACTGCAATGCCATTTTGAACGGTAATTGATTTAATAGGAAAAAACAACCCTGAATGAAGGTTAATTTAACGTAATTGATTTAGTATAGTTTCGTTAGTATTTTGGATGAAATGAACATATTATGTTAGTATTTTAGACGTAATATGCTTATTCCGTTAGTATTTTGGACAGAATTAGCATATTCCGTTAATTTTTTGGATGAAATAGTTAGAGAGTGACTTGATTGAAACAAATGAAAAATTTATTGGCCATAGAAGGACAAATCAAACTTAATTGATCAATTTGTGACAAATGATAAGTTTAGTGACCTCCGGTGAAATTTATCCTAAAATAATTGATAAAAAATATGCTAATAATGAAAAATTAAAAGTATAAACATGCCATTAACTATCCTAGTGTGTCATGTATAAGTCCGATATAATTTGAAAATATATTGATTGATTGTTAAGTGACTTAAAATCTAAACAACTGAATTTTATTAGCTTTTAGTTAGTAAATAAATAATTTTCAACTTGCATTAAATTTGATACATGAACATCAAAAGGTAGTTCAAGATGGACTGTTGTAGATTTAAGTAATTTGACAAAATGCCAGAACTTTCATCATTTTTTATCAGTTTTTTATGCATGATATGTATAAAGTAAAATAACAGGTACTGCATGGGGAAGGGCTAAAAAATAACAGGGGTTTAGATGAACTAGGGGAAAGTTTTGATTTAGGTGAAAACTTTGACTGGGCCGTTCAGAATGATGGAAATCCAAGCCCAATCCTCATAAATGACAGCTCACACATAAACCAGATCTTTCCAGAAACTACAATTAACATCCCAACTAACCAAGAAACTACACCAGCCTACACGGACCCAAACCTAATCCAAAACCACCCACAACCCGATATGCCTCACCAACAAACACCACAACAGACAACCCACATCCCAACCCAAACCACCTTAAGAAGATCTGTCAGGATTCTTGAACAAGAAACCTCCATCAACTACGCCACCAACACCAAACAGCCAAAGGATAAGAACAAAGCGGCACAGTCAAAGAAACTGAAAAAAAATATTGAACAAGCGGCGGTTGTTGCTGCGCTACAGGATGAGGTAATTTCAGAAACTCCTCTGGATGCTAATCAGGTGGCGGAAGTTGACAACCTATGTGGGATCCTTCAACCTGCGGACCAGTCAACAGGAAAGGAACCGGTGGAGGCGACTCCCACAATCCAGGCCACTGCTTCCGAAGAGAACCATACCCTCCTGGAATCTGAACCTGAGGAGGTGACAGACAACGAAGACCCGACTTCTGACAAGGAGGCCGACATGCTCAACTACGAGGACGAAGAGTCTGTGCTGGCCGGAATTGACTATGAATCGGATATGGACATGGACTCCAATGATGGTGAAGAGAATGGCGAGGGTGACGGACCCGCCGATGCTTAGTCTGATGCTAAGCCAAATCATCTGTGTTTTTATGTTTTTTATGATTAGTGTCCTTAAGACTACTATTTTTATGCTTTCTGTTTTATGCTCTTTCAAGCTAGTTTCTTAATTTTCTGAGGTTCAATTAGTGGTGAGCACTAAACTTTTGTGTAAGCTTTAAATGTCGATCGAACCTAATGAATTCCTATTTAAGTTTAATTTTCTAAATTAGAATGTGAGGGGACTTGGTGACTTGAACAAATGTATGGTTATTAAGAATACCGTTTTGGATTCTAAATGTGATATGCTTTGTTTCCAAGAAACTAAGTGGTGCGAACATTCAATTTTTCGTGTAAGACAAGTGTGTCCGGCGAGATTTAGAGAGTATATAACATTAGATGCGGAGGGTTCGAGGGGTGGGATCTTACTCGCGTGGAGTAATTCCTACAAGCTCCTCACCTCATATATTAAAAAATACTGTGTTACTATTATCATACAAAGAGGAGATTTTATTTTCATGGTCACTGGAGTTTATGGGCCTCAATCAGATAGTGACAAAATTGAATTCCTAGCCGAATTAAATGAGATAAGGTCAATCAATAGTTTGCCTTGGATAATTATGGGGGATTTCAACATCATTCGTTCCAGTGAGGAAACAACGGGAGGGCCCCCTAATTTAGGCATAACTTTGTCGTTTAATAATCCTATAGATGATCTACAACTCCTTGATGTACCATTAATTGGCAGGAAATTTACGTGGTCTAGCAAAAGGCCGCGGCTGACATTCTCGCGACTAGATAGAGTGCTAATATCACCACATTGGAATTCATTGGGGGTCTCTTACCAGTTACAGGATGCATCAGCCACAGCCTCAGATCACTCACCTCTCATTTTTCGTATCAAGCCGCACCAAATAAATGGTAAGAGATCATTTAAATTTGAGACTTATTGGCTCCAACACCCACAAATCACTGAAATTGTGCGAAACACATGGGAACAGGAGGTTAATTCATCCAACCCGATTAAGAGAATCCATTTTAAAATTAACAAGTTGAGATCGACATTGAGATCCTGGGCACATGAAACTTACGCAAGGAGGGAAACTTACCTAACGAGGTCCATGTGGGTTATACGGCAACTAGATTTTGCAGAAGAATCAAGGAACCTAAATTCAATGGAATTCATGTTAAGGACTAGATTGCGGGAACATGTTTTCAAGTTGGCAAAAGAAAAAGAAGAAAGATGGAGGCAGCGCTCGGGTGCAACCTGGTTGAAGCTAGGTGACAATAACACCAAGTATTTTCATGCGGTTGCAAATGGCCACAAAAACCAAAACACTATCACGGCAATAGAGAGAGAAGGTATCTTAATTCAGGGACAACAACAGCTTCAAAGTGCAATTTTGGAGCATTATAAAGGCTTGCTAGGTTCAAGAGTGCAAAATGGGCCTTTTGAGTTGACAGGTAGAATCGGCCCGAACAGAGCTGACATACTACAAACTCTAGATTGCGATATATCAGATGAGGAGATAAAAGGGGCAATATTTCAATTGCCTAAAGGTAAAGCAAGCGGGCCAGATGGGTTTCCAATAGAGTTCTATCAGTTTTTTTGGGATATAGTGGGTGCGGACATAATTGCTATGGTTAGGAATTTCTACAATGGTCGCTCAATCCGACAAATTAACAAAGCAGCAATTACATTGATCCCGAAAAAACAGGGGGCCATAGAGATAACAGATTTCAGACCAATAAGCGTCATAAATACGACGGCAAAAATCGTCACGAAGATATTGGCAAATAGATTGCAGCCACATCTGCAGGCTTTGGTGCTGAATGCACAAACAGCCTTTGTAAAGGGTAGATCTATCATGGAATCATTCTTGGTAGCTAGGGAGCTACTAAACTTCACCTCGAAAAATAAAATCCCATCTATCCTTTACAAGGTCGATTTTGCTAAAGCATTCGACACAGTTGATTGGTGTTTTTTAGTGAATCTACTGATCGAGCGAGGATTCCCTCCCAGGTGGCTATCGGCAGTGCTTAATGTCCTACAAACATCCTCCTCGACGATTCGTGTGAATGGATCTGTCACTGATTATTTTAACCATAAAAGGGGGTTACGACAGGGTGACCCGCTATCGCCGATGCTCTTCATCTTGGTAACAGACTCTCTTAACTGGTTTATAAATAATGCGGTGCCATTCATGCATGCACCGATGACGGTGCCGCCAAAGCTGATCCAATACGCGGATGATACAATCATTTTCGCAGAAGCACATCCTAAGACCTTGAGGATCATTCAGCGCATCCTATACCAATATGGGAACTTGACGGGCCTAAGGATCAATAGCCGAAAAAGCATTTTTGTTCCAATTGCAATCCCAACGACGGTGACTCATGTAATCCAGCGTATTCTTGGTTGTGAACCATCAAGCCTCCCAATAACATACCTGGGGCTGCCCCTCTCGGCAAAAAGGGTCAGAAAGGCAGATTTTCAACCGTTAATCAATGCGGTACAGGGAAGATTAGCGAGTTGGAAATCATCTTTACTTTCATATGGTGGAAGGGTTACCTTAGTCCGATCGGTACTAACAGCACTTCCACTGCACTACATGCAGGCAATCAAATTACCAAAGGAGGTAATTAAACATATAGATAGAGCGAGGAGGAGTTTCATGTGGAAAGGAAATGACACATGCAAAGGCATTAACTGTCTAGTTAGTTGGTCTAAAGTGTGCAGTTTGAAGAAGTACGGGGGTATGGGTATCCTAGACTTGCAATTGCAAAACGAGGCTTTACTCACTAAGTGGCTATGGAAGCTAGACATGGATCCGGAGGGACTGTGGGCAAAAACTATGTTCACACTGTACGGCATAGTTTCATCCAATGAGCTACTACAAACCGAGAGATTATCCTCCTTCCTAAACTCCATCAAAGGTTTAATTCCATTCTATTCGAGCTCGATACAGGCAGAGGGGCATGCTCAGATACTGAAATGGAAGTGGTCGGCGCAAGGGATCTTTACCACCTCATCGGCCTACAAAAATCTACATAATCCTAGGCCATTATGTCCTTTTAACAGAGTTATATGGAAGATCAAAATCCCCAACAAGGTTAGAATTTTTATTTGGATTGCGATCCAAGACAGGTTACTAACACAACACATCTTAAGGTCGAGAGGATGTGATGTAGAAGCAGGTTGTCACTTGTGTGACGACCCTAGCATTGAGACGGCAAATCACATCCTCTACTCATGCCCATTTGCGACGGGATTTTGGTGCATGTTACTATTCAGATATGGCTATAGGCAACACTTTCAGAACAGTAACACGGTGCTGGCATGGTGGTGGGCGATGAGGATGGACATAGTGCAACCAGATAAGGGTCGATGGGACACCCTCTGGGCTTCGGGGTGTTGGGCGCTTTGGCGTGAGAGAAATCGGAGGCTCTTTACAGGAAAGAGCAAGACGGTGATGGATCTGGTAAATCACACCGCAATAGAGTTCTCCAATTGGCATAGGAACCTTTAGATGATTTAAATCTCTATCAGAGAGATCTGTACATATTTACTTTCCAATAATTTGTGTAAATAACTTTTTTCCTTATTAATCAATGAAATGTCAGTTCTACTGACCTTCAAAAAAAAATAATTATCAATGACAAGGTACGCAACTAACCATTTAAACACAAAAATAACTCAAAATAATTAATTGCATAAAACGCAGCTTAATGAGCGTACAGTTTCTACCAGCAAACACATGATTTTCGTTTTCAAAATCCTAACAGTCGATCCGAACTGTTCAACATGATTTTCATATGAGAATATACTTATGGGCTAAATTTTCTATTTTTTAAAATTTTTTTACTATTTTTTTACATAGGTAGAAAATCACTGTTTTAGAATAGTCCAGGATTTTCAGACCAAGTGATTTTCTACCTATCTTAAAATATAGTAAAAAAAATTGAAAAAAATATAAAATTTAGTCTGCAAGTACATATTCATGTGGGAATCACGTTGAACAGTTCGGATCGATCATTAAAATTTTTAAAATGAAAATATAACTCTGTAGTACGGACTAATCTGTGCTATGCATAGTACCATAGACTCACTCTTACTTTGATATGAAATAACATATAAGGTGAGGTCAATCTGAAAAAAAAGAATCCACAAAACTGAACAACACCTTTTTCCAGTGGTTCTCTGTCTCTCGTCACCTGGCTCGAAGCCGAAGAGGCCATTCTATTTCTCCCATTAATCAATCCATTACCCGATTACCGTCCCTTCCCCTTTCCCTTTTCCTCCAGAAATGAAGAGGAAAGCGAAAACCAAGAAAATGGAACCCAAGAGGCAAAAACAGAAACAAACCCAGAAACAGAAAGACAAGGAAAACGCCTCTAACGATTCCAATTCCTCCCAAAACCCAAATCAGAACCCCTCGTCTCTCGCTTACTACCTCCTCGTTGTCCCTCCGGGAGCCTCCCCTCCAGCTGGCGCGGCGGCACTTCCAGGAACGCCACCCCCAGGAGCCACTGCAGCGGCAACGGAGGCTGTGAAGCGAATTTCAACTGGCGGAGTCGGAGTATCATCGGATGCTAAATCCGGGAGTGATGATCAGGACTTGAACCAAGATCCGGATCCAACTCCTAATCCGAACCCAAGAGGAAGGAAGAGGAGGTTCAAGCGTCACACACCCCATCAAATCCAGGAGCTAGAATCGTAAGGCTTATTTTTGTTTTCTGCTTCAATTAATGTACTATCATTGATTTGGCAATGTACTATTATTTGTCTTTGACAAAATTGCGCCATTAGTGTCCTGTTTGTTATATTAGAAACGTTATTCTGTGGAATGTTGGAGTAATTAAGGCTTTTATAGAGTTCAATTAGGGTTCTTAATTAACATAGAAAGACAGGAGAAATGAAAAGATAAGTAACTCTAACTGGAGAAAGATGGTAGATATTTTTTCTCAATAAAAAATAAGGGTCCGTTAATGCTGATATCCATTTTTTATATACCTCTTGTGGGTATGGAAACTGTCTCTCTCCATAGGGAGATGGACTGCCAAATTATCAGTGCTAGGCCTAAGGTTTAGTTGCTTGAATTTTTGATATGCTGTTCATTCTGTGCTTCAGTTCGCTCTTAATATATGAATAATTTGGGACGAAGGGACTTTGAAGTTACCGCAAGTAGTTTGAAATTCAGAAAGGGAACATTATGGAAGGAAATGAGGTGGAAGTTAGTTGTTACCCTCCAAATTGAAATTGAGGAATTCTCCTCATTTTCCTTTATTCACCTTCCTTTTACCTCCTAGAATTTAAACTAGGCAGCAAGGTGAACATCATCCTCCCCTCTCCCTTACTCTCCTCTCCATGCATCTCGTTTCCCCAAACTCAGGAGCACACTAAGAGGCATCTATGCTGTGGGACGCACCTTCAAAATTTTCTTCTCCATATGGAAGAAACAAACGCAACAGAATGAGAAAGGCAAATTATTTTCAGAAAAGACTTCAATTGATTTTGAAGTAAACAAATTATTAACTAATTGGTTTCTTCAATGAAAATCCATCTCTTCAGAATATATTCAAAAAATACTCTAAGTGGAAAAATTCTTCTCTTGTTTGGCTTTACCAAAGGAAAGATGCATCTGACTAATGTAATTGCTTAGGAAAGAAAACCAAAGTAGTTTGTAATTATTAACACCAATGATTTCTCCTATTTTAAGCACAATCGGAAAATAGACATGGTGTGGTGAACATGGAGTCGGCCCTGGCAGCGTGCAGAAGTATATTGATCTGCCATGGAGAGCTCAGCCTAAGATGATTTGCATTGGCTTTTGTTGCAAACCTTAAGAGAGGAGAGATGTATGGAGAGCTCTTTCAGAGGTGGAGACAAATCATGATAATTTTGTTTTATTGAGAGATTAGCTTTTGTAGTAGGAGTTACACGCAAATTTGGTTGTAGGCCAAACCCTACATTATACATCTCGAGAATTTTAAACTACCATATTTTATTCAAATACACCAACCCAAACAGCTCAAATTACCTCAACTTCCCAAATACCTCACTTGTGGTGTTCCAAATGACCCCCCAGAGTGAAATATTTTAGCATACAAGGACACCATTTTTCAGCATTAAAACTTCAGAATGGACAGAAGAATAATATTTGTAGAACTCTAATATTGTGGAATTATTTTATGTGGGAGAAAGAGAAGTGTGCTTTTCAAATTTCGTGTTTGTTAATAAGTTTGGAATTATTGTGAGAATCTGGGAGCATTATTACTTTTGCAAGGTTCACTCCCTTAAATTAAATGATGAAAGGACTGGAGAGAGTTGCTCTGTTGTTTTGATATGCTTTTCATTTTATTCTTCATTGTAGTGCCTCAAGATACTTGGAATATTTTGGCATTCAATCTTTATTTTAGAAATTTTTTTTTGCAATTTTCATGAAGATAGATTATGTTGCTCAATTGTGGGCCAATTGCTTAGTGTGAATCGCAATTATATTCTATTTTCTTAAAAAATAATCATATGTTTGAGTTTGACCTTTTCCTCTTGGTGTATTTTGAATGTTATCAACATAGAAGACCTAGTTGCAAGTTGAAACTGATGAAATTCTTTTTACTGTGTTTACCACCTTCCTTTCTTTTGTTTACTGGCTGTTGTCATACCAAATATCAACACCAAATTGATTCTTCTTCTTCTTCTTCTTCTACTTTTTTTTTTCATATCATCCGCTTTCTATTTCTATCTTATAAGTCAGTCTTCTTTATTTATTGCTTTCACTTATTTAGTTCATATTAAGGACTGACCATTGATTTATCTTTAGATAACAAGTATCATACCAAACAATGCAACATCAGGATTAAAAAAGAAGATAAAATTGGGATTGTTTACCCGGCTATGGTTGTTTATGTGATTGCTGATGCCCATTAAAATCCATGTATTAACTTGCCTTTTATGTTTTTCTTTTTATTTTTGTAGATATTTTATAAAGAACCCACATCCAGATGATAAAGCGAGAGATGACCTGAGCCAGGAGTTGGGTTTGGAGCCCTCTCAAGTCAAGTTCTGGTTCCAGAACAAGCGCACCCAGCTCAAGGTACATATTATTCGGTCATGTGTGGGTGAATGAATTTTGGTTGGGGACTGCAGGGCCCCAGAGGGGGAGGGGTGCTTTTGTAAGATATCAGAACTCTGACCTGTACTTGCTGGTTCCGTTACTTTGGCCAAATATCTGATTAAACCTAAAATTAGTTTGAGTGGCACAAACTTTTAGCCCTCTTATCCTCATATAGTTTGCTAAAACCTAATCCATTGTAGTCAAATTCAAACAACATTCAAAAACATGAAGAGTGTGTTCGAGAAACTGCAGATTTGTTCCTGTAATCTTAATACATACTTCTATATTTCGTAGTTGCACTTCCATAGCTATCTTTTTTATGATGCATTTTCCATTCTGTGTCTAGAATTAGTAGCAGTAGCATGGGCAAATGCCTTAAACTTCTTGATTCATATACCAAACTTTTGTTCTTGTGCTTAGACCTGACTATTAAAGTTTTATTTTTTTCATGATATCTTAATTCTGACCTGCACATGCTAGTTTGAACACTTTTGCCAAACTGCTGAGACCCAAAAAATTAGCGCTAGTAGCACAAACTTTTAGTGCTCATCCTCGATTTTTCTATTGGAACCTCCTGCAATGTAGTCAAGCTGGTTCTGCACAATAGCAAACACATAAACAGTTTTGGCAGAACTGCTGATATGTCATTGTAATCTTAATATTATACTTATCCTTTCATTCTGATACACAGACTTCTATTTGATCTTGTACTTAGACCTGACTTTTAGAACTTTCTTTTTGCTATTGTACAGAACCAGTTTGTGTGGCAGGAAAACACACAACTGAGAGCTGAGTTAGACAAGCTGAAGGCTGAGAACGAGAAATTAATTGCAGAAAACAACCAATTCAAGGTGATGTTAGCTGGCACATCCTGTGCTGCATGTGGCGCTTCAGTGGTACCAGGTGAGCTGTCATCTGACGAGCATCGACCCAATACCAGCACCATGCCTCCACCCGAACCCTGTGAAGAAGATGATGAGGTACCAACTTTTTATTTTAGAATTATAAGGAAATTTGTAATAGCACCTCTAATTTTGTGAAATTGCAAAACCGTCCCTTTTCTTCTGATGAATTCAAAACTGAGCTCCTCTTGTTGTTAGAAAAATTTAGTTCAAGACTTCATCTTATAATGGCAATTTTTTCCTTTAAATTAAATTCACCAGTGTACACTCTTCTTTTTATTTTGTTTTAACTGATGAATTCATCACACGAGGACATTTTTACCATATATGACCACAAGATTAGATAATTTTAAGGAAATAAGCCAAAAGTAACCCTACTTCTGTGAAATTGCAAGTTATCCCTCTTTTATTGAAAGATCTAATGGTGAGCTCCTGCAACTGTTCTTTGACAATTTTGATAGAAGAGGATTTGTTCCAGATTTCTATCTAATAATGGCGAAATGGTCCTTTCAAATTAGATTCACCAGTGTTTTCTCTTTCTATTAACTTTTTCTTTAGCCGATCCATGAAGTTACGGGCAAATTATGACCACATTGTTAAGTCAAAAGATAGTCTATGGATAATTAAACCAACAATTGGACTTCTTTCTATTATAAAATAAGTACCTTTATCCCAACAATCAGATGGTTCTAAATTTCTATACTGCAATAATCATTGTGCACATCCTCTTTTGTTCATTCAAATTACCATTTAATAATTTGCATTTTGGCTAGGCAGAGTACAAAATCCAAGTTTATCTGGATATTACTTATTACATCATCCATGCCTTATTTATCAGTCAATAGTTTGTTTATTTCAACCGTGTTCCATGTTACAGGTAGGTGCAACTAGATCAGAAGATGACCAATTTATCTTCAGTGATATGAATACCAGAGACTTAAGTGGAGTGTAATTAATTGTAACTTACTGGATGTGGTTTTAGTCTAGCCTTGCTCGTTTTTACTTATTTTTTTCTCCGTTTTGTTTTTTCTTTTTCTTTTTCTTTTGACAAGTAGGTGTGGTGTACAATGGATACTTATTGTAGTGCTGACTAGTGGCAAGCTACGTTCTGATTCCATCTTTTTTTTCTCCTTTTTTTTTCTTTCTTTTCGGTTGGCGTTGATGATGATGGTGATCAAAGTGGTCCTGCAAAGATTGATTGCCTGATTTGGGTCTGTTAGTTGTGCTCCTTCCCCTAACTGTGGCCTGATTTTTTTGTCTTCTTCAGCTAATATCAATAACCTGAGTGCTTATATCAATAACCTGGGCCCTTGTTTTTCTCTTATCCTTTATATATACATGCAACCATTGACTGTCATATAGAACTTAATGTAAAATGTTGGTTCAGTTCACATCTTGTATGGCTTTACGTGTAGCTAGAAAAGATACTTCCATTAGTAGTACTAGACTTGTTATTTGAAAATGTTGTCTTTTCATTTCTGCTTTTTTTGTTGGCGTGAGAATTCGTATATGCCAATTTATTTCTAGAATTGGAAATTTCAATAAAGTCCGGTTCAATCATTTGAGTTTCGGTAATTGATTCCCAGAAACAGTGAAACCAAATGAGCTAAAAAGCAGACTGTATGAAGCATGCATATCAATTCATTTGGTTTGGCGACATTTTCTGTTCTCTTTCTTGATCTCTAATTGGATTTGCAGGGGTGCACAGTAACACACACACACACTTCAACCATCTTAGTCATTGGAACAGATATTAATATTTGTTTTAATTGTACGTATTTATTGGTGTATGTGAACTTTTCAGCACATTTCGGCATTTTTTGTATTCAGGGGAGGTATAACAAAGTTTTCATTTCACTTGTACACTCCCCCTCGGAAGCTTTCTCGTTTGGATTACTACCTTGGAAAGCCCTTATTCTTTTGCTTTCTCTACTTTGACCTTGTACCAATAAATATGCGCATTAGTTAAGGGCATTTAATCCAAAAGCATATTAATTACAATACACCCCCCCTCCGAAAAGGGAATATTAAGAGAAAAGATTCATAGCACTGGGGATGTGGGGAACATGTATTAAAGTTCTCCTAAAAAAAAAAAAAAAAGGAATGTATTAAAGTGAATTGTGGGATGTGCGGAGACCCTAAAAGGTTGGAGTGAGACACGGAGGGAAAGAAGGGCTGAAGCTTTCTTATTTATTATTATTATCATATAAAAAACCCATATTGTTATGACACCCCCAGTTTTAAGTCTAAGCTTCTGCACTAAGAACTCAATTTGGGTCCGATGCCCATCAGACTGAGTTCGATGGGTTGGATGACCGTCTGATTTGCTTTAAGATTCGTACCCGCAACTTTCGCACCTGCTTTAATATTCGTGTGCATGAATATTAAAGCAGATCGGACAGTCCCAAACCCATCAAATCCAAATTTGAGTCCGATAGGCATCGGACCCAAGCTGCTCTCCTGCACTAAACCCATGTCCTGCTACTACACAGACCACAAGTCATTCCTCTGAAAACACATGTTATCTTCAACTACAGTGAAAAGAATTACATCTTGTGTTTACAGGTAAACTAAATTAAAACAAAGTAAATATTAAATTATTTTAAAACATTAGTGTTTGATAGTAGTCAAATAAGTAGATAAAGTAGTATTGTATAAAAAAAAAAAAATTGCTCATATATATATATATATATAGAGTGATGCTACGGTGCTTTGAGAAGTAAAGATAGTATGTTACTTTCCGCTCATATCTCTATTTCCAAAGTTCAAATAGTCAATCTGAAATTCTGAACATGATCTTCATATTGAAATGTATTTGGAGGCCAAATTTTACATTTTATTGAAATTTTTTACTAATTTTTTAGAATTTTTGAAAAACATTGTTTTTCTGAATTTTTTTTTATTATTTTATTTAATGAAAAACTGTGATTTTCAAAAATTCTAAATAAATAGTAAAAAAATTTGGTCTCCAAGCACATTTTAATATGAAGATCATGTTGGAATGTTCGAATCAACTGTTTGAACTTTGCAAATAGAGATATGAACGGGAAGTAAAACACCCTCTTTACTTCTCAAAACATGATAGCCTATCTCTCTCTATATATATATACACTGTATGAACGAGTGAAGTAGTAAAATTTTAATGTTTTCACTTTACCTCTAGAGACGTTTTAACTTCACATTACATTAAATTGTATTGCTTGTTTTAATTACTACAATAATGAAACAATATCTAAAAGAGTAAAAGTGACTATCCGCAAGAGTATACCGACAAAAGGTGCTTTTTCTATTAGCAACGGGAGTATCCGCGAGAGTATACCGACATCATTCCTCGCGGATACTGTTCCATTCTTGTAGTTTGATGCCTCAAATCATTTTAAAATATTTAAATCATCATTACTTTATTTGTCAAAAACACACGTATTAAGTAGATCAATCTAATAATCATGACAACTCTCTACAAAACCCAAGTTGCAATTCAAAATAGTAGTAAGGTAAGGAGTGATGTTACGATGCTTTGGGAAGTAAATAGGGTGTTTTATTTCCCGCTCATATCTCTAGTTTCAAAATTCAAACATTTGATATGAATTTCTCAACATGATATTTATATTGATATGTGCTTGGAGACCAAATTCTACATTTTTTTGAAACTTTTTTACTATTTTTTAAGAATTTTTGAAAATCAGTATATTTGTGAATTTTTTATTATTTTTTTATTTAATGAAAACTGTGATTTTCAAAAATTATAAAAAAATAGTAAAAAATTTTCAAAAAAAAAATGTAAAATTTGGTCTCCAAATACATATTAATATGAAGATCATGTTGAGAAGTTCGGATCGACTGTTTGAACTTTACAAATAGAAATATGAGCGAGAAGTAAAACACTCTATTTACTTCCCAAAGCATGATAACCTATCTAGTAAGGTAACTGGAGTGTTGTAATCTTTTCTAGAATTATAAATTGTAACAAAACTTTAAAAATTGTGGCACCACTTCTATTTAAGTTAATATTTAAAACATGAAATTCAAACAATGAATCTGAACATTTATTCTTAATCTTCTTTACCAGCAATGTTTGTACAAAAAAATTTATAAAATTTTCGTATAATTTAGTACAAAACTAAGAGAATGTTTGGATAAAATTAGTTATAATAGATACATTAATTGTGTTAATTTGTTTCTCTGCCTTTTATTTTTGTAATTATTAATAATGAAGTTCAAACTTGATATTGCAGTAATTATCAGTGGTGTCATTAAAATTTAAAATTCAATACAATTGTTTCTTTTTGCATGAAAGATTCTCCTGAGAGATTGGTCTAACCAAATGTGAAAATCACTGTTGAAATTTCTCTTATTGTTTCTGATGTAAGCAACACAATGCAAAAGACATTTTCAATTCATGATCTCTAGCTCTCCATCTTAATTTCTCTTATAGTGTGTGTGTGTGTGTATCCATATCCACTTCTCCCTCTTGGTAACACCATCATTAATTGTAACTACCTTGATGTTCATAGGTTTACATCATTTGAAATATTGCAATTGCCATTTCTCTTTCAATACCACAATAATGGAACAAAATGTGGCCCATATGAGAACGACCGTCATGTCATTATCAAGCTATCCTAGCTTGCTTTTTATGCTACTAGTTTAACATATTTTATATTGTTTATTTCGCAACTGACAGAGAATTAGGCCTTTGGATTCGGATCTTACAGTTTCGGTATAATTAGAAATTTAGAAAAGAAGCAAAAATGATGTAATGCCAAGTAATAGCTTTTTCTATGGAGAACAGCTTGGGTCCGATGTCCATCAGACTCAAATTTGGGTCCGATGGGTTTCGGAACTGTCCAATTCACTTTAAGATTCATGCAAATTTTAAAGCAGACACTAAAGTTGAGAGCACGAATCTTAAAGCAGATCGGACGGTCATCGAACCCATCGAACTCACTTTGAGTCCGATGGGCATTGGACCCAAATTGACCTCTTTTCTATGATGATATTAACTTTTTACTAACACAATACTTTTTCTATGACAATGAATCGGTTTAGATTTATAAAATGTACATGTAAATTTATATTCAATAAAAATTTGATGAAAAATCTAAATGTGGATTTACATTTATACATATATGAATTTTAAAAATACATGTATAATATTTAGTATGTAGAATAACATTATTAACTGAATCCGCAATAAATTTTAAGTTCATATTATGCAAGTTCCAAATTCGAATCCACTATTAAATAAGATGCATTAAAAAAAAAGTAATATGCATTTTTTTTTTTTTGTAAATTTATGCAAATGAGCAAATCCAATAAGTACTATCGGATAAAGTTTTAAAATTCAGATCTACTTGTGTTGGATTATCGGATTATCTATTTTTTGGTGCATGTTTACTTTTACCTTAATAATTCTGATATCTGATTTGTTTAAAAAATTTGGGACAGAAATTAACCTAGCTAATTAATAATACTCCGCTAGCTGTTAATTCCATTAGATATTGTTTTTTTTCTCTATATAATAGCTGAAGAAAAACCCGAAATTTTTTAGTTACCACAGTAAAAAATATAAATTAAATGATTACCACCCGCTCAAAGTTATTTTCAATCCTACCACCCACGCGGATCTGGTTCACGCACCTAATTGGGTCGGTGCGCGGACTGGGTTAGCACACCAAAATTGATGCAAAATTAGTGCTCAAACGGGGTGAAACACACCGAAGAGTAAAAATTTCGGAACAGTTGGTGCTAGTTGGTGCGCCAATCCAGTCCGCGCACCAACCCATTTTGGTGCGCGAACTGGATCCGCGTGGGTGGTAGGATTGAAAAAATCTCAACAAGGATGGTATTCATTTAATTTTGATTTTATGCTGTGGTAACTAAAAAATTTTGGAAGAAAAACAGAGGAGATTCAACAATTCACAGGAATACTAATTGATTATAACTGTTAGTGATTAATTAAGCTGCAAGTTAATTCTGACAAATGAGGATAATGCACACATCTAGACGGAACGCTAACAGTGACAACTAATTATGTGCCACATGTATTGATGATCTTACGAAGCTCTGGCCATACACCCGGTACAATCAGTCAAGATATATGGACAGTAACCTGCCACACAAGGCACTACTGCATTACTTTTAAAATTTTGATTCATACCCAACTAATGGTGGAATTAAGGCCACATCAAAATATAATTAATTCTAGCTAGATTTCAGGATAAAACTATTACTCAATTAACTTTTGCATAATATTAAGTCGGTTTTTATAATGCAAGTTTTCTCTTTTAATTTTTTTGAAAAGTTTCGCAGAAGCTGCGAGGTCGTGAGCTGAGCTTAAACTCTCGATCTTTGAGTAATCACAGTTTTAGAACTGTTTCTTCTAGCCAACTGTGTTACTGTCTCATCTCAAGTTTTCTGTTTTAATTGTAAGCTTTTCTGTTTTGTATTTCAGAAAGCAAAATGCTGGATCAATTTAATTCTACCAGATTAAATGACATATAATTCTCATGTAATGATATGCAATTACTAGTTACTCCTTAAATTGGTTAATATATATATATATATATATATATATATATATATATATATATATATATATATATATATCTAGATCTCATAGCTTGCAGATACGAATTAATTAAGGAATATATATTTCAACTTTGAACTTCATTATTCTTACAAATGAATATACTCGGTATGATAAATATTATATCTCTCAAATGTAATTTAATGTGTAATAATTAAATAATCACTTCTAATATTGTGGGTAATGTATTGTCATAACTGTGAGAAATTGTATATACGTTCAAAATTCAGTTTTTACACTTATCATTAATTTTTTTTACTCTCATTCACAATAAAAGAAATAAAGCTTAAGACGAAAATAAATGTACGAAACTATGAAACCAGATAAATGTTTCGGGCTGCAAAATACCAGTCTGAATCTTCTACGTACGGTACTGTATTATGTCCAATGAGCTGAGATTAACTCTTAGCCGAGCAATAGAAATTCAATGTCTATTTAGATATAGGAGGTTTGTTTTTAAATTCGTTCTACAATTAAAAAACGGTCTGAATTAGAATTCATATCACCTAAGTTAACAAAATTTTCTGTTTAGATCCGGACTGTATGATTAGAATCTGCACATTTATTAAAGTGATCTCATGTTCATCTCAGACCGAATTGATTATGATCGGACGGTCCGAATCTAATTAGAAATATTATGTCACCTCAGAGAACATGGATTCTTATTTTGATGGTTCCATAGTAGGGGTGGCAAAAAATCTCGTAGCTTGTGGATCGATCGGGACACATCTGACTCGCTCGCTAATAACTTGTTCATTAGTGGACCGAGCTGTTAACGAGCCAGCTCACCACTAGCTCGGTTCAAGTATGAATTTGTATAAATTTGTGTAAATTTGATATGCATGAATTTATTTTGTCAACTATATATGTTTGCATGAATTTGGAGATTTGATATTTTGAAATGTATGATTTTTGTTGCAAACTTAATTTATGGTAGTTTATTTGCTTAGTTGCACTTGAATAAATAAGAGTACTACTCCAGCTATGAAATAAATATCTAATGCAAACCATGATTTGTTTTGATGAACTTTATTATTTATTTTTTGAATTTGTATGATAGTAGTCCAATAAAGTCCAGCGAGCTAACGAGCCATCTTGATCCAGCTCTGAGCTGACTCATGACGACCATGAGCTAAGATTGTAGCTCGGATCCTTAATCTCAGCTTACTCAGCGCACTTGTTCGGTAACTGTGGCAAGCAGATCATCTGGACCCACAGGCAGCTCGTTGCCACTCCTACTTCGTAGTTTGCTACTGACAGTGTGAAACAGAAAACCCTAGCTTCAAGACCTTGGTACAGCACTACAGCTACAAGCCTGCAATGCCTATTTTGTGATAAAGCAAACAACTGGACGGTACGGTCTCCGCGTTAGCACTGAAACAAGAGAGAAAATGTTCAACCAAGCAAACCAACAAAGTCAAACTGGAATATTACAGTAAAGACCTCGAAGAATATTAATTTTTGTTTGACTTGAGATAAATTTTCACAGCAGAACCGCAGAAGCAGTGGCTGGCTCGATGGGGATTTAGGAGCAGAAGTAGAATACAGCTAACTGTGGGGCCCACAGTTTTAAATGTCCTTCTGAATTTTTCAGCTGACTTGGTCTGTTTGTCCTTTTTTCTTAATATTTTTTTCTTCGAAAAAAATGAAGAAGTAATTTATAAGTAACAAAATTATGCGTTTGTAATTTTTCTTCTTAATTTAATTGAACAGTTAAAACACATCTCCTGATCAAATTACTTTCTACGAGTTCGAGTGTATTTTGGTCTTGGATTTGCATGGAATCGAATTTTTCAAGCCAACCGATATGCTTAATAGCATTTAGCAGAGGAGAACAGCTTGGGTCCGATGGGTTTAGGAACCGTCCGATCCACTTCAAGATTCGTGCACACGAATTTTAAAGTAGAAGCGAAAGTTGCGAGTGCGAATCTTTATGCAGATTGGACGGTCTTGAATCCATCGAACTCACTTTGAGTCCGATGAGCATCAGATCCAAATTGGTTCCTTAGCAGAGACCGAACTAGTAAGAGAAAATGAGATCATTGATCTCTATGTTATACTTATACATAATATTCTATATAATTCAGAGTAAAATGTTACATGTATTGTAAAATTGATTCTCATTCATTCGTAGCATTAAAATTTTATATGATTGATATTAATTCATTCACGTTTGATCTCGATCATAGTTCGAAAGTCTGACTCTGTCTTTGATTCTAGTTTATTCAATCTATTTTGGGAATTTTGCATAGGTATTTAATTATAATTTTAGATTGTATGGTCTCAATTGAGTATTTTATAAGTAGGACTAAAATTAAAGCAGAAAAGACCACTGATTTGTCTGGTAATTATCACAATTATGTATATATGAATAATGAGTAATGTGGAAAATTTATGTGGTACTAACATCTTCATTTCCCTGGTAATTATCACAACTATGTATATATGAATAATGAGTTATGTGGAAAATTTATGTGGTACTAACATCTTCATTTCCCTGGTAATTATCACAACTATGTATATATGAATAATGAGTTATGTGGAAAATTTATGTGGTACTAACATCTTCATTTCCCTGGTAATTATCACAACTATGTATATATGAATAATGAGTTGTGTGGAAAATTTATGTGGTACTAACATCTTCATTTCCCTGGTAATTATCACAACTATGTATATATGAATAATGAGTTGTGTCGAAAATTTATGTGGTACTAACATCTTCATTTTCCTGGTAATTATCACAATTATGTATATATGAATAATGAGTTGTGTGGAAAATTTATGTGGTACTAACATCTTCATTTCCCTGGTAATTATCACAATTAATTATGTATATATGAATAATTAGTTATGTGGAAAATTTATGTGGTACTAACATCTTCATTTCCCTGGTAATTATCACAATTATGTATATATGAATAATGAGTTGTGTAGAAAATTTATGTGGTACTAACATCTTCATTTCCCTTATGCTTTGCTGACCCAGCTAGCTAGGTTTTCTTTCTAATCTCTATCTGCCTCGACTGTGGAACAAACGCTTTGGTTTTTACATTTTCAAAGTTCAAACAGTCAATCCAAACCGTTCAACATTCAATCTATATTAAGATGTGCTTGGAGACCAAATTTTACATTTTTTGGAATTTTTTTACTATTTATTAAGTCAGTTTTAAAATCGTTGTTTTCAATAATCTAATTTTTTTTACTGTTTATTAAAATAAGTAATTTTAAAACTGGTTTAATAAATAGTAAAAAGTTCCAAAAAATGTAAAATTTGATCTCCAAACATGTCTTAATATAGATACACATCTAATGGTTTGGACTTTAAAAATTGAAAAACTAATTGGTTACACCACAACTCTGAAACAAACGTTTTGATATATATTAACCAACCTCTATATATAGAGAGAGAGAGAGAGATAGCGAGAGAGATTTTGGCAGCTGCTGCCAATATTTCAAAGAGAGAGCGAGAGAGAGAGAGAGATTTAAAGTTGAAAAGAACTTAAGAGATTTGGCCGTATATACGAGACACCACATAATTTATAGCTGAACCCTTGCTGTAGAAAAAAAATATGCAATTTTTTTATTTTGCCAATCCAAGAAATAAATTAAGCTTTAGGGGATGACGTGTTCCTCAGAGGAGGGTACACGATGTCCCATTTTCAAACAGAAGTCAACCTTTGATTGAGTCAAGTTTGAGCAAAAACAAGGTTTCAAAGATTTCAATTGACAATGAGGTCAAGTGCACATGTGGATTTCAAATTAGTTAAAATATTTAAATAGGCTAGTTGAAACTATATATATATGCCACCAAGTTTTTTTTTTTTTTCAGTTATATGTTATATGTACATCTATATATAACAACCTTGCTAGTTCTATCATTGAATGTTTCAGTCAACTATACAAAATTAATATGATTTAACACAAAAGACATGCTAAGTGGCTCATTATTGTTCCAGCGAAAATATATACATATACGAGGTGCCAGGATTTGGATGTACATTAATTATTGCATTGCATTAATTTATGATTTAAAATAAATCTATTTTTTTTAATAAAAGTTAGAAGTTAAACACCTAACTATTTAATATTCAGAAGAGATTTTCTCTATTTAGATTTCGAACCTGAGACTTCATACACTGAAGACATTGTCTTTGCCACTAGATCAAATGCTAATTCTCAAAAATAAATCAATTAGTGAAATCCAATATATGTTATTTAAAATTTAAATTTCGTTTGATTACGAGCACAAATGCATCTACTAATTAACTATATATACACACATGTATGCTTTGAGAATTGCAGTAAAACCATATAAACTAATTAAACAATTAACGTGCATAACATTTCCATTCTTTCATTTTTGCTCCTTATACCTAAATTTCCTACTCTAATTCTATAGAGTACGCATGGCTACTCCATTCAAGATCTATTAAATTTTAATATATCTAATTAAATATTATATTAATACCGAACGAGTAACTAATTATTAAATGGATAAATATATTTGTTAATAATATAACATTTCAATTTTAGCAAGTTTAAAAACTGTACCAATAAAAAAAAACTGAGTTTTTATTTTATTTTATTTTTAAACATATATATTATTCATGAGTTAACAATTAGGTAGCTAGTCTGTCCTTATCATTGAGGAAACTACTATTAATTAAGTATTAACATGCATCTAGCTAGCTATTGAAGTTAAGGACCTCATATGCTTACTTATCATTAATAATTACTCCTAGGCGCATAATCTATTTTTTTTTTTTTTGAACTTTTGATGCAAACCACAAATTTTCTTACATATAGAGTATAACTTTAAAGCTATAAATTTTTAGTTAATTGCTAATAAAATGTAGTAAGCTATAATTAGGAGCAACTGGAAGCTATAAATCGATGTTTTGGAATTGCACGTACGCAGTCAGGTTCTAAACAGGCTTGTGTGCACATTTCAATTTCAACTTTTTGGGAAATCAGGTAACCACCATTTTTGGAATGTGAAATCTCGGAAGGAAACATCGATCCTCACGCTGCAAAATTCTCTGGGATGCAAACGTGGGCGGCGGGTGTTTGGGCGTTATGGAAAGAGCGGAATCGGAGGCTCTTCACTAATAAACGCAGACTTGTGCAACACATTATAGAAGGCGCGATAATGGATGTAATGCACTGGATCAACGATGGGTAATCCGCAGAGAGCTACGTACCGGCACAAACATAGACAAATTAGAAATGGTCTAGCTGTTTAGATTATGTAATTTGTATTTTATTTTCAATAATTAGTTTGTGCTGGTTTTTCATTTTCATTTTCTTACTGTAACTCTAATAAACTTTTGATCTTTTTTAATATAATTGTTAGCGGTTCTCCGCTAACCTTCAAAAAAAAAAAATTATAGCAACTGGAGATGTATATGGATAGACACTTGGACAAATTTGAGGTGGATGCTTTATCTTTTGTTGAAAGTTAGTAGAAATCTTAGTCTCGCGACTTAATTAATTTGCCCTATTCTTAAAAAAATCGTTGCTTATGTGTAGGGGATCACAATTAAAATAAAATACTGTTTTGGGTGGATTTTTTGCCTCATCCAAAATCAGTTGTAAACTGTCTGATCTGTATTAAAATTTACACTGATAGTTTAGATTTACGGAGCCATTCAGAATTATTAGATTTTAAATATGTTGGCACAAATCTTAAAACAAATCAAACGGTAAGTTCCGGCTTTGGATGAGATTCTGTCCAAAGCCCTTTGGACGAAATTTCCTATTGGTTTTGCAAGGATATACTGATACCTTCATGCACCATTAATTGTCGTTACCATGATACCATCGTTATATCATTCAGCTTAATTATGTTATCAATCAATTTAATGGTTTTATCATTTAGTTTAATTTCTTTAAATAAAAAAACTAACAGGGATTAAAGTGGTCAAAAACCAAAAAATTTAATAGTGAAGGAGCCTTAAGCTAATTATCATTGAGTTTCATGATTTTTATTATGATTTATTTTACGATTGTGATGATGGTAATGAATGATAATCGTAATAAAGAAGGTAGTATATATATACCTGAACATTTATCCATTTGCAATCAAGTAAATTGACTGAAAAGGTGAACTAATTAAACATTCCAGTGATTATTTAATATCTTTTCTAGCTAGTAGAACTGATAATTAATATATATCTTTTGGTTCATACATTACTGTGTCAATATATATATAGTTTCTGGCTAGCTAGACGTTCGTACGAAGGTCCCATGGGTATAAAAACAGGATAGACAATGCAAGCGAGGCATGAGCGTATTTAATTAGTGTACAAGAGGAGCTAGGTACACTGTTGCCAATTCGTAGCTAGCACCCCCATGCAGTGTTTAACAGCTCAGAAATATTTAATGAGAGATCGGTTGAAGGGAGGGGAGCTGCATGCATTTGGGATCACTCCTCTGGCAGTCCTTGTGTATATTCCAGTGTTGCAACTTGCACTGCATCTACATGTTCTGATGTTCAGTTTTCTAAATGCATGCTCTATATATATATATATATATATATATATATATATATATATGCAACCCAAAACCCAATAGCTAGCTAGTCGCTGGTAATGAGCGTTATTGGAAGAATATATATTTTGACCCCCTAAATCATGGAATCCATCAAATTAACTTATTCTTAAATATCTTTGGATGTAGATTAAAAGAAAATTGTTCTTATGCAGGTGCAATAATATTATTTGTGGAATTTGCATGTGCATTGAACATGAAGGAACAGAAGGAGCCGGGCGTTGCTTCAGTGTTCTATGACATAATATAATATATGGTTATTACACTAAGAGAGACAATATAATTAATTAATATAATATTGGTTGAAACTATTTTTTATTCGAGGCAAGTTATTGAAAATCTTTTGAGCTCAAATTAAGTCAATTTAGGATATATAAGAAGAGTTTTAAGTTGATCGGATTAATTGTCATGAATTATAAATCAAATTAACATATATATTTAATTCAAGTTCTTTGAATTTGACTCCAATTCAATTTTGCAAGACAGTTTGTGTGTGTTTTTTTCTATTTTTATTGAAATATTGAACTTTTATTTTATTTTTATTACTTTGCAATAGAAGATCAGATTTCATTGGTACATTGTATACTTTGACCGATTCGCCGGTATACTTATCCTAGTTTCTAATAGAGTGGAAAAAACGTGTCATGTCGTGACTAATACGCTGTGATTTTGGTCTCGTGCCGTGCCATTCCGTGACTGAGTTAATTTTTCACGTGTCGTGCCGTGCCGTGATCAAAATATCAAGGAGTGGTCACGGCACGCGAATGGTCACGCCACGTGAGTCACGCCGTGCCCAAACGTGCCATGACCAAACGTGACTCGCGTGACCATTTGATCATAATTTAAGTTAGTTTATTCAAGATTCACTATTTAATTAATATCTAATTGTTCTAATTACACGTAACTCATGTGATCACGGATCGTGCCGTGACTAGATCTTTCACGTGACATGACATGCATGTCGTGCCAAAGTTTCAAAAAATAATCATGGTACGTGAATAGTCACGGCACGTAACTGACACGCATACCATGCTATTCCGTAACGGAACCGACTTTGCCGTGTCATTTTTCCCATTCTCTAGTTTCCAAAGACCTGCTAGATAGATCTGCACACCTCTCGAGTCTCGAACTGTGAGTATCTACACTGTCTACTAATGGGAAAATAGAGAAGAGAATATACGGTCTCATTTAATGAGTTGGAGGGCTCCTGCTGCTCCGCTCCTATCTGTTATCTATACAAGAAAAATAGGGTATCCCGAAGCTACACCTGTTTTCTAGGGTTTCAATTATGAAACATATATCATCTCCGTTCAAAATTCAAACGGAGATTACCTTTGTTTTTTAAGCTTGTACCAGATTCGTATATATACGTACAGCTTGTGCAGTGGCTTGCTGCCCAGGGGAAAACATACCAAGTTACCGACAACTTAATTTTGACTTCGTGCAGTGCACGAGTCACATATTTTGTTATTTCAATTTTATTATTTGTGCATTGTATAAAGTCAATACATCACTGTCAATATCTTTACCTTTTGTCCAACAAAGTGGAATTTTTATCCTCATTAAAAGATGGACATTTTATTAAGTTTGTGTATCAAAGTTCTTTGTAAATATATCCAACGGTGGAGGAGGGTCACCAAGTACGTTTCATCGGTGTCAAGGATGCAAACCCTAATTCTAAATCCTAAACCTTAAATTTAAACTCTAAACCCTAAACCCTAAATCCAACGAGGTATTGGATGTTTAGAGAAAATAAACAAAAATATCTTCTGACATGTTTATTCATGTATCAGTTGTTATCAGAAGCAAGATATATATATATATATATAGAGAGAGAGAGAGAGGAGGGATCAAGTTACAACATCTATTTTTTTCATTTTCAAAGTTCAAATCGTCGATCCAAACCGTTCAACATGATCTCCACAATAAAATGTGCTTGCAGATCAAATTTTACATTTTTATTGAATTTTTCTTACTTTTTATTAAGTATTTTACAAAAAATAGTCATATTCAGACCATTGAATTTTCTACCCATCTTAATAAATAGTAAAAAATTTCAAAAAAATGTAAAATTTGATCTGCAAGTACATTTTATTTAGATAATCATGTTGAACGGTTTGGATCAACGATTTGGACTTTGAAAATGAAAAAAAAGGTTGTTGTAACTTTGTTGTAATTCAAATTTGTTGTAACTTGATCCCTCCTCATATATATATATATATAGAGAGAGAGAGAGAGAGGAGGGTTCCAATACCTCATGCTTTTCATACCTCATCATGCCTCATGTTGCATATCTTTATTTTCGAAGTCCAAACTGTCGATCCGAACCGCTCAACATGATATCCATACTAAAATATGCTTGGAGACCAAATTTTATAATTTTTATAAATTGTTACTATTTTTTAAGAGAGGTACAAAATCACTGTTTTTGAACGGTCCAAATTCAGTGATTTTGTACCTATCTTAAAAAGTAGTAAAAAAATTTCAAAAATTATTAAATTTCATCCCCAAGCATATTTTAGTATCGGTATCATGTTGAGCGGTTCGGATCGACAATTTCAACTTGAAAAACGAAGATATAAAACATGAGGTATGGTGAGGTATGAAAGGCATGAGGTATTGTAACCCTCCTCATATATATATATATATATATATATATATATATATATATATATATATATAGAGTAAGGCTACGGTGCTTTGCAAAGTAAACCACCCCGTTTACTTCGGACTACTTTTTGAATTTTGAAAATTCAAACAACCGATCCGAACCGTTCAACATGTTCTAAACATTGAAATGTGCTTGGAGACCAAATTTTACATTTTCTAGAATTTTTTTACTATTTATTAAGCCACTTTGAAAGTTTCTGATCCGGTGGTCCAGAAAATTTTACTGTTTTTTACTGTTTGCCGTCGGATCAGCGATTTTCAAAGTGGCTTAATAAATAGTAAAAAAATTTCAAAAAATGTAAAATTTGGTCTCCAAGCACATTTCAATGTTTAGAACATGTTGAACGGTTCGGATCGGTTGTTTGGATTTTCAAAATCCAAAAAGTAGCCCGAAGTAAACGGGGTGGTTTACTTTGCAAAGCACCGTAGCCTTACTCTATATATATATATATATATATAGAGGAGGGATCCACTTACAACAAATTTGAGTTACAACAAAGTTACAACATTCATTTTTTTCATTTTCAAAGTCCAAATCGTCGATCCAAACCGTTCAACATGATCATCTAAATAAAATGTAATTGCAGATCAAATTTTATATTTTTTTCAATTTTTTTACTATTTATTAAGATGGGTACAAAATTCAATGGTCTAAGTATGGCTATTTTTTGTAAAATACTTAATAAATAGTAAAAAATTCAAAAAAATGTAGAATTTGATCTGCAAGTACATTTTATTGTGGAGATCATGTTGAACGGTTGGATCGACGATTTGGACTTTGAAAATGAAAAAATGAATGTTGTAACTTTGTTGTAACTCAAATTTGTTGTAAGTGGATCCCTCCTCATATATATATAGTATGGCTAATTTGCTTCCGGAAGCATTTCGACCGAAGTGCTTACGGAGGCATATCTTTGTATTTGATGTTCAAACAACAAAATCCAAACCGTTAGATGTTCAATCTATATTAAAATGTACTTGGAGACCAAATTTTACATTTTTTGGAATTCTTTTACTATTTATTAAGCTCGTTTGAAAACCGTTGTTTTTCAATGCGGCAGAAATTTAATAAAAACAGCGGTTTTTATACCAGCTTAATAAATAGTAAAACAATTCCAAAAAATATATAATTTGGTCTCCAAGTACATTTTAATATAGATTGAACATCTAACGGTTTGGATTTATTGTTTGAACATCAAATACTAAGATATGCCCCCGTAAGCACTTCGTCGAAATGCTTCCGGATTCAAATTAGCCATACTATATATATATATAGAGTGATGCTACGGTACTTTGGGAAGTAAACAGGGTGTTTTACTTCCTACTCATATCTCCATTTTCAAAGTTCAAATAGTCGATCCGAATTTCTCAACATGATATTCATATTAATATGTGCTTGGAGACAAAATTTTACATTTTTTGAAAATTTTTTACTATTTTTTTAAAAATTTTGAAAATCAGTGTTTTTTGAATATTTTTTATTATTTTTATTTAATGAAAAGCTGTGATTTTCAAAAATTGTAAAAAAAATTTGAATTTTTTATTATTTTTTATTCAACATTAATTAATAGTAAGATTTAGGAAAAAAAAAGTAATTATTCTAAAAAATATCAATTATATTTTATATATTATTCATATTAATAAACAATGATTCATTCCAAAATTATATCTTAATACATTGGAATCACGAATTAATATTAGATCTTGTCGAATTATTTTTGAATATATCAGAAACTTGTTCTATAAAACATTCATTCATGTTAAGAAAGAGAAGTGGAGAAAAGGTAATGGAAGTGTCAATTCAGAATATTCATTTTTTTTTTTTTGGAGATGTATCGTTTGGATTTATTTTATTTTAAATGGTTATACGATGGAATTAATATTCATTTTGTTTATTGGTAAGCATTCGTCTCCCAGCACATTTTTTATACATGTTTGAAATCTAAACTATCATTATAGCTAGGTAATTTATTTGTTATACTAGGATTTTTTTTCGGGTTTTATTTCAAAAAAAAATCTGCTGAATAAAAAGTTAATTATTAAAATAAAAAAAATATTTTACATTTACAAAATGTTGAGTTGAAATAAAAAAAAATCCGAAACATTTAAAGACATATACAATAATAAACACAATTAATTAACCCTACGATAATTCAACGGAGAAATACAAAAAAAAAAAAAAATTTAACAGATATTATACCACAGACATATCAAGCATATATTTTTTAAATAATAAAAATATTATTCGATCAAAAAATGCGGAGAGAGAAACTAAATTGAACGGTTATAAATATAAATGATTTGACATACTAAAAAGTTAAAGTTGCAGTCTGTCATCTTTTATTTATTTTTATTTTTTTAAATATAATCCGTTTCATTAAAAAAATCAAGTATTAGTATGATTGAATGGTGTCAATTGACTCTCATTTAGTTTCAAAATTTTATTATTTATATATAATTTTCTATATAATTTAGAGTAAATGTCATGGATATTGTAATATCGATCCCATTCACAGCATGAAATTTTTTACAATTGACCCTCATTACAGTATTATAAATTGAAAGTCTGATCCTGCTTCTGATTATAAAACCTAATATAATGAGCTCTTACACAGCTTACTTACCTAGATCTATACAAGATCTCAAAAGCAGTCTGTCATCTTTGATGGATTCACTTTGAAAGATACATATCTTTACACTGTACTTGAAAATCGAGGGGATTTAATTATTAAACGCGGTTAATTAATTACATTGTTCTGAATGAGCCCTCAAAACTTTTCTAATTGCTTAATTCTCTGCTCCATTTCTGTGGTATATATAGTGTCCTGCCTTTTGATAGGTGCGGAATATGTATTGTATGTATTACGGTGTAATGTTGTTTTCATGTGCGGTTATATTAAGGTACAATACATGAAATATAACATTGTGACAGAGACAAGTAGTAACACATTTTTAGCACAAGTTTGCTAGTGAAGTTATAATAATCAATCTAACAAACTCATTATAATATCAAAACATTTGCACCAAGGCCCTCGCGTAACTAAGTCGTTTTTAGATTTTCAAAGTCCAAACGGTCGATCTAAACCGTTAGATGTGATCTCTATATTAAAATCTGCTTGGAGACCAAATTTTACATTTTTTGGAATTTTTTTTACTATTTATTAAGCCACTTTGAAAATTGCTGATCACATGGTCCAGAATTTGGTTGCACTGTTTTTACTGTTCACCCGGATCAGTAATTTTTAAAGTGGCTTGATAAATAGTAAACAAATTCCAAAAAATGTAAAATTTGGTCTCCAAGCAGATTTTAATATAGATTGAACATCTAACGGTTTGGATCGACTGTTTGGACTTTGAAAATCCGAAAACGACTTGATTGCACGAGGACTTTGGTGCAAACGTTTTCATATTAGCCACTCTCTCTCTCTATATATAAATGGAATAATGAGGTAGCCAGTTGTAATAATTTATAATTAATCGATCAAGTACCTAGCTGCTTTTAACATTAATTCTTGCCATGAAGAGTTAATGCTTAATCTTTGATACGAGTATTTATGACTAGCATTAAAAGTAGTACATCTTCTTGAAATTAATCTAAGACCAAAGCATATATATCGGTCATAAATTAATAATAAGTAACATGCATGCGTCCAACTCAATCATATCCATGATTAAATTAAATTAACTTTCTTGTTAGCAATAAAATTAAACGCATAAATATATATATATATATATATATATATATATATATACTGGTCCACTGGATATGGGATAGGTTAATTATATTGGTATTCATATTTTTTTTTACATTTAATTAACTACGACAATCGATAAAAAAATGTTATCAAAATAAAAATAAAACTATGATCATATCACGTCATTTTTCCTTCACTACTGATTATGTCGGTGTACGCATAAACACACAATATATGTGTGTGCGCGCGTGCGCGCGCGAGACATGTATGTACAATTGTACATGGACACAAATAGATAGAGGAAAAGGATGCTAAACATCTCTTTTAAATTGAAAATTTTGAATTTTATCCTTTAAAAAATATATTTTTTACAAAAAATTATACTATTAACTCTCCTCACAAAATAATATAACATAATATTTATTTATCTAGCTCCTAATCTTAATTTTCTAGTTTCGCACTTGTATATTTACAAAAATACATGCACAATCTTACTCTAGTATTTTTTTTTAAATATGTAAAGTGATACGGGGATTAAGATTTAGTCTAACAAGGTGTAGAATTTATGTTTCATATTATAAGGCTAAAACTTCTCATGAGCAAAAACAAAACAAAAAAAACTAAAAGACCTATTTCATATTACTTTGCTTTTTTACAAACATACATGAGCTAGCGCACCACGTTATGGTAAAAAAACTATAAAAACCTAGTTATTTATTTTTTTACAGTAAAAATATATTTCCTTAATAGCAAGAATAGAGGCTATTCTAGAATAGAAGCTATTCGGAATAGCAATGTGCATCCAAATAATATTTTTGCTATTCAGAATAGCTAGAATAACTGCTATTCTCTATTCCTTGTAAATGTTAGAATAACTACTATTCGAAAATGTGAAATGAGAGAAAAAATGTTTCATTTTTAGATTTCCGCCAACACAATTTCGAAATGTCAAATTAGATACCACTTTCCGCTATCTTTACGCCGTGACAATTCATTTAAAATCTCACTTGTTTATCTTTCTTCTTATTAACACCTTGTTAACACTATTCTCTATTCTCATTTTCACATTAATCTAAAAATCACTATTCTAGCTATTCTAGCAATTCCTTGTAAATGTTACAATAACTCTCATACATTTTTACTAAAGTTATACTCTGTATGTATGACTTTGGTTTCCAAGTTTGAATAATTAATTGACTTGTGCGTTACTTAAGTTATCGGCAATGGTAATAAATGAATGTTGTTATACTAATAAGCAAACTTATAGTTTCTAAATTATAAATTGCATGTCAACGCATGCACATATATCTTCCATCACACATACAAAATCTAAAGCGGTACAACATCAGCATATCTTTCATCTTAGTAAATTTTACCTGTATCTTGGTTCTTTCTCAAGAGTTACAGCCTTGTATTGTATATATGTTACCCTCTTGTAGTGGCAAAATTTAAAGCACAGACAGGTGCCCCCCTTCTCTCTCTCCAAAGCAATAACACCATCTCTGTCTCTCTCTCTCTCTCAATAAATGCAATTGCACCCCCTCTCCACGCTCAGCAATAACTCCTCTCTCTCTCTCCACATTCTCTCCATCTGTTCTCCTTCCTTCCCTTTCCTCTTCGCTAAGCTCTCTTCACCTCCTTTCTAATGGCCTCTCTCTCAAAAAAGATCTTCTCTCTCAGATGCATGTACTAGATCCACCTTTCTTTACAGGCAAGTAAGTTGTATATGGAGAGAGAAATAGAGATAGAGATAGAAAGAAATAGCCAATCTATGTGTTTGCCATAGATCTATCTCTTTCTGAGCTCTCTGGTGCAAAACTTCTTAATCTCTCTTACCTGTCCTCTCTCATTTTGTTCTTTCTTCTCTATCCTTTTAGTTTGTTTAATAATTTCTCAAGTAAACCAAAAGGTCCTTTTGCCACTATTAAAATAAGACTTATTAAGCATGAAACTCTTTTCAGCATCCTAGAAAGCGCTTAACAAGTATTTGTGCTTTATGACTACAGGAATCCATTTGAAGGAAGAGAAGGAAGACAGAATTAGGGTTTGGTTCACGATAGTCGAAGTATGCCTTCTGGGATCATGATACCAGCACGGCATGTACCCTCTATGATCGGTCGACCTCCCAATACAGGCTTCGGCTCCTCTTCTCCTCTCTCTCTTAGCCCGGTAAAACTAAAGATTTGGCTCTAATTTTTCATTTGATTTTTATGTTTCTTCAATTTATGCTATTTTTCTTCGATCCTTCTTGTTTCTAGAGTTCTTTATAAGTTTCCTTTATTCTCTTTTGGTATGTAAATTTCTTTCATCTATTATAGTATTTTAGAGAGATTAGATTTATTAATTCAAGGTTTTATACACGTTCGGTGAACAGCTAGAAAGCAAAGTCTTGTTACTCAGTACCTCCAATTAAGAACAAAAAAATTACAAAATTAGAATTCAGATATATAAAAGAAAAAATAAAACAAGGAAACGGAGAGCGAAACCTCCATTACCACTAGAATGTATGATTCTATTGTTCTTTTTTTTTCTCAGAATTCACTAAATATCATGTGTAAGTGATCTTCTTATTGTAATAACCTCTAATATATATCGTTTTCAAGTTATCAATGTTGCCTTCGGCATATCTCTCTCCCTCTCTATTTGTTTGTTGAATTCGTTTTTGCCTCTTGATTTTTAGGCAAACTTACTGGAAGCACAGCAACTGCAAATACAGCAAACCCAACAGCAACCACTAGGGGAGATGCCAACAACTGTGACGAGTACTGGAGAAAGCGAGATGATGAATCGGGCAAGGGAAGATGAGTTTGAGCTAAGCAAATCAGGGAGCGAGAATATTGAAGGCATTTCCGGGGATGATCAGGCAGACCCAAATCAACGGCCAAAGAAAAAACGATACCACCGGCACACCCAGCACCAGATCCAAGAAATGGAAGCGTAAGTATTTCTTTTAGGTTTTGAATTCATGTCTTAAATAATCAACTGATATCTCCTAGCTAGGTAGCAATGTTTTTATCATTGATATCTGCTCCGGCACATCATTTTTCATAAGAAAATTTTTTTTTTTTTTTTTTTTTGATAGCTTTGACAGTGGCTGTCAAAGTGTTCATAAGAAAATTTTAAAATTGATATTGACCATCTGATAAATCAAAGACAATATCACAAAACTAAATATTATCAATTACCCTTTTTTAGTAACAAATCTTATGATTTAATTGCAATAATTGAGAGAGTTGAATTTTAATTAAATACTTATAAATAAAATTAAAAAATAGAATGTTTCCCGTTTAGTCACCCGTAATTCTCACTAGACGTCATGGTGGTCGTAATTATCGCTAGACGTCGACCATGTTTTTTTTTAGTGTATTAGAGACTCAACCTTTAAATTATTCCTTGAAGGAAACAAATTGATATCTCTCTCTGGCTTGCTTCTTAATTTCTCAAATTTCTCTTAAGACATGTTATAAAAAAAATAAGTAATCTTAAATTTTTTAATTTTTTTCCCATTCCTTGCTATCTTGAATGAAATTCACAAGACAGTTTCATTTTGGTTATCTACGTTTCGTAATTCTTGTTCAATTTCCAGACATTAACTATATATATCTACTTCTACTTATTGTCAGATTTTTCAAAGAATGTCCGCACCCAGATGACAAACAGAGAAAGGAACTTAGCCGAGAACTGAATTTGGAGCCTCTCCAAGTCAAGTTTTGGTTTCAAAACAAGCGTACTCAAATGAAGGTATGCATTAAATATATATAAGGTTGTGTATGTATGTACAACACATGCACGCACACATGCATGTCACATTCTTCATAACAAAATTCCCTTTCTAGACAATTACTATATATGTCAATGCATCATCCTATATATAGTAATGTTAGTATACCACTTCCTTCTTTGCCATAGAACCAACATGAGAGGAGCGAAAACTCACAACTCCGTGCTGAGAATGACAAGCTCCGTGCAGAAAACATGAGGTACAAAGAAGTGTTAACTAATGCATCCTGTCCTAATTGTGGCGGCCCGGCAGCTTTAGGCGAGATGTCTTTTGATGAGCACCATCTTAGGATGGAGAATGCTCGCTTAAGAGAGGAGGTACTTATTTCTTTTTAAGTTTAATTTATAGAATTCACATGATTTTGTTATGCTGGTGTTATTGTTGTTTATAATAATAATAATAATAATAATAATAATAATTATTATTATTATTATTATTATTATTATTATTATTATTATTATCATCATCATCATCATCAACATTTTATTATTGTTGTTGTTGTTGTTGTTTTTGTTATATACATGAAATTGTCATCATATTTTAATTAATATAAACATATTTTACATACAATAGATGTATGGAAGACCATGATGGATTATTATAATATTAGTATTAATCTTACATAGAATAAAATTGCAATCCGTTGATTACTTGATTTAGACACAAGTACTATTATTTAAAAGCATGATCTGTTGGCTAAGTGAGTTCTATTTTACAGTGATTTTTCAAGATAAGATATATATACGGAAGACTGAAGTTGTATCTTATATGCTACATTATGTTAATATTACCATCTTTCATCTTGTTTTGTTTTGCATTTCTTTTAGTAACAATTTCAAATACACTTTTTTTTTTTCCAAAGATTGATAGGATATCAGGAATAGCAGCAAAGTATGTTGGAAAACCGTTGGTCTCGTATCCATTCTCCAATCCAATAACCTCTCGGTCACCATTAGACATCGGAGCTGGAGGTTTTGGTGTTCAACCGGGTATTGGAAATGAAATTTTTGGAGCAGGTGATTTATTAAGGAGCGTGTCGGGCCAGTCTGACATTGAGAAACCTATGATTATTGAATTAGCTGTTGCAGCCATGGAAGAACTCTTGCGAATGGCTCAAATTGGAGAACCCCTATGGACTCAAGGAATAGACAGTTCAAGTGAGACTTTGAATGAAGAGGAGTATGTAAGGATGTTTCCAAGAGGGATTGGGCTGAAACCATTAGGCTTTAAGTCAGAGGCATCTCGGGAAACTGAAGTGGTGATAATGAATCACGTTAATCTTGTTGAAATACTAATGGATGTGGTATGCCTCACATTCTTTTCATTTTCTTTATAAACTCTCATTTATTTCATAATATTATGGAAACTTATAAGCTAAAGAAGTATATATTCTTCACCGTGCTAATAGCTTATTTCTTCTATCATTTGATCAAGAACCAATACTCGACGTTATTCTCCAGCATTATTTCAAGAGCTATGACAGTAGAAGTCCTATCAACAGGAGTAGCTGGGAACTACAATGGTGCTTTACAAGTGGTATCATCTTAGGACTCTTCTCTCATGTGTGCTTGTATGATATTTCATGCAGTATATTCATCATGGACCCCAACAATAGCATGATCTTCATGTACTTTTGATATAATTTGCAAGTACATATATATGTTTTAATTTTACTGTAGTAAGCAATTACCATCTTTTGCATGCATCTTCATAATTTAATTTATGACATAGTGATGTGATTCTCCCATTTTATGATTTGGTTAGATGTCAGCAGAATTCCAAGTACCATCTCCCCTCGTTCCTACTCGAGAGAGCTTATTTGTGAGATATTGCAAGCAAAATGCAGATGGGACATGGGCAGTGGTTGATGTATCCTTGGATAGTCTACGCTCAAATCCAGTTAGCCGGTGCCGCAGGAGGCCATCTGGTTGCCTGATCCAAGAAATGCCAAATGGCTATTCCAAGGTAAGACTAATTAGTCATGTTATCTAACATATACAGGTATCGTGACATAATTCAGCTATACAGGCACTGTTTCACGGTTAACAAAGGAACGATCTGCTAAAAGGTTTTGTGAATTAGGACTAACCGTATGTTTTTGGATTTATATAGGTAACTTGGGTTGAACATGTCGAAGTTGATGACAGGTCTGTGCACAATCTATACAAGCCTTTGGTCAATTCAGGCCTTGCATTTGGTGCAAAACGATGGGTTGGAACTTTAGATCGCCAGTGTGAGCGGCTTGCAAGTGTCATGGCTAGCAATATTCCTTCTGGTGATATTGGCGGTATCATTCTTTTCCCAAATTTTCTTGCTCTAAATTAATTCAAGTATAAATCATAAATAATTGTCAATTACATGGTGCTGGTTTTGTGGATTTAATTTTTCCTTCAATTTGCTCTCTAAGCCTTTTTCTTAATGTTACTATTTTTATGGAGAAGTTTGCTGCTTCTTCTTTTTTTTGACAAATTCATATGATTAATTGAGGTTCATTATATGGCTTTAGACATTGGTAGGAACTAATCTATCATTTAGCTCGTTGTATGACTTTGTCATTGAGCGTAAAAGTTTGGCTACATAACAAGTTCTTCTCAGTTCTTGCAAACACTTTTGCTTATGAAAAAACATTGTCCCAACTTCCAACAGTGATAACTACTCCAGAAGGAAGAAAAAGCATGCTCAAACTAGCAGAGAGAATGGTGATAAGCTTTTGTGGTGGAGTGACAGCCTCAACCGCACACCAATGGACTACTTTGTCTGGAAGTGGTGCAGAAGATGTGCGAGTGATGACTAGAAAAAGTGTTGATGATCCTGGAAGGCCACCGGGTATTGTACTTAATGCAGCGACCTCTTTCTGGCTTCCTGTCCCACCAAAACGGGTCTTTGATTTTCTAAGAGATGAGAGCTCTAGAAGCGAGGTATTCTGAAGAAGATTTGATCTATAAACTATTTACCTTCTTACTGTCTTCTTGCAAATCCACATGCTTGAAATAGGTGTTTTTCATCTTTGAATGCACAAGTGAAAATTTTGGGAGAGCAAATAACACAAATATATTTAAGCTTCAGAACAATTCTCATAGTCATAATTTTGAAACTTTGTAAGGGATGTGTATAAAATTATAAATGAACTCTACACTGTCATTGAAAAAGGCTTCCTTGATTTAACTTTCTAAATAAAAAGGAATGCACATAATTAAGGGCAACAGTTTTTATAACACATTATTGCGTTAAATATTCTGATGACAAGAAAGCAATGATAAATTTACTCAAATAGTATCGGGTACTTGTGTTGCTTTTGTGGATATTGCAGTGGGACATCCTCTCTAATGGTGGTGTGGTTCAAGAAATGGCACATATTGCAAATGGTCGGGATCATGGCAACTGTGTTTCTCTCCTTCGTGTTAATGTCAGTATAAACTTTAGCCTTTAATTTTAATTCTACAAACTATTTGTTTAAATTTTATAATGTATATTTTACTCAAATTTTTTTTATAAATACCTGTTTTCTAGAGCGCGAACTCTAACCAAAGCAACATGTTGATACTCCAAGAGAGTTGCACGGATCAATCAGGGTCGTATGTAATTTACGCACCAGTCGATGTTGTAGCCATGAATGTGGTGTTAAATGGCGGTGACCCAGACTATGTTGCGCTATTACCCTCAGGGTTCGCCATACTGCCTGATGGGCCCAACCAAGCTGTTGACCCAGCAGTAGGCGAAATGGGTTCAGGTGGTGCATCCCTTCTTACAGTGGCCTTCCAGATCTTGGTTGACTCAGTCCCTACAGCCAAGCTGTCACTTGGGTCTGTAGCAACGGTTAATAGCCTCATCGCATGTACAGTGGATAGAATTAAATCTGCTGTCTCAGGAGAAAGTACTAATCCTTAGCATCTGCTATGGCCTTGAAGAAGATCTTTGTATGTAGCATAAATGGTAAGTTGCTCATGTCTAAATTCGTATTTTAAATTCGCATTTGCTAGGTGTAGGTGCAGTGATCTTCTTTTCCATGTTGCTATTCTTTACATTGTTTTTGGCTTATCTTGCTCAGTAAGTATAATGTATACAACATCTTTTGAGAACTTTGTGTATAGTTTTTTAGATTAATTTTCTGAATTATGTTTTCATTCAAATGTGTATACAGTTAAAGAACATGTCTTTGACAGAAAATTAAGTCTGCTTAAAACATTCAAACATCATATTGTTTTTTTTCTCATGGTTTCTATTGGCAGGTAAGACGACGAACGAACGGAACAATTGGAGCTAATTTGTGGGAAGTCAAGAACGCACCTCAAACTCTCCTTGCCTTGTGGTGTTTGGTTTTATTTTTAGTTTGGAAACCAGGTAATTTTAATCCACCACCACTATGCAAGGGGGGTTGGTTCGGCATTGACTTTTCCTATCGTCACTAAAAACTAGTATTAGTTTGTTTTGGTTTCAAAGGACCAGCTCTATTTATAATACTGTAACAAATTTCTTCTTTGTCAATGTTCCTTTTATTTTTTTAAGTGATGTTTTGTTTAAGTTTGAAGTTTAAATTGGAGATCAGAAGAAGTTGCCTAGTTTCTGTTATGCTACTTTAACATTTGTTTCAGTATCTTTGTTGTTTAATTGTTTGTTCACTTTGGGGCATTTGAGACCATTTTGCTATTATTATACATTTCTGAGTCATTTTTCAAGATCTGGCGGTTAATAAATTCCTGTGATCAGGGAGTTAAAAGAAATCAATTATCATCATGATAATACATCTAGAATTGGTATAAAAGGTAATTTGTTGGGGAAGTTGGGGAAGTTTCTTCGCATGGCTTGTCAGTCAATAGAAATATAGAATTGATTCAGTTCGATGCACAATATATAGAATAAAGCTTGAACTCTGCACAAACCATAAATTTGTAAAGAATTTACTTTTATCCGAATAATCTGAACCAAAATTTCATTTAATTTCTTTAATTAAAATGGATTAGTACGAAGATTGTAATTTTTAGATGATCCGAACATCTTTATCTTCAATTTCAAATTTCAAACAGATGATCTGAACAGCTCAACATGATATCCACGTTAAATTATGATTGGAGACCAAATTTTATATTTTTTGAAAATTTTTTTACTATTTTTTAAGATAGGTACAAAATCACTGTTTTTCAGGAAATTGTGAACCATTTAAAAACAATGATTTTGTATCCATCTTAAAAAATAGTAAAAAATTTCCAAAAAATATAAAATTTGGTCTCCAATCATAGTTTAATGTGGATATCACGTTGAGCAGTTCGAATTATTTGTTTGAACTTTGAAATTAAAAATAAAAATGTTGGAATAGAATTGGAGCATGAAACAATGAGGCATTTGAGCCCTCCTCGTATATATATACTATACGTACTAAATAACTATATATTAATATTTGTTCTATTGTAATACTTATATAATATTAATTAATATATTATTTAATTTTTATCATCAAAATCAAAATATTAAAAAATATTATATTAGTACTGTACAGAGAAAACTGCATCGTCTCCTAGCAGAGGTTATAGTCTTAGGTCGCATGTGACTATGTGAGCCAGCATTTCTTCTAAAAAGGCATGTCATCCTTTGACTCTGACTTAATGGTGGCTAGTGCTTCCAACAACCCGTTTCCCATTATACTCCGGGATTCAAATCAACTGAAATCCGAGATACATGAACAGTATTCTTGGAATTCCTGAAATTCCGAATCCAGCCGTTCAACTTTTTCTGTGCACGCATTTCAAAATAGCTGATTTTTCTATGTAGGTATCTCGAAACAGTTCAACAGCTGGATTCGGAATTTCAGCATTACTATTCATACACAATTACACGAAGCTTTTTGTAGAGAGGCCCAATACCCTTTCTTCCAAAAATACTTGGATGGAAAAATTAAAGGTCCCTTTTGTTGGCCCAAGTAATGACAGTGACAAGCTGAGTTCATAAAAATTTTGGACAACATAGCATGGCTAGATTAATAATAGAATTCTGAAATTGCAATAATTAATATACGCTTTACATCTCAAATGAAATAAGCTACTAATGCACTAACAATCAATATATAGACGACTTTAGGGGAAGCTTCAAGTATTTGCATGACATTCATGAGCTAGTGCATGTAAATGTAATCTATGCATTTTCCTCAGTTATTCGTGCATATAATAAGCTACTACTGCATTTTGCTAAGATGTGATACTAGCAGAAAGAAGCACATGCAAGAACCATTTGATATAGTAGCAACTAGCAAGTGTACCAACTTGCTGATACATTGAGCTGTACCATTGCATCAGTTAAGATTGAAAATTACGCTTTCTATTATTCAAAACTTTAAATAGATCAAGTAACAGTGTAACATACTGTTTTATATTAAAGCTTGTAAACTGCTTTGCTTGAAAAGAAAAAAAGAAACACATCAAATAACATATTCGGCAATTCTATAGCTTCAATTTATTAATTTATGTAGAAATGAAATAAAGATCATCAAAAAGTGGGAAATGCAGATCTAAAGAGGGTGAGATACAAGATTTCTATTACATTGCAAAAGACTAGCACAGGTATGGGCAAGCATAGTCCAAGCAAACACCAACTAATGCTGATGCCAAATAAAATACCTTCTGTTTACTGATTTTATTTCTTTTATTTTAACCTTAGGTATACTCGGATAAAAGGCCAGCTGACTCAAATCAGAATATTAGATGTCTTCTTTCTTGCTCCATATTGATAACTTTTGTTCAAGGAATTAGGTAAAACAGGATAAAACAAAACATAACAAAATAACATCAAATCTTCAAACAGTACATATTTGATAGAACAGCTTCAAACAGATCAGATTCTTTTCGAAATAACAATAGCCAGGTACTTTAATGGGAGGTATCTTGCATCTGAACAGATCTATACCTTGTTAAACATCAAACAGATCTCAAATGCTTTATCTGGTTATCTGGTTATCTGGTTATCTGGTTATCTGGCGAAAATTAATTAGTAGTGGTACAACAAATTGCCAATGGGGTAGGGTGTAGAATTTTTTCAATACTTCATGCAAAAGATCCATATATCAATATTAATGAATTCCATTGTCAATATTCTACAACATTGAGGACCACAAACCAAATTGAGTTGTATTCCATTTAACTACCGAACTATGCAGGACCTTGGTCAAATGAATCTACACCCTTATTTTTCAATTGGAGAAGCATGATCAACAAATGACATAGCATACACATCTGACTGTTTGATCAAAAGAAATGAAGTCGTTGATCCACAATCCGATAATCACAGAGTGCATGGTGATGAAGCAGGTGGAGGAATACAGTCAGTTTCTATTTATTTATTGAGATGAACAGAAGAACCTATTAAACTGGGGCAAAAAAAGGCACTAAATTTGACATTGGTAAACCCAAAATGTGGATAAAAATGATCATAACTAGGGCTCTGTACATTATAGGCAAACCTTGGAGAGTTTAAAGAGATGGCTGTTCCATTTTATATAAGAATTGAGCCAAAACAATATTGCACTAAATCTAACTTCTGTAGCAAATGAAGAAGCTTTGATAGATTGTCATTCTACTGGAAATACATCACCAAAAGAAAAGTCATGATAAGGTACACCTACAAAGAGCAAACAAAATATCATAATTTCTACTTCTGTATGTCTAAATAAGAAACACAATATTGGTTTTCTTTTTCTTTTCTACAAGAAATCAGAAGTGTTACCTTGTTGCTCGGCTAGAAGGTAAAATGGAATATGGGCAACCATTTTGGAATCCCCTTTGCTCCAGTCCACAATACCGGGCCCACTTGCTTCTCCTGTGTTGGGCCCCAGAACTGACAGACAAAGGGCGGGTTCATCCATCAAGCCCAAATAATCACAGGCACGTCTCCACACTCTCCTATCAACTATTGGTGACCTTGCAACCTAGAAATGTAAACCAAATCTATTTTACAAAATGTACCAAGCAAAGCAATAACAAATAGTTGAATGTCATACAATAAGGATTATGATACAGTACAAAATTCATATTATTATAAGGAGATTGAATGTGACTAAATAGTTGCTTCCTTTCTTTGTTGATGGTGTTGCTAGGAGTTTCAAGTAGGCTATATATTAAACTTTGCAGATTAACAAATATTAGATCCTTCAACTTCAAAAGAAATTCAATTTGTCTGTCATCAAAATGGATATGCCAATGAAAAAGATACCTTGCCAAATGACACGCGGGCCCGAGGGAGCAATTCTTTATGACAAGTTGCGAGTTTAGCAATCGCTGTCGCCACAAAGCAAAGCAATCTAGCTTGTGATGACTTTCCCGAGGTATTCCCCTTTGGGTCAATTGCCGACTCCTGATTCAAACCCAACCGGCTTCACAAGAAAAAATAAAAAATAAGTAACTAGATATACGATAGGGTATTAATTATACTAAATCTAATATGAACATAGTGCCAGATAATCAGAAACTTCATCTCTTTGTCTAGCATAATTATACTATGAAATTTCCCTTTTCTTCATCTTTTTTCTTCATTGATATTTTCTGCAGATGTTTTTTTCTAAACTGGTGTCGTCTGGTACTAATATCTTTCTTTTATTTATCTATTTATCTTTCTTTTATTTCCCCTTTTTTTAATTTAAGCATAGGAAAAATCACAATTAAAAATCTACCCAAGTTATTGCCATATTTTGAAATCTAACCTTGATGCTGGCAATTGTCAACATCTATAGATTTAGATTCATGAAGAATGACTAAGGAAAAGAATGGTAGATTCAGAGGGCATTCTCTTCACAAATTGCCAGCATCCAGCTTAAATTTCAAAAGCTCCCCTTTGGTGCTTAGTTTTTTAAATGAGCAGTGGGTCTTAATTAGAAATATGTACATAAAAAAAAAAAAAACTTTTTGTGTCCAGAGGTACTAACCTGGTAGCTAAGTTCTCATACAAAAGCAATTCTAAGCTCTCAAAGAGTCCCCGAGCCACATCTTTGTGTGATGTACCACCCGCTCCGTGCTCCCCTATTGCCCAACACAGATGCAACCCTAATTCTGTCTGGTCATACAAAAAATTATCAGAAATTCAAACAACAACATATGGGCGCACGGCCGCACGCACACAAAAACCTATTACATATCTACAATACATTTGTATTAAATTAAAAAAATTACCTTGGCAGGGCTGTCATAAGCTTCAGCCAGTCTGTTCATAATAGGCTTCTGCATGGGACATTTGAATAAAGATAGTTATGTCTGGCTATCATACTATAAATAGTTGATTAAAAAAACAAATTATTAGATAGTTCAACAAGAAACATGATGAGTGTACTTGACATACCTTGAGCAGCGCAATGAAATGAGGACACCTTTGAAAGACAGCTAGCATAAAATCAGATAGCCTCTTTTGAACCTAAACTTTTCACTTTCATCTCTCACGAATGATAAAAGTTGGAGCTTGATATTATTTTGGGAAAAAAAAAAGGTTGGGGAGGAGGGTCAACTAACCTCAAAGCAGAAAGTCTTATCAGGACACATGGTGTCATAGCGTGACATTATAAGTGGAATCAGAGCACACAAGAGAGCTGCAATAGATCAAGAACAATTAAACTTACAGTACTGATAAATGCTTTGAGACAAACTCAGATCAATCAGATGAGAAAAGAAGTGTCCTGTCTGACCCCAAAAATATTCAGTATATCCATCCCTAAGATGAGAGAATGAATTTGTTCCAAACAACTATTTTTCAGAAATTAATTGAATTCATCAACCTGGATAAATACGCTTTAATTCAACCTCACCAAAACCGAGCAACCTGAAACTTATTAGGACCCAAATCTAACTGACCTATGACCTGAACCAACTGAACCATCAGAGTAATCTGATTTGTGACCCAAAGGAAACTTGGCTACAACTGAAATTATTTTTTTCAGGACAATACCCTAAAATGACTTCAAAACCAACTACAGTGACTAAAAAACTGAATCTAAACAAACCGAGAAATGAACTGATAGAACCCAAAATGAATTGAACCTGAAAAAAAAAATAAGCACCAAAAACAGAAAAAGAAAACCCAAAGGCTTAATGATTTGAACCGAATTTTTTATTAATAGGAATAAAAAATAATAAAAATCGGAAAAAGTTTTTGATAATCTCAGATCATAAGCAAAATGCCATAAACTATGGCATCCGAGCCGGACGCGCGTTCACTAAGCAGCGCAAAAAAAAAAAAAATGGACGCCGTAGTCTATGGCGTCCATCTCCCCTCCGTAAACTAAAAAAGGAAGCTGTTGCTTTTGAACTTCTCCTCTGTTGCTTTTGGTCTTCATTAAGTACCACTATCTCTTTTATTTAGGAGACTACTATACCTTTTGATTTTTAATAGTTGGCATACAGAATCTTAAGAGAATCAATCAACTGCATAGCTTAGGCCCAGGTAGGGTCTCCCAAGTCAAAAGTGAAAAAAGTAACAACTAACAGGCACAATTCCTTCCCACGTGGAGAAAACACTGGACTAGGCACAATTCCTTCCCATGCGGAGAAGACGCTGGACTGCACAGTTTATGGGTGGACGCCATAGACTGTGGCTGTCCATTTTTTTTTTTTTTTTTTTTTGCGCTGCTTAGTAGACGCCATAGTTTATGGTGTTTTGCTTATGATCTGAGATATTCAAAACTTTTTCCAATTTTTATAATTTATTTTTTTATTTCCTTTTAATAAAAAATTTGGTGATTTGAATCCCAAAGGTTACCCTTCCAGAATGACCTGAGACCTTAAATTGAAACAAGCTGGTTTGCAACAACCCAAAGGCCCAAACCCTATACTAGACATACATTTGCCACCTCTAAAACTATTTCACATCTACTACATAAAGATAGAAAGAAGGCCTCTTGGTCAAATTGTATTGATTTACTCTTTCTTGGGTATAACTAGCATTTCTTTTGCAACTTAAGAGGTCAAATGACATTTATCTACGGTAATAAAAAGCATATAAAAAGCACAATTAGCTAACTTACAATCATCAATATCTCTCAATGCAATAGAGAAATACGAGCCAAGAAGGCGTGGACTCATCTGAAGGATTTGTTTTAATCTATCTGTTTGAGGATTGTTCACAGCTGCTCGAAGTGTTGCTACCATTGTAGGAGAAGTCCAGTGACGTTCCTAAAATTTCAGAACATTGAGATAAATATACATCATGTGTTATTTGGACACTATAGCATGAATTAGCATATTGATCACCGGTTACAGAAAATATACTTATTGATTTAGCAATAGCTTATTCACAAGAAGCTGTACAGCAATCATGTTTGAATGTTTCACAACAGGTGTTGAAAAAACTAACTCTTCTAAATTATAATTAACGTGCAATATCCAATAGCATCAGTCTGTTACAGTAAGGAATCTATACCATCCTAAAAGAGAATTGGCACATACCGCAATGCCGTCATTTTCATCTTTCAAAATTTCAAGAAAAGTGGGATCTGCCAAATCAAAAGATCCATTACCATCGAAACCTGACCCATCATCTAGATTTTCTATTGCTGATCCGGTGTAAGCCTCGTCCATTAATGCAAGAATAATCTAGTAACAAGAAAAGCAAAACAAAGTGAGCTTATGCAATGAAATTAAAAGAAATATAAATAGCGCTTCATGCAAATCACACGAGATATGTAACCAATTGCATTTAACACCTAAAATGTCAGAATTTTGCAAATAGCACAATAAAGCAGACATGTCCAAGTTTTTGTATTAATTCAGTTCAAGCTTCTAAATGGCGGCAATAAAGCAGAGTTTGCAGTTTTTTAAGCCTTAGCGCAAGAAATGTGCATCTTTCGCCATTCAGCGGTTATGTATTATACTTAGCAGTAATGCATCATAGTTAAGTGGTAAAATGTGGACGATAAATATAAAGCCATGACATTACTTCCCTATGGAACATTTTATAGTAGAACTCATTGGGGCTTCTTCATTATAATTTATTCAAGGCATAAAATGATTATTGGGGTCCATATATGATGCAAACCCTTTATTTCTCCTATATGTAAAGCCATCTGGAACAAAGGCCTCTATTGCAGTCTTTTTTCAGATTTTTTTTTTTTTTGCTGAAACAAACAAATTTACTATGCTTTTAAAAGATATTAAACTAAACAAGCAACTATAGTAATTTGGGTAAATTATTTTCAAATTAAGTGACTGAACCTTAGTAATTACTTCCATGAAATGTTCAAGGTGCATACCAGGCTAATTGTTCGGTAATGTTCATTACTACCGGTCATGGTCATAACAAACCAATTGTGTAAATTAATGCCAAAACAAGCCTTAATTGTACATCTATCGTGCATAATTGAGGGTTAATGTATGTATTGTCAAATTATAATTTGAGGCTTTTAGTAATAGTACAATGCTTAATCAAGTCTTAAAAGGGGCTGATATTGCCAATCAGTAAATTTGAGGCAAATTATGTAAACTAATGAATTTGAGGCAAATTTTGCAAATTTACAAATGATGAATTACTAATATTTGTTGATTTTTTAAATTTAAATGCACCAAAAAAGATAGAGCCAGGGTGCTTACTTGGAATCATTGCCATTGCATTGTACTTATAGTTGATATTATTTTGAGTGTGTTTATGGAGTCCAGCTACCGTGACATCAGTGGTATTACCTCTGGCTCCAAAATTCATCTAATAAGTTTCAAACGACGAATTCAAACCATTCAAACCGATCTACTTTATGAGTGATGCATTTACATACAAAATTTATAATTTTCAAATTATTTTAGTACCAAGTCAGGGGGTAAAAAATTATGAAAACTGGATGCATTAAAATTAACTTAAAAAACTCCCACATTTGACCGCTTGACTTGATACTAGATAAATTCGAAAAATTATAAATTTTGCATGCAAATGCACCACTCATGAAGTAGATCGGTTTGAACAGTTTGGATTCGTAGTTTGAAGGCAATTTGATAGGTTTTGGAGTTTGTGGTATTTAGGCTGAAATACCACCGATGTCACGCTAGTCGGACTCTGTGTTTATGTACATGTATCATACTTATAAAACATGCCAGTATTGTGGTTTATTGACCACTTTATCACCACTACAGATCCCTAAACTCTACTTAAACCTTGATTTGATCAAATTGCATAGTCCTAACAAAACTACAACCATTGATTGAATTTGCTTGGCTTCAATTAAGGTTATCACATGCTTAGGGTAAGACATTAGTTACATGGCGGAAAAAATTATCCATTTCTGACAAAATAGAACTTTACCATCACACAACTAGAATGGATGCTGTTAGCAAATATCTTGTGTTTGGGTGTACAATACCAAGCATCATAAATGGTTTGTGTTGTTTATTGTTTGCAAGTGCGATGAATCTTTTTTTTTTTTTTGACAAAAAAAAAAAGGAAACCAAACAAAGTACCTCTGTAGCTGCACTCTTCTGAATGGAGGCAATATTGCTTCCAATTAAAGTTCCTGAGTTTTTCTTCTCTACCTTCTCTAATGCAACCACCAATACTGTTTAAAATCAATTCAAAATACGCCTAAATCAATTATACTCTTCTTTCCCACTACTTTTTTTTTAATTATGGATAGTGTGAAAACTGTCACTAAATTAAAGAATTGAAAAGGAATGTTTTCTGAGTATATAACGAAATCTCACAGGGCAGATCTAGAAGTGATGAAAAAAGAGGAAGAAATGACCCTGCTGAAATCATCAATGGAAGAATGGACAAAAATGGCTTCTCTAGGCTGAAATAAGCAAGAAAATAATCCATCAAAAACAGTATCAACGCATCTACCAAGCTTAAAAAAAAAACAGTATCAACCTGTGGGGAGGGGGGGATAAAACAAGAGCATACCTCTCACCATTCCATGCAATCAGTTTCAAAAGCAGGGGAAAGAACTGTAATTGAACAGCCACAAAATAAACATTTTTAAAAAAGTTTAGAAGTCATGCAATTCTAAGCATGCCTTTCTTCCCTAGTAAACAAAGCAGACTTTTAAAAACTTCAAAGGAGAAGAAACCTGGGGAAGTAAGGCTGGAAAAGATTTGAGAATCTTTGTTTTATTGACATTAAGAAATTCAAGCAAGCGCCCTGCCGCCACAGGATCAGCAAATTCTCTGAAAAAAAGGAAATAGAATGTAAAAAACAAACTTTTTTTTTAATTTATCATGCTACACTTCAAACTAGTTTATATGGTCACAATTAGTCATAAGCTTAACACTAGTACAAAAGGTAATATTATCATGCACAAATTTCATACCTACTTAAGCAAGATCGAAAGAAGCTTCGCAGGCTACTTTCAGTATCATACAATACAACATCTCCAAAATCCATAAAAAATTGAAGCATAGTCTGTATCAGAAAAGGAGGATTCAAATTCACTAAGAGTGACAATTAAAGTTAATACATTTTTTTCCTCTCTTGTTTTTGAAAATGTAGCATACTTAACAATTATCTGTTTCCATAGTTTCCAAAAGAAACAACAATGTAACACAAGAGAATCATTTGCAATTGTCTCTCGTGTACCTTATTTACCCATTTATTATCCTAATAACCCAAAATTTTTGGAGGTTTTCATGTTTCTCAGTACGAAGTTAACAAGAGGAGAGAATATACTATTGACACTAGCCTTCAAAAATCAACTCAATCCACTAAACAAAGGCTGTGTTAATACTTCAAACTATAGCATATATAGAGCTATATACCAGTTAACTCAAAAGGTGCAAGTAATATGATATGGAACCAGAGTCCTAAAATAATTTTTTTGAGGCTCTTTTGCAAGATATATACAGGTGTGCCTGCGAAGTGAAAGATTTTAAAGATAAAAAAAATTACCACGAGAAGAACAACATTGGAGGTCTGTGATTGATTCGACACAGAAATGCATCTCTGGTAAAGCTTGCTCATTTGATTAAATGCACGAGTGACCAGCTCATCTGATCCCCCCTCTTTGCACATTTCATATATCTTTGTAACCTATTTTAAGTAGAAATGACGACATTATAGTGGTCAAGTATTACTTAGGCAATCACCAGTACCACAAAGCAGGGTTTATTATAACATAAAACCAGGTACCAATCCATAAGGTACAAAGCATGCACTAGCTCCAGCTGGTTCTAACACAGTAGAGCATAGAAAAATATATAATATAAGGTAATATCTATTCACAGGCCAACCCTATAGTTAGTAGCTATATCAAAAAAAATCCCGAAAGATCTTTATTACGCTAATCGGTGAGTGACAGCAAGCGAGACAGAGAGAAAGAGATCAGCCACTGCCAAGTTTTCGGAGAGAGAGAGAGAGAGAGAGAGAGGGAGGGAGTCTACGGACAGAGGGAAGAAGGTAAGGATCCGAGGAGTGATCCGGGCTGGTGGAGTCACGCGTTTGGGAGGAGAGTGATCGAAGGTAGAACTCGAAATTTCCATCGCTTTTCGCCATTTTCGATCGATTACTTCACTTTTCTCTTTTTTTCGCCAATCACCATTAGCAAATGTTTCTGATCGAAGGTGTGCTGCGGAGGGGAGACCGGATCCGGACCGTCCAAAATTTTAGTTTGCATCCTGACCGTCTGATCATAATCCGGACCGATCCTGTCTGAGTTATTAGAATTCACGGAATCCTTTAATATTCGTCGAATATTAAAGATTCTGATCGGACGGTCCAGATTTAAACCCAAACTTTGAGTTACTTTAGGATTGGAATTCGAGGAGAGGAGAGTTCGGATGAACATCAGACAGATTCAAGTGCATATTTAAATTCGTTTGTATGAATTTTGATGCGGATCAAATAGATTGAATTTTGAATTTATATGAACGATTTAGATTCATGAACAATTTAGATTAGTACAGATTTAAATTTACTCATACGAATTTTGACGTGAATTAAATAGATTTAATCAAACATCGGACAACAAATTTCAATATGATGCTCTTGCTACATATTTTATTCTCACTGTGAAATTTGAGCAAATGACGAGAATTGACATGTTTTATAGAATATTTTAATTTTACTCTAGTTTTAGTTGATGAAAGTAAAGAGAGGTGAATGGAAGAGAATTAAAGAAAAAATTTTAATTTACCTTTTCAATTTGAAAAATAATAATTTAAAATTCCCCTTATTTTTTTTTTCTTTTTCTAAAAGGTTATGCTTTTATAAAAAAAAAAAAAAAAAGGTAAGAAATGAAGGGAGGGAAGAAGGAGAAGAAAGAGTTGAAAGAAATAGAAAGATAACTAAAATTAATTTACCTCCCCCGCATCTCATTTCAGAGGAAAAATATATATATTTGCTTAATGAGGAGGGTTAAAATATCCCATATCTCATCGTACTCAATAATATAGTCAGGATTTTTGTCAGGAGTAGACAAAAAGAAATATTATTTTTAAATTTTTATGTATTTTTATTAAATATTTTTTATTAAAATATTATTATCAATTTTCATAGAAGCGGGATCGGTAAATTGACCATAAAATTAAAATGGGGCGAATAGGTAGGAATCGATCGAATTAGATCGGAAACTCCGAATTTTTTTGAAAAGTTATGTTAAGGTATGATGGGTGTAATCGTGATCAAACTAATAAAATTTATAACCCGGTTTGCTATAGAGTCATATTACAAGCGCATAATCCTATCGAATAGTATAAACGAGTGTCGATCCACAAGGAATAAGATTTAAGGTCTTGAACGTTAAATCACAATCTTTCAAAAGGCTAGACAAAATCTGAAATCAAAGAGTTGTTATTTTTTATCAATGTATTTGGCTAAAAATTAAAAGTAAGTAAAATAAAGATAGAGATCTGAATTTCTAGATTTTTGGTACACTATTGTTACTTTAATCCGCTTTGATTCTTACCTTATTTGATGTTGGTTTTCAATTGTTGTATGATAGTTTCTAATCCAATTTAGTGATTACCGCTTTCGCCTAGCAACCACCCTACTAATCAAGAGATCCTGTTAAGGCTTATCTTGACTGGTGCAAGGAGATCTGTGACTAGCCCAAAAGAATTCAGACTTTACTTATTGGGTACGTCGCCCTACTATTTTGGTTATATTGGGTGTCCCCATGGTAAGGCACGATAATGCGACATTCGTCTGCGAATGTCGAGACTTCCATGTGTACTTTTATTGATCCAATTAGTAGTATCTCCGGTTAAAGTCTTCACTACTAATCTAGTACTGTTGGTATCTCTCCTTATTTCTTGAATTTCTTTTTTCAAAAATTTAATTAATAAAAGCAAGGAAGAACAATTCGATTATCCTTCCAACTTAGGGGGTGAAAACAGAGTGAATACGGAGCGGATAGTGGTAAAACCATATTCATATCTCTTTTTAATTTTCCGGATACGGAAACGGATTGGATATTTATTAAAATAATATTAAAAATATTAAATTTTATAATATTTATCTAATTTTAATGGTAGATAACAATATTTTTTCATAATATATATTAAAATATATGATATATATCTACAATTCGGATATGGATAATTGAAATGTTAAATCATATCTATTTTCATTTCCACATGGATATTCGGATATCGGATATCCACATCTAATATTTCGAATACGGATCGGATATTATCCATACCGTTTTCACACCTATTCCCACCCCAATTTTTCTCCTCTTCATTATTATTTTTCATTTTGAGAAGATTATGAGAGTTGGAAAGAAAAGAAAAGAAAACAGGGAATGGAAGTAAAAGTAAGAAATGAGAAATAAGTTTGTTATTTTTCTCTAATTTAGAACGAAATAAATTTTGAAAAAATTAATAACTTTTAATATTTTCTCACATTTATTTTTTTCTTGCTTCTTAAAATTAAAGCCCGAAGACAAGATTGAATGCGCATCTTTCTTCTCTATTTTTTATTTTTTTTCCTCTCTCAATATACTTCAGAACGAAGATATTCTATGGACATCGAATTTGCTTCCTAGCTCGACTTGCTGCCAGTATTTTAATATCTTTTATTTTTATCTGTTCTTCAATCTTACATTTGTGGATTCAAATCAGCTTAAATCCGAAATACATGAACAGTATTTCTGAAATTCTGAATCCAGCTGTTCAACTTTTTCTGTGCACGCATCTCGAAACAGCTGATTTTTCTGTGCACGTATCTCAAAACAGTTCAACGGCTGGATTCAGAATTTCGGGAATTTCAGCGGTACTGTTCATGGTTTTGGATTTTAGCAGATTTGGATCCTATATTTGTTGGCGAGGTATTATGCATTAAATTTTTCTGTGCACGCATCTCGAAACAGCTAATTTTTCTGTACACGTATCTCGAAACAGTTCAACGGTTAAATTCAGAATTTCAAAAATTTCAACAGTACTATTCATAATTTTGGATTTCAGCAGATTTGAATCCTACATTTGTCGGCGAGGTATTATGCATTAAATTTTAATATCCTTAACCGTACGAATCAATAATAATTAAAGTGGGGTCACAATTCCAGTCGGAAAATGACATTTCTCCGCTGCATTTGAAAAAAAAAAAAATGTCCACGCAACGCAAAGTTGGAAGCCTTTGGAGAATAAAATATTCTGCGACATCAAGTTTTCTCTCTCTTCAATCCTTGAATTGAACCTGAAAAGGAGAAAAAAGAAAAACAAAGAAAAGGCGTATGGTTTTATAGTGTTTTACGTCTCGAGTACTTCAACCGTCATGGTCGACTTCTGGGCTGTTAGAAAGCCGCCACTGTTTCGGTGCTCAAAAAGTCTTGAATAGGAATAGCTGTATGTTTACACTTACGCCCTCTCCAAAATTAATATTGCTAAATTAAATGCTGGGCACGAGTAGGGTCCCGGTTTGCAAATTGCAAGATATATATATATATATATAATATATATATATATATATACAGAGGTTGGCTATTCTACTTCCATAAGCATATGCCTGCATATGCCCACATATGCTTATAACTCATTTTTGCGTTTCCAATATTCAAATGGTCGATCCGAACCGTTCATCTTGTTCTCCATATTAATATGTGCTTGGAGACCAAATTTTACATTTTTCTGAATTTTTTTACTATTTATTAAGTCACTTTGAAAATTACTGATCATATGGTCCAGAATTTTGTTGCACTGTTTTTACTGTTCACCCGGATCAGCAATTTTCAAAGTGACTTAATAAATAGTAAAAAAATTCAGAAAAATGTAAAATTTGGTCTCCAAGCACATATTAATATGGAGAACAAGATGAACGGTTCGGATCGACCATTTAAACATTCGAAAAGCAAAAATGAGTTATAAGCATATGTGGGCATATGCTTATGGAAGTAGAATAGCCAACCTCTATATATATATAGAGAGAGAGAGAGAGAGATATAGAATCTGGCTAATATGCTTCGCGTAACATAGAGGGTCTCCGTGCTACGGCTCAATATTTGAGTTTTTAAAATTCTAACGGTCGATCCGAACCGTTCAACATGATCTCTATATGAATATGTACTTGCAAATCAAATTTTACATTTTTTAGAATTTTTTTACTATTTTTTTAGATAGGTAGAAAATCACTTGATTTGAAAATTCTGTACCATTCAGATCAAGTGATTTTCTACCTATCTAAAAAATAGTAAAAAAAATCTAAAAAACGTAAAATTTGGTTTGCAAGTACATATTCATATGGAAATCATGTTGAATGGTTCAGATTGATCGTTAGAATTTTAAAAACTCAAATATTGTGCCGTAGCATGGAGGCCCTCTATGCTACGCGTAGCACCGTAGCCAACTCTTATATATATATATAGAGGAGGGATCAAGTAACAACAAATTTGAGTTACAACAAAGTTACAACAATCATTTTTTTCATTTTCAAAATCCAAATCGTCGATCCAAACCGTTCAACATGATCTCCACAATAAAATGTGCTTGCAGATCAAATTTTACATTTTTTTTGAGTTTTTTTACTATTTATTAAGTATTTTACAAAAAATAGTCATATTCAGACCATTGAATTTTGTAACCATCTTAATAAATAGTTAAAAAATTCAAAAAAATGTCAAATTTGATCTGCAAACACATTTTATTTAGATAATCATGTTGAACGGTTTGGATCGACGATTTGGACTTTGAAAATGAAAAAAATGGTTGTTGTAACTTTGTTGTAACTTGATCCCTCCTCATATATATATATATATAGAGAGAGAGAGAGAGAGAGAGATTGGCTAATATCAAAACGTTTGTTCCTAGGCCGTGGAACAAATGCTTCGGTTTTTATATTTTCAAAGTCCAAACAGTTGATTCAAACCGTTCAACATTTAATCTATAATAAAATGTGCTTGGAGACCAAATTTTACATTTTTAGAATTTTTTTAATATTTATTAAGCCAGTTTTAAAATCGCTGTTTTCAATGATCCAGAAATTTTTCACTGTTTATTAAAATCAGCGATTTTAAAACTGACTTAATAAATAGTAAAAAAAATTCCAAAAAATGTAAAATTTAGTCTCCAAGCACATTTTAATATAGAGATCACATCTAATAGTTTAGATCGACTGTTTGGACTTTGAAAATCAGAAAACCAATTAGTTACACTCCAGCTCCGAAACAAACGTTTTGATATTAGCCAACCTCTCTCTATATATATCAGTTGATATTTACAGCTTCAACTAAATATACTATATACCCCGTATATTATTCAAATATCATATGTGCTGGATTATTGTATATGCATGTGCATATAAAGTGTATATGACAATTAATATTTATTTCGAATCAGGAAAAATCAATAGATGATTATCAAAATAAATTATATGATAACAGTATACATATGTTCAGGGGCAGACCTAATAAGGCTCAAGGGTAGGCAACTGTTATTCTGAATTTTGAAAAAAAAAATATTATGTAATGTATTTTTGGGCTATTATTTATTATTCTGGTGAACATATTTGTTTACTTTTGGACCAAATTTATTTTCTTCCTTATTATTCTGGTGAACATATATATTCTGATTGATGTAGATGAACAATTATCGATTTTTACAACTCTAATCATTTTGTAAATATAATTGAATTGATTAGTTCATTCTAAGCATGGTGACAAGTTCAGAATTTAAATTCTACAAGGTTTAAAGGTCATTATTGAAATATAATATGGATAAAATTTAGGAATAGTTTAAAATGAATTTTGCGAGCAATTAGAAAATAATTCATGAATTATTCATAAATTTCGTAAATATATAACTCATAAATAATTTTTAAAAATTCAGGAAAAAAAATTTTTGCGAGCAATGTGGGACAATGATGGCATGGAAGATGTGAAGGTATCCAAAAATGAAAAAATTTCATTTTAACTATTACCAACTATATATTTACGAACAACTAAACATGCATGTATTCTATTTTGTATAAGAGGAGAGTTCTAATATCTCATGCTCTTCATACCTCATCATATCTCATATTTTATATCTTCGTTTTCAAAGTCCAAACTGTTGATCTGAACTAGAGTGGGAAAAACGTGCCGTGCCGTGCCGTGCCGTGACTTTGGTCTCGTGCCGTGCCGTGCCGTGACCAAGTTAATTTTTCACGTGCCGTGCCGTGCCGTGACCAAAATGTCAATGGGTGGTCACGGCACGCGAATGGTCACGCCACGTGAGTCACGCCGTGCCTAAACGTGCCGTGACCATACGTGACTCGCGTGACTCGCGTGACCATTTAATTATAATTTAAGTTAGTTTATTCAAGATTTACCATTAAATCAATATCTAATGGTCCTAATTACACGTGACTCGCGTGACTACGTGCCGTGCCGTGACTAAATTTTTCACGTGCCGTGCCGTGCCGTGCCAAAGTTTCAAAAGATGGACACGGCACGCAAATGGTCACGGCACGGGACACGCGAGTCACGGCACGCGAATGGTACAAGTGCCGTGCCGTTCCGTGCCGTAGCCGTGCCGTTCCATGACGGAGCCGGCTCCGGCGTGCCATTTTTCCCACTCTAATCTGAACCACTTAACATGATATCCATACTAAAATATAGTTGGGGATGAAATTTTTTACTATTTTTAAGATAGATACAAAATCACTGTTTTTGGACAGTTCAAAAAACAGTGATTTTCTACTCATCTTAAAAAATAGTAAAAGATTTCCAAAAATTATAAAATTTCATTCCCAACCATATTTTAGTATGGATATCATGTTGAACGGTTCGGATCAACAATTTAAATTTTAAAAAATAAAAATATAAAATATGAGGTATGATAAGGTATGAAAGACATGAGGCATTGGAACCCTCCTCTTTATATAATATGAAGTCGATAAGTTCATGCAATATATATAGGGAGAAAGTAAAGTAAAATAGAAAGCAAGTGTAATTGTATGAAGAGGAGGGATCAAGTTACAACAAATTTGAGTTACAACAAAGTTACAACAATCATTTTTTTCATTTTCAAAGTCCAAATCGTCAATCCAAACAGTTCAACATGATTATCTAAATAAAATGTGCTTGCAGATCAAATTTTACATTTTTTTGAATTTTTTTACTATTTATTAAGATGGGTACAAAATTCAATGGTCTGAATATGACTATTTTTTGTAAAATACTTAATAAATAGTAAAAACAATTCAAAAAAATGTAGAATTTGATCTGCAAGCACTTTATTGTGGAGATCATGTTGAACGGTTTGGATCGACGATTTGGACTTTGAAAATGAAAAAAATGGTTGTTGTAACTTTGTTGTAACTCAAATTTGTTGCAACTTGATCCCTCCTCTTGTATGAATTGCTTGTTTATCTTTACAAGTGTGACAAATGTACATTGGCATGAACAAGCAACCTAATGAGCTTACGTAATGCAATATGTAGATATGTTTAATCATATTATTTGAAACAATAATGACATGATAAACATCAAGGCATAAATAGATAGTTATTATCTATACGCCTGTTGAAATTAAATATTGCATGCTACGTAAAGTTATATTTTACCAACCATCGTTGTAGTATATCAAACCCGCTTTCTTATTACATATTTATCTGTTAAAATCACGCAACATAATAATAAAGCACAATAATATAAAATATTTCTAGGACTCTTATGCAATACTGTCAATAAATCAAGGAAAAAAATGCTCATAGATCGTTATTAACTATGATATGCTTTATCTAAACGGTTGATATTCTTAAATTGAAATTAAAAAAAAATACTAAAACAAAATTAAAATTGACACATACAAATAACAATACTCCTGGTTATCAGGGGTATATATGCAAAATGAAGAATTAACAAGGCACAGGCGCACAGTTTCGGAATATTCTACCAAACCTTTTTAACATTTTTTTAGTCTCTCCCCTTTAAATACTTACTAAACCAACCACTAATTCCACCCAACCAAACTCCTCTTACCTCTCCTCCTGTTCCGATCGCTGATCATCGAGTTTTCTTCTCTCTCAATAAACCCCCTATTTTGGTCTTCCTAATTATAACCCATCTTTAATTTTATGCTATTTCTGCCATTTCTAAGAATCAAATCGATCTCCCGAGCCACCACCTTTCCAAAACCTTTTAAGAATTTCACCAATAAACCCATCAAAGTTGCAGCCTTTTTCCTCGGACTTCTCTGAAAAGCCAGATCGAATCTACCGACACCTCCTTCAATCTTTGAAGCCGCGGTACAAAGATGATGTCCATGATCAGGAGCTCTTCTGCCGCCACCAGCACAGGCGGTCTTCGCCTCACAACGGGATCCAATTCGAAACGACAACCAAATCGGGTCGTCGTACAGTCCCTCAATTCTTCGACCCTCAGCAACACCGAGAAGCCGGTCCTCTCTCTCAAACCGCTTTACGTCTCCGCTGAGCGCAGCATCAGCTCTGGTGCACAATCCCGGCCAATTCTGCGGGACCTCCGTTGCAAGGCGCTGCACAAGGATGAAGAGGAGAAGCCTCCCGTCTCCTCCGCGGCACAAAAGGTGAAGATAGGAACCTATTTCGCCACCTGGTGGGCCCTGAACGTCGTGTTCAATATCTATAACAAGAAGGTACTGAACGCGTTCCCCTACCCATGGCTTACATCCACTCTTTCCCTGGCCATGGGTTCTTTGATCATGCTAGTTTCGTGGGCGACGAGGATTGCTGAGGCGCCCAAAACTGATTTCGATTTCTGGAAGGCACTCGCCCCGGTATGTTTTAGATCTTTTTTATAATTTATTTATTGTTTGCATGTTTTTGGTATTTCATTTTAGTTAAATTGGGGTAATTGATAGAGAATTAATTTGATTGTTAGGATCATTAGACTTCCGATTGATAATCTGATTCAGTTTTCTAACACTGATGGGTTGGTTTGTTTGAGTTTGGTAATTGTGGCAATTCTATTTCATTTGTTTTTTTTTTCCATCTGATTATGGTAATCTGGCTTCCTAGAGTGAAACTATGATTTGATCCTTGAGGGAACATTAGGATTAGACCTTTTATTGAATTTTGTAGTTTTATGATTATAAGATTTCTTAATTCTCACGATCTTTTTGTTGGATCTTACTAATTGGGTTTCGTTTATTGATCTAATAGGTTGCTGTGGCTCACACTATTGGCCATGTGGCAGCTACAGTTAGCATGTCTAAAGTGGCGGTATCCTTCACCCACATAATCAAGAGCGCTGAACCAGCTTTCAGCGTGCTTGTGTCCAGGTTCTTCCTTGGAGAGACGTTCCCTGTACCAGTCTACCTTTCGCTGTTACCAATCATAGGCGGCTGTGGCCTGGCTGCCATGACAGAGTTAAATTTTAATATGATAGGTAAATATTTGGGAAATTTTTTATATTATTGTAATCATTTGAATTCTCCTGTTTGTCTAACTATTTGGCAATGTGGTTAGGAATTTCAAACTATTCCACATGATGCTTTAGTATACAGGATGCATATCAGAATACATTTATTTCTGTAGGTATGATGTTGTGGCCCTTTGTGTAGCATATTTCTGTATCACATGCCTTCTTGTCCTGTAATTACTAGTTTCATTATCACAGAGGTTTAGGTTGAGTAAGAAAATATCTTTAGTTTGACAACTTGCCTGATACCATATTTCATTTGGTATTCATGGTGACAACAAATTCTTAAATGGAGAGGAACCCTGGAGCTTAATTACCTTAAATAAAGTTTTCTTTGTATGAAATTTATTGAGTTTCCTCATGATTCATCCCTTTGTCTTCTAAATGTCATTGTCAATCACATGCTGCATACCTGATGTTGCCCATTTGTTGACCAGTTTATAACAAGTTTGTATTCTAGTCAGTTTAGGTAGGTAAAGGGCACAATATGTCTTTATCCGCATTTCCTGGAGAGCTAACAATGACTATTGTTTACTTTTCTTAGGGTTCATGGGGGCCATGATTTCCAACCTAGCCTTCGTCTTCAGGAACATATTCTCGAAGAAGGGCATGAAGGGTAAAAGTGTGAGCGGCATGAATTATTATGCATGCCTTTCTATTTTGTCGCTCATTATTCTTACTCCATTTGCAATTGCAATGGAGGGGCCCAAATTGTGGGCTGCTGGGTGGCAGCAGGCCGTCACAGACATCGGGCCTAGTTTTGTATGGTAAGCACTTTCTCGAAATGACTTCTATTGTTGGAAAATTTACTTTTTCATATTTGACATGTAAGTTGCAATGTGTTGTGTTGTGTTGTGTTGTGTTGGATAGGACCACTGTTGTCTTTTTTTGCCTTTTTTTCTGCTGTTTTTTCTGAGTTATGAAGTAGCTCATGCAGTTTGTCACGTGCACAGAAAGGTAATATTGTCAATTTTCTGATTTTTGAAATTTCTTGGATTGGTTAGCTGATAGCTCCATAAAATGGTTCAGAATAAAAGAGCTTTTAGCAAATGTTTCACATACTTCTCCCATCTAAAGATAATCCAAACTCTTATCTAATGAAAGGCCACTAACTTTTGACTTTTTGCTTTAACTTGTGACACATGAATATCTCCACAGCTAGATTGTGTCATACCAAGTAGGTTTACTTTTTGAATGTGTATCAAATCGTATCTAACAAGCCCAAACCGATCTCATGATGATGCAGGTGGTTGGCAGCACAGAGCATTTTTTACCACCTGTATAACCAAGTGTCCTACATGTCTCTGGACGAGATATCACCACTGACGTTCAGCATAGGAAACACCATGAAGCGCATATCGGTGATTGTCTCGTCGATAATCATCTTCCATACCCCCGTCCAGCCCGTAAACGCCCTCGGTGCTGCTATCGCCATCTTTGGCACCTTCCTGTACTCCCAGGTACATTTTTCTCTCAGCTTCCACTTTTTTAATTGTTATTTTTACTGTCTTCTGAACTTGAATTGAGTGTTTTTACGTAATAGATACTGTCGTAAGTAGTCTAGGAATTGCTTGTTGCTGTTTGTATCTGTGCATACTGGTTTTCAAGTCCTGTACAATATGCTCCTATTAGTGTCCATATTAATCCTAAATTAAGAATTAAACCAATATCTTGCTTGGATTTGGTATAGGCTAACTAATGCTTTAGTTGCTCTGTTGTCCATTTTTTTTTACCTCTAGTTCTTCATATTTTAGCAAAGTATAATGTACACTAATTATGTTATGTTCTTTATGTAGGCCAAGCAATGAGGGAGTGTTTGGTGGTGATTAGAGAACATGTTTTGATAGGTAGTCTTTGAATTGGAAAGGCCAAAGTTGGTGTGTTGCTGGAGAGTTTTTGTAGGTTCAATTAGTTGAGAGGGAATAAAATATCCGTGGTTTTTTCATGGTTTTGTTAACAATGTATGTTTTGTTTAAAATCAGAGTGTATGTAATTTTGGCAATAACAGAAAAAAATATCATCTATCTACTATCCGCAATTCCGCATTGACGGATCCTTTTTTTTCTTGTATCATGAATAGCTGATGGAATTACATTTATCCTTTGTGAAATGAATAACAATCAAGGGGACTATGGGAACTGTTTTAAGGTGCATGTGCAAGTGATCTGATAGAAGTTGACATACAATAGTAGCAGCACAGCTGTAGGCTTTCGCAGGAACTGACAATGACACACCAGACAAACACATAAATCCTCTGGTACGTCTCTGTGATAAATGAATTAGTTAATTACATTGGCAAAATTTACCTTGTGGTGGAATTTCACAATCACATAGAGTGCCAAGTGTCAAGGAGTCCGGCTAGCATGACATCGGTGTCATATAACACTAATTTCAAAATTGATTGAATAGATTTCAAACGACTAATTTAAACCGTTCAAACCGATTTACTTTATGAGTGATGCGTTTATATGCAAATTTTTTACATTTTCGAGTTATTTTAGTATCAAATCAAGCGGTAAAAAATGTTGAAAAATGAATGTATGAAAATTAACTTAAAAACTCACACATTTGACTGTTTGATTTGATACTAAATAAATTCGAAAAATTAAAATTTTTGCATGTAAACGAACAACTAATAAAGTAGATTAGTTTGAACAGTTTGAATTCACCGTTTAAAGTCGATTTGATAAATTTTAGAATTAGTGTTATATAAGCTAAATTGACACTGATATTATACTAGCCAGACTCAGTGCCAAGTGCCAACTATTGATAAACCTGATAGAATCCATGGTATAAGCCTAGATTGTAGACCAATAAAATACTCGGTCCCTACTTTTCTCCTTGAACGCTAGCCGTTGGTTTGGCTATTAATTATATGACAAATGGACAATTATTACAGATGTCGCCTAATCAAGGAAGAGTTCTGAAAGTTTTACCAATTATAAATCAATTTATTCGCCTTGTTTGACGAATTTGACTATTTGAGAAACGCTGACAAGTGTAACACTAACACGAGTGCACGTGACCTACTTGACATAAAGTCTCCTGAGCTGATAAGAGCATCTCTAATTCAGCAATCCGTAAAAAATTAAAAATAACTGTAAAGTACTATTTAAAAATTAAGTTCCTTTTAGTTTCTTAATCTCTCCATCTCAGAAATTAGATCAGAGCCAATAAGAAAGAGAACAAAAGAGTCAGAGCCAATAGAAAAGAGAGAGAGTACCAACATGTCTAAAAGAAATCATTTGCTTTATAAGTAAATTTGTTTTTTTAGAAATTGATCTACAACCCAACAATTATATTAGCAATTGACACATCATATTAGCAATTTAAAAGAAATCACCATTGTATATGCTCTAACAATTTTTCTTTTGTTTCCTCAAGTTTAGCCACTTTTGTTTATTTTGATTGTGTTAACCTCCACTTTATTGTTATTATTTTTTTTATTATTGTTAAATATTTACAAAATATTATTGGAGTTAAAAAATTAAAATTATAAATGTGTTCTTAATTATTTAGATAGGGCATATATCAAATTACTATGCGCCTTCTAAAAATAAATTATTTTCCGTATCATACCTTGTATCACGAACTTTATTATACCAAGAACTTTAACCTCAAAAATTATTTTTGAATTTCATATGTATCATTTATATAAGAGTGAGGCTACAGTACTATGCATAGCACGGATTGGGTCCGTGCTACGGCTCAATATTTGAGTTTTCAAAATTCTAACGGTCGATCCAAACTGTTCAACATGACTATAAAATGAATATGTACTTGCAAACCAAATTTTACATTTTTTCGATTTTTTTACTACATTTTTAGATAGGTAGAAAATCACTGTTTTTGGATGGTCCAGAATTTTCAGATCAAGTGATTTTCTATCTATCTAAAAAAATAGTAAAAAAAATTCGAAAAAATATAAAATTTAGTTTGCAAGTACATATTCATTTTATAATCATGTTGAACGGTTCAGATCGACCGTTAAGATTTTGAAAACTCAAATATTGAGCCGTAGCACGGACCTAACCGTGCTATGCATAGTACCGTAGCCTCACTCATTATATAATTAGTTAATGAAAGTTCAATTGCATAATCACCTGGCATTATATAGGGAGCCGAATAAACTGAAGCTGGACGTTGGAAAAGAATCCTTAATCCTTCGGATCAGACTGGTTGCAATAAATCTATCGGAACAAACCCCATGTAATCGGGTGGCCGCTCGCATTCCAACGCTGGATAGGAACCTAAAAGTAGGTCCGATGGGCATCGGTGCCATCGGACCTACTCTGGGGTTCGATGCGTTTAATCACCGTCGATTTACTTAAGATTCGTGCGGAACGCTTTAAAAATTCGTGCATATCTGTTTCCAATTTTCGTACGCACAAACTTAAATTAGATTGGACGGTCATCATGCTCGTTGAACTTAAAAGTAGGTCCGATGGGCATCAGACCTACCCCGGGACCAATACCAGAATGGCAATGAAATCGGTGTGACAGAATTACATTTACACTAGTCTAATCTAGTCTAGTGTAGTGTCCAACCGACAAATTACCATAGTAAAATCGGACTTGAAGAAAGAGACCGCTTGGTTCGTCCCAAAATCCAGCAGGAGCGCTCTCCTTCTCAAACTTATACGCTCTTGATTTTTCTTCTTCTTCTGAAATTGAGTGCTATTAGTTGATTTTTGAGAGATACAGAGAGAATATAACCATATAGGCCGTTTCTCCTATGCTGGAATGTCTCTTTTGCAACTCTCGTGCATTCCCTCTCCACAACCTGCTCCTTCTGTCAGGTAAAAGGACCCCTAATTTCATCCTTGGTTTTCTTTATGTTTTAAATTCAGAATTAACACAAATTTGTCTTAAATATGTGCTGCATATTAACGAAAGAGGCTCAATTCTTGCTCCTAGACTGAATTTTGTGTTGTGACTAGTGAATGGGTTTTCAGGCAGTGTTCAATTGGCTTGCACTTAACAGTCAACAGCGCTGTTAATCTCACTTCTGGTTGCTAATATTGCGCAATTATGGTGAACAGATGAATTACTTGCATTTTAGAAAGTCTATCTACTCTTTTCTTTTTCTCTCAGGAAATTTTCACAATGCTCCTTGAAAGAGATAAAATGTAGCAATGCAGCTGTTCCATCTAGAAAATTGGTCTCTTATCTTTCAGCGTCTCTTTTTCTGACCTTCTCACCAAGTCAGGTAAACTAAAAAGAAGTATGTTAGATGATAAGCCCCATCTTAATAAGTAATTAATGAAGAAAACACTAGCATCAGAACCAAAATCATAATGTCTGCTCATTTTTTTACCCACTAGGTGCTCCATGCCGAACCTGCACCTAACCACAGCATATGCCAAATAGCAACAGCCACAGCCAATCCCCCAATTCTAAATTTTGACAATCCTTCTGATGAAGCAAGCATGAAATCAATGATGCGAGGCATGACAACTAAAAATTTCAATCCAGTCAGATACTCTGGTAGGTGGTTTGAGGTGGCCTCCCTTAAGCGTGGATTTGCGGGTCAAGGCCAAGAGGATTGCCACTGCACTCAGGTAAAATCAAATATTTCTGTGTTCTACTGTTACCTTGCTGGTTATGGCAGGTTATGGCATTTACCAGAAAGTATCAGTGTTGCTAGGAGACTTGATGGTGTCAAGCCTTATGCAATAGCCCCGAGTTTTTTTATTATGCCTCTCAATGAACTATCAGCTGTCTTATGGAGTCTCAGTTAGTTTTGCTTCTGTCCCTAAATTGCAGAATTAAGCTTCTATTGTACTCTGCTTATTTAGGTCAATTAGCCCTTTGTCATTCAATCATTCTATAACTGGCGTTCATTTTGCCTCAGTTCACACTTACCATTAAATGGTGCACCTGATTTGAAATTGTATATCAAATTTACCAATCTATCCTCAATTGATTGCACGGAGAAGTCTCAATTGCACCCTGTTTTTGGTATCAAATGACTAATGACTCTCCAACTTGTCCTACATAATCCTCTATTTTCTGCATTCAAGCATCAATTAACCCTAATACAAATTAGTATAAAATAAAGGCAGATTTGCATGAATCCAGGGCGTGTACACATATGATGCAAAAACCCCATCAATCCAAGTCGACACATTTTGCATTCACGGTGGGCCTGATGGGTACATAACTGGTATAAGGGGAAAGGTACAGTGCCTCTTAGAGGAAGATAAGGCTAAAGAGGAGACTGATTTGGAGAAACAAGAGATGATAAGAGGGAAGTGCTACCTTAAGTTTCCAACTCTTCCCTTTATACCCAAAGAGCCTTATGATGTTATTGCAACTGATTACGATAACTTCGCACTTGTTTCTGGGGCAAAAGATAGGAGCTTTGTTCAGGTAAAAACATTTGTTTTGACCTAGTGATGCATCCAGTTCCTTGTACAAATATTGTCCATTTAAGAATTCTTGTATAAATCCTTGTAATGTTATGTATACACCTTAAAATGAGTATATGTCTCACTAAAATGTTATGTATACACCTTGTAATGTTCTGGTAACATATGGTAACATCACGCATGTCCCACTGGTCGGTTGTATAAAAAATTTATACCCAAGATTCCTTCCATTTGTGAGGTATAGATGATAACTTTATAAATCTCTAGGGATTTAATGATATGTCTGATTTATTGTGGTGGCAGTCAAGCTTTTTTTTTTTCCGGGTTATAATAGTACTTGCTTTTTTTTTTTGGCAAAAGTGGGTATTGCCCACCAGTTTCATTACGAAACCATTTAGTTTATACAAAAGGCAGTGAGAAGCACTGCTACTGTCCAAAGGGTTATAATAGTACTATTGAGGTTTTGCAGGATATATATTTTATTTCCTGTTTACCAAATTTGCTAGTGGTTATCTGGAAAATATTACTTCTTCATTTGTACGGAAGAAAAATTTAGGTTCATTAATATTTAGTGTTATTTTAGAACAGATTTACTCAAGGACGCCTAATCCAGGCCCAGAATTCATAGAAAAGTACAAGTCATACTTGGCGAATTTTGGGTATGACCCGAGTGAGATAAAAGACACACCTCAGGATTGTGATGTATCATCAAGCCAGTTAGAACAAATGATGTCAATGCCCGGGATGAATGAAGCTCTGACAAACCAATTTCCTGATTTGAAATTGAATAAATCGGTTGAGTTTAATCCTTTAACGAGTGTTTTTGATACTTTCAAGAAACTTCTTGAGCTCTACTTCAAGTAACCCCACATCTCTTGTATAATCTCTTTCTCTTACTCCCTCTCGTACATTATTGATATTGTAAAAACAATGGAGTATATTGCAGTTTATAAATAAATTGCATTTATTGGTGCTAATCACTGCATATAATTGTTAGATTTCTTGCTGGAATGAGGGGGCTCATAAAGATAAAAAAATGCTTAGGAAAGAAAATGGGGAAAAATACATATAAAGTCTATATTGCTGATTTGGTGTTCTTTGTTGCTGATACATTAAGTTTCTCCATTGAATAGTTATGCATGAATATTTTGTTATTTTTTTTTTTCTTTCCTTCTTTCTCCCTTCCTTACTTTCTTCTGTTTCTTCCTTTCTTTTGGCTACTTCTCCAAAGTTGATGACCTTTTTAACCCTCTTGGCTAACTTCTGCTGGACTTTGGAGTTTGAACCTTCAAGTACTTACCTTTAAACCACTAGAACTACTCACAGTGCTAACTCGACATGGTAATTAATTGACTAAAAGAAATGTCATTTGAACAAATATCAATTGTTTCAATTCCTGTTCATCTTGAAGTTTAGATGGCATTTTCAAACATTTTTGTTGTGTTGTGGTCATAATTTCAACAATTCCTTATCTTTTTTCTTCAGTGTCTTCAAAGAACTTGCAAAAAATGCTATTGCCCTAAACATGAAAATCAGCTCAAACACATAGGACAACAGTTTAAATAATAGTTAAATATTAGACATAGTTAGCTGCAAGCAACCGTTGTCTAAAGGCTGCGAAACCATGAAACACTTACATGCAAGGAAAAAAAAAATATTAGCAAGTACTGAAATTTTAATCATATTGCTTCTGCATGTGACAACAGTTCAGGTCGGGATGGATTTGGGTCAGGTCAACAATATTCAACTGAAGAATGGTCAGACTTGACCTGCTAATACGGAGATAACCCGACCTATATTAGATCTGATGGGTCATAGCCTCATAGGTCAATGGGACCCAACCCACACAAGTTCAGAACAGAATTTTAATAAATTTATTATCTAATATATAACAAATCTGACTGTAACTCAGTGTTAACAGCCTTGCTCTTTGTTGAGGGGGACTATGAATTCTGGGTGTTAATTGTTTTCAACTTTTCTACCTTTGTATTGACTATTTCCATAGTAATGGTGGGCCCTTTTCAGCTGGGTTGGTCAGGTTATCACACGTTAAACTGAACCAAACCGGACTCATAATGGTCATCGAACGTTGTACCTGAACCTGACCCGCTAGCTCTCATATGAGTCAATCTTGCTTGGTTAGTAGGAGTTCAGTTGACCTGTTAATTTGGTCCTGCTACTGCCAACCCCAGTTGCTTAGGGTCTGATGGTAAGTCCTACAGCGGTTAGAAAGAGACAATATATTTAGGCCCGCTGGTTCTGTATTCTAATTTGTGGAGAACTAAATTCAGTCTTTCTTTTATTGGCCTTCAAATTTTCTATCAGAAGTGGCGTTGGAACAATTAAGAACCGTACAAAATTAAGTTTGTCTGGCAATGAGGGGAGGCTGAAGCCGACAAAAGATCACCTGGATTTTTGTCCATGGAAAGCAGAAAGAAATTAAAATCACCTAACTGAACCTCACCCATTTTTCCACTTCCCATGCCTTGTGCAGGGGAGCTGAGAATAGCTCGATACTCTCTATGGCTGCTGAGAATTGATGTTCTCAGATCAGCGGTGTGTGCTGCAAAGGATACACCCTCTCAGTGGGGAATGGATGTGTATACTGTAAAGGTTCTATTTTCTTTTTAAGGGTTGGGATCCATTGAGAATGAATTGACTTGGTAATCTTGACAATCATCAAGAAGTAACTTCGGAAATCCAACATTTCAAATGTGACTTTTATATCATGCACATGAAAAATGATTGAATTTAATGCAACTTTTACCATTCATTAAATGACTTGAATTTGCAAGGGTATACATTAATGGTCCTAAATGAAACAATTGATGGATCCCAACCCTTTATTTAAATGTAAAACAAGGGAGGGATGAAAAAAACCTTCAACCAGTCAGTGAATCGAGATCAATAGATCACGTTTATTATGGACACAACAGAAATCATACTATGGCAATTTTGTATGAATAATTCATAGAATTTTCTGGATTTTAAGTTTCTTAATTTCATTAAACAATTATATATATTTTTTACAATATCATTTGCTATCATTATGGAAATTATAATTGTTTATAGCTGATTTTAATGGCCTCTTTCTTTCTTCTTACTTTTTATTTCTGTTATTCTTTTTTTTTGTTTTTGGGCGTCACCATTGCAACATTAGTTCCTTAATTGGTTAACAGGTTATGAAGAGATGTAGCTTGGTTGGGTCACCCTATTTTGCACACCTACGCAGCCGAGTGCTGCCCTCAAAACAATGTAAGCTATTAATGTCTCTCTATCCAGTTTTTTTTTTTTTTTTCCCATGTAAATTTGCACTCAAGAGTACACTTAATATTGCTTTATTAATAATAGTTTCATATATTTGACTTGGTATTTTTCATGTTTCAAAGTAACACTTCAAAGCTTCAGACTAATTAGGTATAACTTCAAATAGTTCTATTCAGATCGACACTGAAAATATGCCATATTTGCACTTATTTTATGTTGATATTTAATTAATGTATACCAAGTTGAGAGCAAATATAATTAGGTTAACATTCAAATTCTGGTGCATCTCCATTTGGTAAGTGATTTAAGGACCAAAAAGCCTTAAATGACAGTGGAGATTACTAACATGATTACATTGTCATTTGTAAATGAAATGATAGGCTAGCTAGGTGGTGAATAAGGAGCACCCACATCTATGGACTCCAATAAAGCACCAACCAGAGTATTTAATGAGTCTGCCTCAGGAATTTAAATCCTCAATGAATGAGCTACTTTAATACCAAGAAAATCAAAGCGGATACTGAGCGGCTGAGCTATTGTTTCTCAATCCATACCATAACATCACCTACCCAAAACAATTAAAACCAGAGAAATAACAAACTAGCGTGCAAAAGGAAAAGAAATTAATAATTAAGCAAAAGAAGCAAGCCTTATAAAATAAAGAAATTCAAATTTTACATGCCCGCCTCCAGTTAGTCAGTTTACTTATTCTTAAGCATATCTATATAAGCATTACCTTGTACACCAAAATCTTGATTAATTGAAAGGAACCTTAGAAAATCCCTGAGACTACTCTCTTTATAGCCCTTGGGGGTGTGCTCAGTTACCAGGTTATCAGGCACACAAACCTTCTCATCAATAGACAAGCTATGTAGACTTGTTATAGATACTCTAGTGTTGTCTCGGTCGTTCGCAGAAACTTTATGAACTGCGCTTTTGTAAAGCCCATTGCTAATGACTTCTAGATAATTGCCTACATGAACAAATAATGAACCGTGCTGATGTGGGAGTAATTCCCATTTGTTTGTTTTTGGATCAAGTTCTTCTAATCCAGGCGACTTTTGGAGTACAATGGTTATTATCGAGTAATCGGAGTGAGGTGCAATGCCGAATGATGAACAAGGATCTCTACTTGTGCATGGTGGGTATGCATGTAAAGCCATTACTTGTAAACCATCTTGTAATTGATCTTTCAAGTAGTCGCGACCCAAACCAAGGCTTTCCACAATTGCTTCCATCACTTGCAGGGCTACTTTTCGTGCTTCCACGGAATAGGTTCCCATCTTTGTCCTATATATATATGCACAGAGTTCATCAAGGTGCTTTATGTTATTTAAATAAGAAAATTTCAAAACATGCATAATTTGGTAGATGCCATATTGAAAGAACTATTAACAAAAATTAAAACATGGTGAAGTCTAGAGAAGGGGGGGAGGAGAGATCTACCTACCTGTAGTCCAGAGGCTCTGAAGGCCACATATGGATCCATTCCTCCAATGGATGCGCATACTGCTTTAGAAACAACCTTTGAATTTGCTCTTGACCCATGACAACTTCCTTGATCAAACTAAACCGTACTGGCCTTGTAATGTCAACAGACATCAGTTCAAGCTTTTTGTCAGTTGCCAATTCAAAGAAAGCAGTTGCAATGTCTAGAGCGCCATCTAGTGTCGATGAAGCTATGCCATGGTTTGTTAGCTATACCGAATTATAACATATTTAAGTTCAGAAATGAATATGTACTCCACAAGCTTGTCATGCACCCTGGCAGGTTTTTTTTTTTTTTTTTCTCAGTGAGGTGATTTGCATATATCATGATGTATTCATCTTAAAAGATAAATTAATATGACATTTGATGATCTGTTCAATATCTTTTCACTGTGGATATGTGAAACAAAATGTGCTTTAAGCTCTTCCAAAAAAGAAAAAACTCAAGTCATAATCAACCTGAAAATAACCCTTTTTGTGGCATGCCTTGCCGATATCACTCACGGTGCTGGATCTCGACAACCCGTGCAGTCCCTGCATGTCTATCACCGGCACAGCTGAACGAGACATACAAATCGCTGCATAGCGAGTGGTAGCCTTGCTACAAGAATAAGGTAGGTGCACCAAGAACAGAGACCGCAAGCTTGACATGAGAATCTATTCAAGTATTGTTGATGTGTTAGAACGACAAGCATATGAGGAGTACTGTTGGTTTTAATTAGTGAATAAATGTGTTTTGATTGTTAAGGGGTACCTTTATAAATAGGTTGCGCTCCAACCCTAACAACTGATGTTTATGTCTCTGTGTGTGGTGCGTGTAGGCGGTTCACAAAAAGGCTGCGAGAAACAACCGCAATTTACGGCGGCATTTTGACAACTTCGATAATTAAATTTCGAGTGCGTGCAACTCTAACAACTATTTATGCGCATGGAACAAAATACAGACATGCATGGCACACGTCACCGAAGGAGAGTTTAACTAGGGTGTTCTTAATAAGTTGAACCGACATTTTTATTAATATCCAAAGTTAATTACAAATTAATAAATATACCCAGCTCATATGAGTTTTGTTAAAAATGTCCAAAACAGCCATTAAAGACAGGTTCTCATTTTTTTTAAGAGACTATGAAGAGCAAGATGCTGAAATCTAACATTAAAAATTTAAATTTTTTTTAAATATTTGTTAGATTTCTTCTTTGAATATATAATTAGCATATTTATACTAAAATACGCTAAATTACTTGAAATTATGTTAAATGATGCTAAATTACACTAAATTACATTAAATTACGCTAAATTACACTAATTTCGCTAATTTCGCTAATTATACTGAAATACGCAAAATTACAATAATTATATTGAAATATGCAAAATTTCGCTAACATAATTTCAAATAGTTTAGTATAAATATGTTAAAAAAAATATTTAAAAAGAAGTAATCTAACAATATTTAACAAATAATTCGAATTTTTAATGTTAGATTTCAGCATCTTACTCTTCATAGTAGCCGGTTGAGGAGAGGGACTAAGAGAGATGTTAGATTTCAGCATCTTGCTCTTTAGCATCATGTTAGATTTTAGCATCTTACAAAAAAAAGATACAATTTTAGGATGCTGGTTATTATCAAATTAAATTCACTAACCGCATGCGAACACTAAACTATATTTTTTTTAAGTACTAAGTTTTGACAATTTCACTAGTTGAGGTTGATCCAGCTGTTTTAATGTGATTCAGGTTTCCTATCATTCCTTTGTAACTTTAATTTTGATACAAGTTTTGACTTTTTACTATGCTGCATACGACACTGTCACTAGCCGCATACGGGTCGTTGTGTGTCTACCGATGATAAAAAACTTTAACTCAATTTTTGAGGCACTAAACGATGTTTTTTTGCAATTCTAAATCCGTCGCGCCTTGGAATGACCCCGAGGGCGCCATTGCCCCCGTCTCATCCCAAGCTTTCCAAATTAGAGTCGTACGCGCAAATTCAAGTTTCCTAGCCAAAGTTATGGCGGTTTAAAGTTAAAAAAAACGATGCTTTCGTGCAAAAACACTGATGACGCACCGATGCTTTATGCACGACTTAACGACAACAGAAGTGCATCGATGTTTCATTACAAAAACACCAGTGACGCACCGATGTTTTTTAGCACTACCTTGCTTAATTGCCAATGCTAAGGCTAATAAAACATCGATGTTTCATTAAAAAAGTTGAAGGGGCGTTAAAACTTAAAAATACACAATGTGAATTACAAGTAAACATTTTATATTTTAGAAGGGTCTGAACTAAATAAAAAGTTTAAAAAAATAAATTTAATTAGATTTCAATATACATAATTAAAATTTAAAAATCATAGAATTGATTTAGTACTCTATTAATACACATAGATCCGCTCTGCAGGAGATGTTTTTTTTTTTTTTGACGAAGAAATATGGAGGTGTAGTCTCCAAATTCTATTGAAAAGTATCAGAGTGCAATAATTTATTTGTAAGAAAATTTTCAAATGAATTCCATAATATAGAATTAAAGCTAAAACTAATTAATTTTAAATCTAGCACAGTTAATTTTAAACAATGGTTTACGTGCAAGAGATGCAATTTTAAAACTAAGCTCCAAACAAAATTTATAGACAAAAAGAAAAGACATGACCTCTTTATTTTCAATAGAAAAGAAAACTGAAGTCTATGTCTTATGTGTATGTGGGCGGTGCTCTAGCTGGAAACTTTTTATTGGTAGTAATTGATAGAAAAGAAGAGAGACAAACAATAAGAGTATAGTAATATTTATATTGATAGTAAGATCGGTAGGAATTTCACCAATCTAAACCAGTTTGTTTTTTTTTTCTTTTAATTTTTACTAGTAAAATATATATTTTTTACAAAAATAGACTAAGTATCTTAAAATTTAGATATATCAAAACATTCCATCTATTTTTTGAAAAAACTTTTCATATTTTACTAGAAATCAAATATAAGAATTCTCTCCATCTATACATCAGATTAAAAAAAAAAGTTAAGATCGGTAGAAATTATACCGATCTTACTATCAATATAAATATTATTATACTCTTACCATTTGTCTCTCTTCTTTTTTATTAATTACTACCAACAAAAAATTTCCGCTCTAGCTAAGAGCTGTGACGATAGCAGATTTTTAATTAAAACGGCTATGCATCATTTTAATAACTGCAAATTGACATTTTTTTAAATAAAAATTAGAATTTAAGTCACTAAACAATTTAATCTTTCATACAAAAAATATTGTCTTTGTCACTAGACTAAAAATTAATTTTCAAAATTACAATTTAAAAGAGAGATAAATAACATTTTTTAATAAATGTTAGAGATCAAGTTATCAAAACTTTTATGTCCAAAGAACCATGAGGAAGGACTGAGATCTACAATTCTACATCTTTGTTATTGAAATGAAAGGTGTTGGCTATGGTTGTATCTCCCTTTTCGCCCGCATGTGATTGGCGACGAACATGAACCTCATATGTGAGTCTCCCTTGCAGCAGCCTTGCTGGGTCTTTTTTTCTGGTAATTCAGAAAATAATTTTGAGTTTTGTAATTTTGTAATTTTGAGATTTTTCTCAGCTTATATCATTCAGCATTAATATTCAAAACAATAAAAAAAAAAAAAAAAAAGGTTGTATGATAAGGGGCGTGGAGAGGTCCGATCAGTTCTGGACCATTTTATTCGGATCGAAATTGGCACGCCTTTTTACAGATTCAAATTAGTTTTATGATTTTAATTTTCCTTGCATTGTTATTTGATTACACCATTCTTTTCTAACACTTGTTAAGCTTGAAACGAGATAAGGTGGCGATGGGGAGTACTCCGCAATCCTTTGCAACAAAAAATCGGAAATTTTTTGTTGGTAGTAATTAATAGAAAAGAAGAGAAACAAACAGTAAGAGTACAGTAATATTTATATTAATAGTAAGATCGGTAGCAATTTTATCAATTTTAAAAATAAAAACAATTTGGATCGGTAGGAATTTTACCGATTTAAACCAGTTTGTTTTTTTTCCTTTTAAATTTTTCTAGTAAAATATATTTTTTTACAAAAATAAATAAAGTGTCTTAAAATTTAGATATATCAAAAATATTTCATCTATTTTTTAAAAACTTTTCACATTTTACTAGAAATCAAATATAAGAATTTTCTCCATCTATACATCAGATTAAAAAAAAAGTTAAGATCGGTAGAATTGCTACCGATCTTATCACCAATATAAATATTACTGTACTCTTACTGTTTCTCTCTTCTTTTCTATTAATTACTGCCAATAAAAAATTTCCCAAAAAATATGTTCTCTTGAGCATCTCGCCATCTTCTTTCATTTTGGTTGGACAGACAAGAAATAAGAAAATACACCTACACCTAGAGCAATAATTGTATGAATTAAATTAGAAAGAGTTTTATACAGTCGGAAGGGAACGATAAATTAGCTTTACTAGTTTCGTTGATGAATGAAACGGGTTTACAGCCTTTTATCAAAAAAAAAAAAAAAAACAGGGAAGTATAAATTAGAAATAAAATATGAAATTGAAAGATGAAACAATTTGGATCTCCAAGTCTACATACTGTTTTGATGTTCTTAGGTACTAATGTAAAAATCGTAATTCCAGAGGTTCGCCAGTGTTCACCAAGCAAGAAATGTTCAATTAATATCCCCTTGTCAGAAGTTTACTGTGAAAATGCTAGAAATGTTCAACTAATACTAGTTGGCTATCTTGCCAGAAGTTTACCCTGATACCAGTCACTGCATAATCCGTACAGTCACAGTACATTGCTATGTACTGGTATCTGAGACTTAAACAAGCTAACCAAATCAGCAATGTGCCAGTAAATATCAGCATGTTTAACCCAAACCTGAAAATGATTCAACTGAACTTTAATTCAGTCATAAAACATTTGTCAGTCCAAACTGACCAGCAGAAAATAGCATTTAACTACTAATATGTTTAGCTGGGTTGTATTACATTGTGGCTGACCCAGGATAAGTAATTGTGTGTAGCTGAGTCCAAACTTTAATTTTCGCAAGTACCTAATGGTTACATAATTGTTGCAATGTAAGTCAGATTTAAATCCAGTGATACATATTGGATAAAAAAAATATATCTATTCAAGCTATAAATCTCTCAACTTTTTACAAATTTTCAGTTAAATAAGTTGTGTAATTAGTTGTGAAAATTATAAAACTTCCCCCAAATCAATATTATAAAATAATTAAAAAATGTGTACTTCACATATTAAGTTTATGACTGTATAAATTTAAAGCTAATAGTTTGAAATTTGTGTAAAAATGAAGACAATTACCTGGTATAAACAAATTAAAATAGAGTACTCAAAAATCAAATAAACAAAAGTTGAGTGGCCCAAAAAAGAATAGAATGATAAAAGGTAAAGTTAAAACCAGTAAAAATTTACCATAAAACTAGCTCTAAGCACATATTAGAAATGGGAGTACAAAAGCCTTGATATTGAAATCTTTTCATAGACAGTTCTTTTAATACCACCGTTAAGAAAATTAATTTAAGACAGCTCAAGCAAGCAAAATAAGTAGAGAAAAAAATCCCTTCTCATAATGAGTTCAGAAAATGTAATCACATAAAATGAAACCAAGCACTCAGATGTAAATGAAAATAGGATCTTATGTTGTGTTGTTATTCAACTCAAATTCCCCAGAGAATAAAAGAGACAGAGGTGATGACAGCACCGTCAGATTTATGAGCTTCTGTAAACCACAATGACATTTTAATATATCACGAGGACACTAGGAACTCAATTTTTACCAGCACACATCTCTTATTTTTCAGTATCAAACTTATATATGAAATAGAAAAGCAAGTCTTATTTTTGTGTTGTTATTCAACCGGAGTCTCTTTATACTGAAGAGACTGAGGTGATAGCAACACTATATTCTCTATATGAGTTCTTGTAGTCCCACTGACATATAATCTATCAGGGGGAGGACATTGAACTCAATTCTTCCCTCAAAATGAAAAAAACATTGTAACAATAAATGGATCAAGGCTAGTAAGAGTGCAATACCAAAAAACAATAGTAACAACAGACTCGACATAAGAGAAATGCCCCTTTTAGAATAATTATACAGCTCTCAATCTCATTTTTACAAAGACGAACAAAATTACAAATGACTAAAATGTCATCCACAAAAGATGTCGGTGCCGGGCCCAGGTGGCAGAAACTTTAATCCCAATGGACAAAGCAGCAACTTGTAGAAGCAAAGGAGTATTAACTACTTTTCCTGACACTCTCTCTCTCTCAACCTTTTAATACTTCCATATTGCCCAATAGCTATAACTAGGTACAAAACGATCACAAAAAATCTGACCCATGGTTCTCCAATTACTGCCAGTGCTCGAATTCTTATCCTCTGCATTAACTCAAATTTTGAGTTAAGATCTGAACCGTCCTATTGAGATCCGCACTAATATTAAAGTGCACGTGCGTTATAGGAGTGGACAGGATTCGTCCGAATTCTGATCGTACGGTTCATAAATTAACTCAGACGGTGCGTTAATGCAGAGGATACGTATTCTGTGGCAGATGGCAACCCAGCAGAAACAAGATCAATTTTTTCAATAATGAATGAGTAACAGAATAGACCACAGAGAAAAAACCCAGAAAAGCATCTCATGTACATACCCACAAACAGTCAAGAATGATACAATGTCAGCAAGAGACAGCAAGTGTTTTTGGTTGTCTATAGAACAAGAGGATACAGTGCCACTAATTGATAGCACTATTGAAGAGAAGAAAATGACCCAGGCTAACTCTGGCACACGGATGAAGAAGGAGATTGTTTGGAATGTATAAAGAAAGTGTATATGATAGAGGAGCAATAGAGGGAATCTTAGCAATAGTTTGATTTGGATCCAAAATTATGTTTGCCCCGAGAAATAATGTATTTTTCTATTTGCTAAGTTCCCATAATATGGCTCGTCATGTGTATAGAAGTATAGCTAAGCCTACAGCGAAAAATAATGAGGATAAAAAATTAAGAATCAATCACTGTCAGTTAATGATTCCATTGATGCACATGTTAAAAATAATGATTACTGATTTCAAGGCAGCAAAATTAGGCTGTAATTCCGTTTGCTTCAATGTTAAAAACGAACTTATTACACACTGGCACAAGTCCCAGCATGTAAATCACTTGCTCCAATTTCTGGTTGAAATTAGCAGAAAAATCAATTCAATGAGCAGGTTACTACTGTAGTATCCATGAAACCAAAGAAATTTGGAATTAGCTGAATTAACCTTCCCATTATATCCAATCTGACTTCTCTAATAATGACAAAAAACTATTTAATACAACCAAAAATATAGAAAGGCCCCTGTGAAAACCTATATCTTGACAGTGATATAGAATTCAGAAACAGAGATCCAAATTACGAACCAGAAATCAAAATCCATTTATTGGGTGGATCAGGCGCCTCCTTAGTGAGATGCTTTAGCTAATCTGGTATAGAGCTCTCGCCCGTCCACTTCCCTTCCCACGGCTTTACCAAAAAACCGCTAACCCTAGCCTTACATTTATTCTAGAAGAAGGTCCAAACTCCAAAGGAAACTAAACCACTTCCAGCAAAGGCAATGGGTTTAGGAGAGATAACGGACGATCTGGATTTTTGGCTCACACAAAAGCGCAAGCGGAGAAAGATGGCCATTGGAGGAGAGCCGGAGATGAGGTGACAGAGTGAGGAGGCCATGATGGAGGGAGGAGGGAGAGAAGCAAGCAATGTCAGTGAAACCCTAGAAATATTGGATCCGACCTTCCTACAGTCAGATTAGATTAGAGGAAGGGTTTTGAAAGAGAAACAGACAAACCCTAGATTATTGATCTCTATATATATTATTATTTATATGAGGTCATTTTGGGCATTGTTTCTTATCAACATAATACATCACTTTGGGCTGGGCCTATAATTAAAAGGCCTTTAATAGATCAGAATAAGTCCTTTTAACTTTTAGAAATGACATGATACAATCCAAACTCGAGCGCCTAGCTGTCAAAATTTCGTCCATTTTTCTCTCCCCGTTGCAAGTTGTAACAAATGAATGTTTTCTAATGAATGAGCGCTTTCCTTCTCACACGTATTCTCCAACTGCACCACAAACAACAATCTTTCCCACTTCACCACAAGCACACACACACACACACACACACAAACACAAATACACTTGCGTTCCTTGCCAAACCACAGTCACAAACCTTAACTTTTCCATCTCTCTGTTTCAAGCAACCTTTTGCACCCCTCTCTCTCTCTCTATCCTTCTCCGCCCCCTTCCTTCTATCCTTGCAACGCCACAAAGCTCGAACAGCTACGCTTGAATATGATATCCCAAAAGTACGCCATGATGCCACGCCTCGAAATCCGACCACATTCCTTCTCAATCATTACATGTCGAGCGGTCAGCACCACCACCACTACGGTTACCCCTCTTGCAGATATTAAAGCCAAAGCAGCCGACCCAATCAGCCTTCAATCCACATGGCAACACCGTGCGTGGGTTGCAGTCGGTTCAGTGGCCATCCTATCTCCCCTCTATAAATCAATCTCATTGGTTGCCATGGCACCATCTCCTGTTGCTGTATTTAAGCCGGTCATTGCCGCTTTATTTGGATACCTCATGGCTGATCTCGGTTCCGGCTTCTACCATTGGGCCATTGACAACTATGGAGATGCATCCACTCCTTTCTTTGGCTCACAGATTGACGCTTTCCAGGTAAATAATCAAGTAAACATATCTTGAATTATGTTATTTAATCAAACAACCAATTCAAGCTGATTGGTAATCTGTATTCAAGCAAATTGATAATTTGTGATAACATTAATTTTCTGCTCTGGGCTCCATACTTTGAAATAAATAATGAATGATATGTCGGCGTTACAACGCAGGGTCATCACAAGTACCCATACACCATTACTCGTCGACAAGTCTGCAACAACCTGCATGCATTAGCCCGCTCAGTGGCTTTCGTGGTCCTTCCACTAGACTTCCTAATCGGCAACAATGCAACTGCACATGCTTTCATCGGAGCATGTGCCGGGTGCATAATGTTGAGCCAGCAGTTCCATGCTTGGGCTCACGAAAAGAAGAGGAAGCTCCCTCCAATTGTTGCTGCACTGCAGGATGCAGGTGTGCTTGTGTCCCGAGCAGAGCATGCAACTCACCACCGGTCACCGTACAATTCAGATTACTGCATTGTTAGTGGGGTTTGGAATGATTTCTTGGATGATTTGAAAGTTTTTGAGACTTTGGAGATGATTTTGTTTTTTAAGCTGGGAGTGAGGCCCAGGTCGTGGAGTGAACCTGAGAAAGAATGGAGAGTGACAGAGAATAATCGAATTGGTGAGGATTACTATTCTTTTGAAAAATGATGTATAATAATACCATTTTAATGAACGGCTGTAATTAATTCTATGGGATATTCTTTTCAAGGAACTTTTTAATGCTGGAGAACCAGCCTTAACCTTTAATATATTGATCGAAATTCAGATAAGAGATCCATAAACAGTTGAATGGTTTGACCCCAACTTAAATGAATAAAAAGGAAAAAAAAATTATGCACTGAAATTCTTTTATTTGAGGTATCAATTGTTAACTCATCCAAACTACCAAGTTGTATAAATATTAATAAACAAACTTTATCAACTAGTACCAAATAAATGTATAAAACATTAATTATATACTTCCAATTTTTTTTTCTTAAAATTTGCGTATTTAACCTTGATACTTTAAGCAAGATTGCTCAATTAAACGACGTCTGGACTACAATAAAAAATATCAAAAGAATTATTGCAGAGCACATCACATCCTCGCAGCATGAATCACAGAAGATAATATCAACTATTCAGACAAGCGGTCAACAAATATAAGCCTCTTCCTACCAACACACAAAAATATAGGTGCTCCATCTATACTAGTAACATAACTCAAGAACAAAATACAATTAGCACAGAGGCCCTCCAACACTACTTCAACCACAAAGGTATCACAAGTAGATTGTATCAGCCCTTCCTGACAGCATTTTGTGCCACAAGTCTCTCTCATTTCTCTCGCACTATTTCTCACTACAAACTAAAAGAAAAGGAACACCAAAAAGGGCAAAAAAAAATTCTGAAATCACTTGGATAATAAAACAGAAATTCGTCTTGCATAAGGTTATGAATCCACCATCTCGTCTTGCAACTCACTGGGAGCAATGAGGCCAGGGATAGATAACATTCTTTGTCTCTCCCTCTCTCTCTGTGCCGCTGCCTCCTCTGCATACAAATCTTTATTATCCTGTCACAACATCAAAGAAAAGTAGCAGAATACTAGCATGAGTACTGGACTGGCTACGTTACAAAATAACAACCTTAAGCAAACAAATATGGTAAATTTATTATTACTTGTGCTGAGAATTCCTTGGATTGTACAAGGAAGTCCCTAATGTGGTTCTTAAAAGTTGACAGATCGGTCTTCGACTCAAAAAGCCCATCTATAAAACGAGTCACCTGACAAGAAATAGAAACACAAACAAGTATACATCATTAATTTTATTCAGACCTATACAAAATACCTTAGTTAGGGGTGAAAACAGTATGGATAATATCCGATCCGTATTCGAAAAATTAGATGTGGATATGGATACTGATATGGTTTTACGTTTCAATTATCCGTATCCGAATAGTAGATATATACCATATATTTTAATATATATTATGAAAAAAAAAATATGTTATTCACCATTATAATTAGATAAATATTATGAACCATGGTATTTTTTAACATTTTTTTAATAAATATCCATTCCGATCCGTATTCGTCTGATATCTGATCCGTATCCGTATCCGGAAAATTAAAAAGGGATATAGATATGGTTTTACCACTATCCGCTCCGTTTTCACCCCTAACCTCAGTACAAAAAAAGGAAATGAACAAGGATTTGTACCTCAGCTGGTGTCATGTTAGGAAAAGAAGAACCCAACAGCTTAATGGTGCAATCACGAACATACATCGTGTTGTTGGGGTAAGGGAGAGGCACTGCTGAAGCGTCCCATAGTGGCTCCGTTAACCGACCCGAATCCACCTAACAATATAAAAAGATAATAAAGGTGCTTTCGTAACAAAAAAAAAAAAAAAAGGAATGAAGGAAATAAAATTTTGTGATAGTGTTTGAACTTTTACCAGGCAGAACAAATGTTGTAGGACCAAAACATGAAGCTTAAAGCCCGGCTTGTGAAATGTGTCAGTCAGGACAGCAAAGATTTCTTGTTCAATGTTTAGGAAGTAAGTCCTATAGAACTGATTGCAGAACTCAGACATCTGCAGTATTTTTAAGAAAGACAAAAGGATCACAGTTAATCCAATAGACAAGAACGTTCTTTTTTTATAAAGAACTATAGTATAATGCAAAACATTACCTGAAAGTTCTTCAGCAATTCAAGTAAAAGACTGAGGCCAGTCTCAGCAATGTTTCTCTCTGTATGCCTATAGGCCCAATTTATTGAATCCATCACAAGCTTTAATTGCTGTCAGAGATAAAAATGAAATATACAAGGCGAATCAGAGATGAGAGGCAGACCAAGCTCGAAAGAATAACAAATAAATAGAAAATTATGTACACTTATGTTTGGCAGAGGGGTAAACGGATAACTCTCATCCCATGTAAGAGGGGGGATGATAAGAGTTATCCCTTACCCCTCTACCAAACATGACCACAAAAAGATTAAGAAACCAACCTCACTGGAAAGCTGGATTAAAGCTTGGAAACAGTGAGTTCCGATAGCCCGAAGCAAAGAGAAAAACTTGAGGCGATGCTCTGGGTAATCCTCAAAATTTTTAGTAATCATCTGTAGGAAGTGTTAAATTATTAGTAGCTGTGGAAAAAAAAAATTATCATCCCTCCTTCCCATAACAGTGGATTACCCATACCTCCAATGTACACTGGAAAACAGCTTCAAAAATGCCACGCACATCCTCCATCATTGCGCCCTTGTATCTATCAAGTAGAAACAATAAAATTTAAGAGAGTAGAACAGATGATGTTAAGAAATTGACAAGATAGGTGCCGGAAATTAATGAACTTTACTTGTTTATAATAGTGGCGTATAAGGACAAGACTTCAGATTCTCTCGCATCAGGTACATTTCTACCATAGTCAGCGAGAACTGGTTCCACCATGGGAGGAACAAATTGCTTCCCAATTTGCGGCTGATCTTCAGCTTTCTCTAGAAAAGTCTCAATTAATTTTAGTGTCTCCCGCTTCACAGATCTGTTATTACATTAGTTAAAGCTTTAATTGAGAAATGCTGTAATAAAAGCTGTGAAAGTTCCAAATTTTTAAAACTGCTTCTGAGGATGAATAAAAGAAGGATCCCGTGTTGAACTGTATCAATTAACCATGAACGTAACAAATCTAATGAAAAGACATAAACCATCTACAATTGCCAAAATAAAAACAAGAAATGCGCGCAGTGGAAATAATCATAATTGAGACACTGTAAAGCAGGTTATAGCACAAATTTCCTACCTTAAAAGTTTTACAAAAGAAGTTTTTGAAGCATAAGGTCCTCCTTCAGCAATTGTGTTTGACACGAGCTCGCTGTACATTCTGATTTTATTCACAAATAGAGTTATTAACTTATTATAGTTGGAAATGCATAATGCTAAAATGTACTTTTGAGAAGGATCAAAATCAGAAGTACCTGTAAACGGTGAGCATGTCCAAAAAAATCACAGAAATTTGTGGAAAGAAAAATGGCCCGAGGGAATTAGCCACACTGGTGTTTGTCTGGAAGTAACAAAGTAATAACACAATATACTTAGCACTACTTGCTACCAACAACAGGCACCTGTGTTGTAAAAAATTTCTGCTGCTACTATAACTATTTTAAAAGTCATTCAATTTACCTGCAAAATATTAAGAACAGTTCTAATGACATCATGGTTCTTCAAAACATCAATGCTGTGACTAGCTCGCCCAATTATCTCAGCCCATTTCTACAAAACACATCAGACAGGCCCAAAGTTACAGATCTATTTTAAGACAGATAAAAAAAATGAGTGGCATATTTTACTATTACTGCTATCTCCAGTCATAACATGGTAATTTTACCTGATTCGGAAGATCCATTAACCTTTTGAGATACTCATCCCTCTTACCAGCATCAGGCTCCGCCTGAATCATATGGCCCACCTAAAACACATATTTGGTTGAAGAATTCATCATCAAGGGGCAAAAGCCTCAAATGAAAAGTAAACAAAACATGTTTCTGGACTCAAATAAGCATACTGATTCGTAAAAGGTATGAATTTGGTGTGGCTCCAGATCAGCAATTGTTGTTGGAAGGCTGGTCAGTAGCTCAGATACAAACGGTTCATTTTCTCCAACCTGATCATAAAAACAGATGTCAGGACATTCCACAGAAGCAGCTATAAATTGGCAAAATACACTTATGTTCAACAAATTATCTCAAAGAATACATTGTGCAGGGTGCATTTGGTTGGACAAAAAGGTACCTGAGTTGTCACAAACTTCCGCTTGCACTTTTGGACAATTTTGAGGAAAGTATCACATGCCATATCCTGTATATTCAACAATAAGATATTAGAATTCATAATGATAAAACAATTATAATACAACAAAGATGCAAAACAAGTACACATGCCCGTTTCAAGTTGAAACCAAAGAAACAATTAGGACTCAAAAGCATAGAGGAAAGAAGCAGATGAACAAGGTATACCTGAACCCCTGGATGTGTTTCATGCATAAACTCAAACAATTTGTTGACCACGGTCTTTAGAAACTTCCAGTGGGCCCTGAGAAACCGCGGATACTGACCCACCACATACCTGATCATTTAAACCAGGTAAATGGAAGTACTATGGGCAAATAATAATAACATTCAAACAACTTGTAAAAGGGAGATGAGAAAAAGTGCGTACATGATGTTACTTGCAATAACAGCTTTGTTATCCTTGCCCTTTGTAATTTCACAGAGATTCAATAGATCACGAATTACCATAACCAGAAATCGGTTCTCCTAATAAATTCAGAAAGCAACACTTCAGAGCAGTAAAAAGGGGTGTAATAAGTTGATTCAGCTAAAAGATATCACCATCGCACAAACAAGACTAAAAATAATATAAGACCTGTTCTTCCATCATCGAACCAGAAATTGACCCAATAGCCCAGCATAAGGTATTCAGATTGTTCCAGCTCCAATCCTCTCCATTCAGTTGTTTGCTTAACTTTTTTAACATCTAAAATATATTCAACATATGATGATCAATTCAACAAATAATGATAATACATCCTAGCATCAAATGATAACATAAAACATGTTTATGTCAGATCATACCTGCTGCTCTGTATCCTCATGGTCCAGATGTGCCAAGTATATAAGTGTTTCCCTCATGATCTACAATACGGGTTGCATCACATGAATAAGCAAATATAAAAACCCATAAAGAAGTTACAAGAAACTTTACATAAATTCAAATAAGTCAAATGAGACCATAAATAACAAGGAAAACAAAGCAGAAGGTAAATAAACCTTGTATTGAACGAGAATGTCAAGATCCTTCATGGTCTCTCTAACAATGTTTCCATTCTCATCCTCAACAATGAGCACCTCTTCAGGCTTTGCCATGCGGCATATCATAAGCATTCTTAGTTTAGAGAGGGGGCCTGCGTAAAGCTGCCTACGTTGGGTAGTTGCTGAAGCAATTCCATCCACAATTCCAGGTATCGCCGTAGGCTACAATGCATCAAACATAACACGAAATAGATAATGGCTAAAATTTACCATTACAGAGAGCAAAACAGTATACCTTTGGTTTTATTTCCTTTCTGCCTATTCCCTAGGGTGTGTTTGGATGAAACACAGAGTTAGTGAGAATAGCCACTAACCCGAGCTAACCACCCAATCGCTAACCCAACATTTTGTTGGGCTAGTGGAATAGCTACTAACCCAAAAGAGAGAGCGCTTTGTGTCGGGTGCCCAAACATGGAATAGCACTTCGGGTTAGTGCTATTCTTGGGTTGGCATCCATTGCATGTGGGGTGCCCAAGCATACCCTCTACTAGAGGTTTTGTAGTTAATGCATCCATGGGTTGGCATCCATTGACAATCAATTAACTTGACAGTCACTAAAAATAACTTGCAATTTTAAAATCCAACTTTTGAAAGGCAACCATTCTTTTATTGGATTATGTTCACATGACACATTATATTAAAGGCTCGTCTATGGTGGTACAGCAAAGATGTGCATGATACAATATGAATCGAAAAATGGTAAAGATGAAGATTGCTGAGAAACTGTAGTATATATTAATACCAGAGGCAGCAACATCAGTGTAGAATTTGTTCTGGCTTTATATTAATTGTAATTGTAATAAAGAAGAATCCTAAATAATAAAAAACAAAAAGAGAGATACCTGAAGCCCCATCATGCTGACAGCAGCAACAGGGTCCATCTGATGATGATGGGCTTCAAAAAGCTCCAGAACAAATAAGTTCCAATAATCAAGGCAAACCTATGAAATTATTAAAAACACACACACACACAACTTAATACACCAAGTTATGATTACCAAAATAAGAAATTGGTTTTCTGATGTATGACTAATACCTTGAAAACCTCAGTATCATCAACATATGATATTCCAATTAGGTATTCAACTCCAACCAGTAATGCAGCTCGATTTTCAGGTGCAGTCTCTAGCACACGTATGTGAACCTGTACATACAAGTTTCAAATTATAGAATGTACAGATAACTGCTAATGAAACATTGTGTATATAATTATAGGAGACATTCAAAAGAGTGCTTGCCTTAAAAAATGAGGTAAAGAACAATGCGAGGTTATTGATAAAGGCCTGAAAAGGAGAATAATAAAATATTTGTTAGCTAGCTAATAAATGCTAACAAAAATAACTGACCACAGAGGCGAGCAAGCAGAGAGAGAGAGAGAGAGAGAAAGGGAGAGAGAGATTACTTGCTCCTCGCTGGAGCCATTAGCATAGGCATCTGGTATGTTCGTTCCAGGAGGAAGAATATTCTACAAGCACATTAGCAAGAAGCACTGTTAGCTAATGTAAGTAAAATCAAGATAGCAAAAATATTAGCTTAAGCACATTACATGTAATCACCTGTAATTGTGCCATGAAAATATTATACATCTTGACATACTGCATGTCATAGAAGTCCCCAAACTGAAGGGCAGCCACCTACAAATAAAAAAAGGAATTATCAGAACTGCCACAAAAAAGCTAATTGAATGGTGCATTTTCAATCAAATATGCTGATTGAATGTAATCATAATAAATATGCATTCTCAACAATTACTTTGGGCTTGTACCTCTGTTAGACATTGAAGAGTAAGATTACGGTAAGAAGCCACCGGGAAAAACTTCAGTAGTGTCTCCAGCTATTACAAACAGAGTATCAATTAAGATCTACTCTTCAGAAAAAAAAAAATTGAAAACTATATGAGATTATTAATTGTAACGAGATCAAACCAGTGGTGATTCAAATATGTAACCGAGAGGAATCCATGAGAGAAAAGCATGTAGTGTAGCTAAAGTAGCACGAATCAATTCTGATCTCTGGGATGCCGATAGGACATAGAGACATAACTCATGAATCAACTGAAATTCACTGTAAATGGACAATTTAATAATAAAATTCAATGAACGTGTATAAAAAGATAAGTGGAAACTCAGCGAAGGCGTTGATCTACAAGCATAGTTCAATATTTCAAAACCTTACTAAATCTAAGTTTGTACCTATTGTAACTAAATGCTAAATATTTGAATTCACTTAACAAGTGTTGGTTTTAATGTAAGCACTTTTTCACAAACTATCAAGTGCAAACTTTTCATGCCAAATTTCACAGGGAAAGATAAAAAAATATAATTACAGAACTTCAAATCTCCAATGATTACCTGTTTAGAGACTGTTTGAGCTCCTTGATCTTTACTTGTGTCATCTCACCTCTCGAGAAATCGAAAACTTCTTCACTCAAGAGCTGAAATTTTTAAATATGCAGTTAGTTTAACTATATGTCCAATCTCGAGAAATTCAAGAAATAACATATATAGGTATTTGCCTTCAATATGGCCATGCAATTTTCACATATAGTCTCACTACTTTTGGCGGCTGAGACGAGATCAGGAATAAAGGTTTTCCACCTTGCCGGCCACTCATGCTTTAAGACCTGAATTACAACCATACAACAACAAAAAAAAACAACTTCAAAAATTAACAAATGGTTTCAAGAAATTTTGTTTGACTCTTACCATAAACCGCATGTTAACAAGTGATAATGTGTCTGTCTGTTTTGATAATAATGTACTTATTAGATGATGCTTCTGGTTTTTGCTTGAGCCTATTACTTGGCATAAGTCTAGAACAACTAGGAAAATCCTCTAATAGCTAATAGCCAGACTTCACTGGTAACAATTCATAACCAAATGTAGCAAGGATATATGCTTGATCAGCCCCTATAAAAATAAGCATGCTACAACCAACCATATCAACACCATATACGCGTGCTCCAGCCTACCCCTTACCATGCTGGATGCCTATCCAATAAGGATTCACGTGATAAATTATGGTGTTTATATGATATGCCAGATGCCAAGTGGACACATGTACATGTGTATCCCCCTTTCATAGGGAATCTCTTCCCCATCAACGTGCTAAGGTTGTTGTATAAATAGATGCATTGTCTTGTATTGGACATTACAGTGTTCCTGGTGTGAGATATCATGTCTCGTTTTAAAAAAAAATGCTTTGATAATAGTTTGGACCCCACAGATCTCATATTTCCATTTTATTTCTTTCTCTCCCTATTATTGTTGTACCAGATAGTGATAGAGATTTAGGAAACAAGACCAATTGTGCTATCTTAAATATGTCCTCGTTAATTTTCACCATAAGATTCATTGATCTACTTTTATGCAACATATACACCAGTGCAAAACCAGGCAAGTACCAACATGTACACACCAATTTATAACACACTACATGGTGGTGTGCTTGAAGCTGACGTTTAAAAATTTTACCTGGACCAGTATGACATTGAGTTTGTTAACATAAAGCCTTTCCCTCCTATACGATACTTCATTGCTTGAAAGCTGGTAAGAAAATTAACAAATTACATTAAAAAAGAAAAGAAAAATAGTTTCCCGTGTACAGAGATAAATGAATAGTCAATGTTACCTGTACAATAAGGTCAGAAATATAATTTTTTATTCCATCTCTTTGTTCAACCGGCAGGGCATTCCATCTGTACTTGATTACACTTTCTAGGACCTAGAGGAGAAATAGAGGAGGATTATAGTTCAATTTATGAGGTAAGAATTTGAATAATAATCTCAACAAAAATAAAGACATAAAAAAATGACAGGGAATTCAGAAAATAGGGATTCTTTAGTACATCGCATTCTATTTTGGCAATTCAGAAACATCTATATGATGCCCAAAAGAAATAACACAACTCAGTTTCCTCGTATTAATTTAAACATTGCACCTAATGTTACTAACCAGTACAGCCTAACAAATGTTAGACCAAGGCACTCCGTAAGAAACAATTATCAGGTAGATACCAACTCTATATGCATTCTTTAATATCTGTGCGTGAATCATGTATAATACATAATGAGAGAGGGGGGTGATTACCTGGAGGGCAAAAAACTTGGTGTTAAGGCTCTGGGAGTTCTGCAAAATGTGTACAACTTGAAGCCATGTATCTGGATTGTTTTGCAGCTCCCGCAATATCAGATCTGCAGCCGCTCTCTGCCAGTGTACAAACATATCAATAAAGGAACAAAAATAAAAAATATAGAAAGTTCATCTTAATGCCAGAAACTAATAGCATGTCCTCCGTCTTTTGGGAATAAGGGGGAAAACGAAAAGAAACCTCATATGCCTGGCCAAATAGCTTCACAGAACTATACCAAGAAGCCTGATCACAATCAGCCAAAAAAATGTGCACGGCCATGTATGGCCTGTCCTTGTGAGTGTTGGGACCAGGAAAAGTGACCTGCACCTATCACACACAGTTGTGGCCACATGCAATCACAGTCTAAAGGGATAGTCCAGTGAACACTTTTGGCCTGAGCAAATTTAGGAATGCTTTGTAAAAAAGCAGTAATAGACACGTGAAAACTAACTAGTAGGAAACCATCTCTAGCTCCGGAGGAATTACGAATTCAGAGACGGAACATTAATTAAGAGCCACATGACAACCAAAATATCAAATTAGATGAACAGATACATATTCCTTTGATAAAAGCATTTGACAAAAGATTAAGTCCCAGATGAAGGGAAATAATGAAAACATTACTTTCCAAATAATCCATACAAACGCTAACAATCCAAATACCATTGAAGACTCAATTGATACTACAGTTACACATTAATGGATACTCTAGGCAGAAAAAAACTCATTTCTCAAACACAAAGCAAGCAACACTTGCAGAATCCTAAAACACCATCCAATTCAATCTATACAGAAACACTTATACAGAACCCTAACACCACAGTATAAACCACATTACAAACCAAATAACCAACAGCAACTTAAGCCTAGCCTTACAGGAAGAAATAAAAATGAACGCTAACTAAAATCTCAACGGGCAAAAAAACAAAATGAATCCCAACTAAAACGGATTTCCCGCCCGTAATCTTTCAGACCAAAACCCAACCTCGGCAGAAACACTTTAGTAGTTAGTACTCTAGTAGACAAAACCCAAAACCACACCATTACATAAGAATCAATCTCCTCACCTCCTCCTTAGATCCCGTTCCATAGAAAGCCGCTACGGTGGCATCCAGTAAGGGCACGTCTATTGGCTGGCTCAAATCCCTCAATTTCTCCGCCATGGAACGCAAAAGAAACGAAACCCTAGTGAAAGCTTCTAGAACACGAAATTAAGGTTTAGGGATACTTCACCTAAACCCTAGTTCTCTTTCTTTTTTATCTGTCTTACAATAGAAGATTCGTGCCTCCCTCACTTTCTCTCTCTTCTTTCTCTCTCTCTAATTTTTTTTCTATCGATTCGTCGTCACTTTCGGTGGCGAGGAGGCGAAGAAATAAATCGGGAAGTGTCTCAAATAGGAACGTAAATAGGGAACGGGATTCCACACAAATTACGAGAATGCCACCAGAGAGGAAAGTACGAGAATAGAAAGAGTTTGACCGCGTCCTGGACGATTTGAAAGACAGAGGAGTGGGAGGGTGTTTCAGTCATTTCCCTCAAGCTGTTTATAGACATCGCGTTCCTTTCACGCTTTGCGGTCGGTCGGATTTCCTTGTTCAAGCGAAAAGAGGGAAAAGAGATTCAACCATTTTTTTCAAAAACTCTAAAAGGCCCAATTTCAGCTTTATATTCAAAAATATTTTACTACAACAAGTCCGCTACTGTTCTGACCTATTCATTTTATAGTAATAAGTTTCATATAAATATTTTTCCCAAAAAAAAAAAAAATGCGATAAAAGTGTAGATATTAACTTTTTCCTTAAAATTTATGGTAGAAATTTCTTTCAAATAAAATTGTTTAATCAGATTTACTCCTCGAGAATGCCATCGAATTTTGAAAAGTAATTTTAGAATAAAAAAGATTACATTATATCTCAACATGATTTGATTTGATAGTCAATGCTTTAAAAAGCAAAATTGCATGCTTTTAAGTATGCTAGAGAAATAAATTTGGGTCAGCTTTGCCTTTAAGTCTAACCAGCTATTCGCGCGTTGTCATTTTGTTACCGGACAGAGATATTTTGTGTAATAAAATGAGTACCAACAATTTTTTTTTTCTATTTAGAAATCATGAAAAAAATCAAACATGTGTTAAAGAAAAAAGTTAATATCATATGTGATCTGACTAGGGGCGACAACGAGCTGGCTCGGTCCGAGGTAGGTCCTAGCTCAGCTTGTTTATTTTGGACCGAGCTACAGCCGAGCGAGCTGGATCTAGGGCATCCGAGTTAAAACTTCAGCTTGAAATAATGATAAGCCAGTCCGAACTAGCTCGCGGGCTAACGAGCTGACTTGCTGGTTTTGGTTGGATCTTGTTTTAAGAAAAAAAATTCTACAAACTTTTTGGATCGAACTGGACCGAGCTAGATAGTATAAAATGCACACAAAATCATACAAATTCATAAATTGATGCCTAGCCGAGCTAGCTAAGCCCTAGCTTGAATTTGTTAATTCTGGACCGAGCTAGTGGCGAGCTGGCTCGTTAACAGCTCAGTTCAGTAACGAACAAGTTATTAGCGAGCGAGGCACGATCGAGCTACGAGCTTTTTTGCATCGTTTCCATTTTTTTTTATATTCTTGTTTTTTTTTTTAAACAGCAAATTTCATTTCCATCTGACCATATCATATCAAATGTGATCGCTTATTAGACAATATTCAATATTAAATATATTTAATATTATACTCATTTCACGAATTGAGAAGAATTTAATAAAGAAGTACATGCAATGAAGAAGTTTAGATAGATAGAGAAGTACGTGAAGATGCATGTCGATTGATATATGAAGATGTTTTTTCTGTATTGGAAAGCGAAATCCTGAAATTGTATCTGCAACAACAATAGTTCATATTAGAATTGCGTAAGATAATCGCTAGTATTTTATTCATTATCAATTGCAGTCAAAATTTATTTGAGTTGGTTGACTCGTTAAATTCAATAAAATAAATCCGAATAGACTCTAATTTGCTCATTATCAACTCAAGTTATATTAAAATAGCCACATAATATAAAATCTCAATCAGATCCAACTCAACTCGAGTTATATTAAAATGGCCACATAAAATTTCAAATTTTCAAGTCATGGTGTCTTGCCCATCACACAGTCATCGTTGCTCTCTCGTTTCTCTTGCGCTTCTGTGGCTTCTCTGATAACTCGAGGTACAAACCGAGTTACGAGTCAATTCGAGTTGATCACGAGTTGACTTTTCAACTCGGTTGTGCATTCCCAACTCGAATTGACTCACTTATTAGCTCGTCAAACTGAGCACGATTTAACTCTAACTCTCTCAAACTCAGTTCATTAGCAGCCCTGATTCATACGAGCTTTTTAATACAGACACGGCGTGTGCATTTGGGGAGATGTATTTTGAAAGAATTTTTGAGTAAAATGGTTAAACGGTTTAATGATGTGTTTGATTGTTGTTATAGAGGTGATGACAACAGTGTGTTATACGAGTAAGATCGACACGTCAGATCATAAAATAGAATTTATAGATAATAATATTTTTCTAAACCGTCTAATTTTGATTAGAAGTTCGTGCGTAATGTCATTCACTGACCTCTCTTGCTTTAAACAGTAGATTTAAATTGCTCAACATAATCTTCATATAAAAGTGTACTTGGAGACTAAATTTTGTAGTTCTAAAAAAAATTAAAATAAGAAGAAAATCACCTGATTTAAAAATTTATACGAATACCATGTTGAATGGTTCAGGTCGACTATTATTAAAAAATGAAGATACAAATTCATAGCATAGACTGATGCGGCATAGTTTGATTATTCTCCTACAGTGGAAATTTTAAGTTAAGAAAGCTTAATTTAGTTATTTAAAGTCGAGTCAGTTTAAATCATTTTTATTTGGTTGAAATTTGTTATTTAAGTTATGAGAATTATTTTTGTTTGGTTGAAACTTATCATTTAAGTCACGGACTCTTAGGTTAAATTAAAAACAGATAACCTAATTATAATTAACAATGCATAATAAGAAAATAAAGTGACATCCTAATTACACACTTTATTCAATAAATTTTTAGTTTAACAACTTATTTTATAAATTACACAAAATTATTAAAAAAAAGTTGGAGAACATTAAAAAATACAATAAATTTAAAGTTTACAAATTCTAAACATTTAAATAAGCCTCCTTAGTCCTTAGTCCTTGCTATATTGATCAAACTAATTAATTCAATTTTTTTTTTTTTTTATCAAGTCTAACAAAGCATTATGCAGAATTCAAATAAAGTCACTAATTCTTTTCCTATATGCAGATTTGCCTCTGATTTCAAGAATCAACACCCAAATATGATTTTTCCAGTGATGCCATACCAGAAAATTGCAAAATCATAAAGATCCACTTCTAATCACAAAGATTGGTACCAGATCCTCGAGATCGTACTGATGCAAGAATACTGAGAAATTCAAAAGGGGATGCAGCAGTCTTGCGCTACTGGAAACAAGTGCAATCAGTGTGATGCTGATAACCACCACTCCAATTGTTGAATTTACTGCTACTCATTTTTTTTTTTTGCAAAATCAGTACCAGATCCATTTGAATGATTCCGTAAAAACCAAGAAATTTGTAAATTTTACCAATTTTAACTTCTAAAAAAAAACTGAGATGTTTGCCCAAACCATGCAATCAATGCTTGATCATCATTAATATAAAGAAAAACTGGAACTCTTTGGAACAAATCTATGCTAAATCAAGCACCACAGAAACATGACAGTTCAACTTATCACAAATTTGTACTGACACAATACATCAATACATGTGCCGTGCAGTAATGTCCATAGGAATGTACCGATGCAGACCAGAAAATACTCAAATTTGCAGTACTGGTATGCAGCACCAGTATACCACTGGAGGGTACGTACTGAGGCAAAACCTTTTCATTCAAGCATCAACAGATAAATAAAAACCTTGCATATTACAATACCAAACAGAAAAGGAAAGCAGCTGAAACTTACTAAATTCGAATACTATTTGATGGATGCTGCTTTTTAAAAAATTTAACTGAATATAATAGCCAAAACAGATTACTAGTTCACAAACAGAAAATGATAACAGGCCTATTTTTCTTATCTTCTTTATTTTTTTATCTGAACCAAACTATCAATCATGTCTACATAGAACATACAGTTCTCTTCTATCAAAGGAAAGAGGGTAAGAAATTAACTAGCATCATATTTTTACATTTTAGCTTATCAAAAACCCTCAGAATTTAAACAACCTCACCACTTCTAACACCAAAATTGGATTTTTTTTTTTTTCAAGAATGCACACAACAGCTAAGAATAAATAATATAAAGCAGAGCCAACCGCCTCTTCCAAAATTGTGAAATGCATCTAGTATTGGAGTCTTGGAGAACTTAGAACTTCATTGGAAATGTGCTAGCACCAGTAGGAACCATAAATGGTTGTACAGGCCGAAGAGTTGGTGCAATTGGCATAGGACCCGGTATGACCATTGGGGAGCCCATATTCATTATAGGAGGTGAAGTCATACATACTGGAGGCACACCTGGAGTTTAAATAAAATGATCAATTTGCAAATACAACTTTCGATTCTGAAAAAAAAGACGCACCGTATGTTGTCTTAATTTAGCAGGGTTTTTTAATCATCTCTGTTGTATAATAAGTTCTGTTCATAGCAATATATTATATAGGACCAGAAAAAAAAAAAGAAGAAGAAGCGAAAAGTCTTCAAATAGATATATTTTTTAAATTATTTCCTCTACTTACAACTGTTGCTAGACATGCATTTTCTCTCCTATTGATAATTTGTTTTCCTCGACCTCGTCCCCATATCCCTACTTCCTCTTCCTTATAACTAGGCCCAAGTTAGCTTACTATTTTAGGAGAACATTTGCATTCATAATCTTGACCATACAATACAAAATAAAATAAGGGCTGTTCTTAAGAATGCATCTTTAAGGCTTCTTCCCAAATCAGGAAAATTCCAATAATCATTAAGGAACAAATGCGATGTTGTATATATAATCTTCGTAGGTAAGTGAGGACATTAATACCTTGGAATCTTGGGACATTTGGTGGGTATGGGTTGAACATGGTACGGGGCCAAGCTTGAGGAACAACAGGTGCTCCTTGGATTCCAACCTTCATTTTACAGCATATGAATTAACCGAGAGAAAGATACTAAAAAAAGTTACTAAAAAAGGGATGTTAAATTAGAGGATTACCTGCGGAATAGGATGCATGCACATAGTTGGACCTGCTCTTGCAGCCATTACCTATGCAAACATGAAGTAGCATTATTTTTCTTGAAAGAATAAATAAGTAAAAAAAATAACACTAAACATAAAGCCCCGAATGCAGTTTCAAAAAATATTTATTAATGACAATACTAATGATCATAATATTGCTAATAATTACACTTGTAATCACTGGGTAACAATAGCAAATAAAATATTATACATGAAAATTGGTAGCAAATGTAATACTAATCAGTAAAGATTAAACTAACTTACAGCTGGAGCATTTGAATTCATAAAAGTGGGTGCAAATTGAACAGGACGGTATTGACTCGCAACTCCAACTGGGTAAACATTTGTTGCTTGACAACCCAGAATCTACATTAACGAAGAGAGTTTGTCATAGTAACACAGCAAGCTTGGTAAAGTTTTTTAAATTTAAAGGCAAATAAGTACCTGCTGGGGATATGCAGGTGCAACACCAGCATTGGCAGGAGGGAAGTTATTATACAGCAATGGTTTATCTGAGACAAAAGGATGGTGTGGAACAATGTTATATGCTCCATTAGGAGGGGTACCAGCAGTTTTTATATTTGGTACAGTGAATGAGTTTGCAATAGGAGGCACGACTGTAGTCATGGGTGTAGGTTTTGCAATTGATGGTGAGAAAGCTCTTGCACTTGGATTGAGCTTTGATTCCTGTAAAAAAGAAAAATCAATCAAATAAATAATAAAATACTTAAATGCCAATAATATGAAGAAAACAGTAAACCAAGCTTCTATTAGCTTTGCTGGTATTATCAACAATTTTCATCCAGTGCCTTCAGTGCAGAATCAAGATAGTTCAGCAACAGTGGAAATTCAGTTACTGCCGGTCAATGAAATTATTTTTTCTGTCCGGTCTTAAAATGCTACTTTACTGTTCTACGGCTTAATTGAGTTTTTCTTGAGCCCCTTTGAGTTCCAACAAATTGTGATATGTCAATTAACTATATAATTAAAGGATCAACTTACTTTGACAATAGCTTTGTTCTGTGCATTTCCATTCATTGACGGTGCATCGTTGCATGAAGAGACTTTAACATCTGACCTGGAGACCTTCTCTTTAGAAATTCTAGATTTATTTTCAACTTGATTTGAATTTGCTAAACTCTTATTTAGAGTTCCTTCTTTCATGTTGGTATTGTCCATTTGTCCTTCCGATGTAAGTGCAAAATCCTTGAAAATAATCAAAACTGTATCATTAAAACCACAATAATATCAAGAGGAATACACATACTTCAATATTGCAATTCGATGTTTCCTTGGCTCACCAGGTTCTCAATTACATGACAGCATACATCAAGGAAGCAGAAAACCTCGTACCAGTACCATCTGGCTTTATGCCATCAATCATATCCAAACCATTGTATTCCAGGGTAAAATCTTAGAGAGGAAGTTAAAATAAACCAAGCACTACTAAGCTACTATTCAGGTCCCTGTATATACCACACAATCCAAATAAGGCACCATTTAGAAATTACCAGATCTTGTTTATTCCCATTATTTCTTTTCTTTTGGGATTGATTAATATAAATTTCATATCTTAAGTCGAAATGAGCCTCTTGAAACAGTTTACAAAAATAAATAATAAAAACACAAGAAGGAATCCGAATTCAGAACTATAACTACTCATAAGTCAGTCTTCATGGCATATGAATATCAAACAGAAACTCAAAGGTGTGTACCTTTACAATTAGTTGAACAAAATCTTGAGAGAGAATCACAAGTGTATCCAGAAAAGATTCTAAAGGTACATTTGTGCCACGCTTCCCTTCGCAAATCTTCCGTGCTTTTTTCAACACCACACCTATTGATCACATATTCACAACCACACGAACCATCAGTTACATTGTTTTCTTATATTTAGAATGGAAAATAATAAAAAGACCCCACACAAGGATAATTATAGCACATCATATATTTAGAGTTGTGCCAGTATAAATTCAGATTCACTTTCATTTCGGATTAACAATTCACAATCCAAATTCCAAATGACAAATTTAAACCACGAATCTTGTTCTATTTTGCAAACCATGCATCTAAATCACAAATCATAGAATCGGATTTTATTTTCATAGAAGATCAAGAGATTGAAAAATCAATGCACTGAACTTGTTGATTAAAATGCTGGTCTTTTGGTTGATCTTGTGCAACACAAGCACTTTTCACTTTTGGCATAGGACATTCCATTTTGTAGTTCAAGGAATTTTAAATTTTTTACACCAAAATAAAAAGTTAGTTCACAAATATCTTATAATCCTAGGTTGATACTACTTAAACTACATTAGCAATACCATAATCAATACATACGATGATTATCTATTTCATGTAGTATAGTATTGTATCTAAACACTGCTATTACATCTCTTAACAAGAATGCTAGTGCTTAACAAATCAAGTTTGCCATTATGGTCAGTTCATTATTTTCCAGCTTGATTTGAAACTAATAATGAAATTGCGCTCAGAAGCATTGAATTTCCTTCAAACAACATCTTAGACCAGAAATGTATGATACCGTAGCAGATTTTACCGAACCAGAAAACATGATCCATGGCATGAATTCTGCGATCATTTAAATTAGAACTATTAAGCACCATCGAATTGGTTCAAATCAAATCCCAAAATCTTCAAATTCATAAGTAAAACAAGGTCAATTTCTCAGAAGCAAACCATCAAATCCATACATTCCAAAAATCATGCAATTACTAAAGAGATTTTATGTCAACCGACCAAGTGAGTAACTTTACGGTCGGATCTATGTAAAAATAAATTGAGAAATAACACAAACCGTGAGAAAAATTAGCGGAGTGGAAGATGCCAGAGTAGACAGATCCATCCTTGACTTGTACTTCCACCTGAAGCCCCACGATACACAGCATCGTGAACACAAGCGCCTCGCCAAGTGTTTCTTGCACTTGTGTTTTAGTATCAGCCATTTGCAATTGGGTCGAGCTCTCTCTTTTAGACATGGCGGCTCGGGTACCCTTTTGTTCTAACTTTTTAGCACTAGTCGTGCGAGCCATTTGCAAGGAGGAAATAAAAGGAGAAAGGTGCCTGTTTTTTTTCACAGGGTGGCGCCGTTTACTGTTTCTCCTGCGCTGCGGTGTCCGATCCTCTGAGGTAACAGAATATTGTTGTTTAGATCCATACCGTCCGATCAGAATTCGGGCCAATCCGGCCCGAGGTGAAATGCACGTCTCCTTTAATATTCGTGTGGATTCTGATCGGATGGTCTGGATATAAATATAACTATTCTGTTACCTTAGGTGACATGAATTCGTCTCGGTAAGTGGTAATCCATTAATTGATCTGGATGGTCGGATTTGAATCTGACGGGTCGTTTTTTCTTTCCAGTTGTGTGCATGCTTGGATTGTATGAATCATCGATCAAGAAAGGATCAGACAAGGTGGTGATTCATCGTGATAATTTTCTACTTTCGGGTATATTGAAAAATGAAAAAAAAAAAAAAAAAAATCATCTAAATTTTGATAGTATTTTTGTCGGAGATTCATGATCCGATTTGCTGCGTCAAAATTTGTTTTTTATAATCTTAATACCATGAGAGAAAAGCTCGTATTTTGTTTTCTTTTTCATTTAAAAAAATTAATTTAATATTCAAACTTCCATTTTCTTTTGCACTGCGTTGATTCTTGTAATTTCAAAGAAACAATTTGTTTTTTTTAATCAGAAAAAAAAAAAGAATATCATCCCTCAACTTATTATTTTCTGAAAATTGGTCATTACACTTTACAAAAAAAAAAAAAAAGTATCAGTCCGTCAACTTTTAAGGAAAAAGAAGTAAACTAGTCTTTTAATTTTTCAATTCCTCTGCTTTTCAAACACCAACAAAATGACTAATGTTATTATCTTAAATAGAAGTTTTAAGTACCGATATAGTTCTTTTTTGAAAATTCGAAAATTGGTTTGATGTAAACGATGGACTTAATTAGAAATTGAAAAATTAATTTAGTAGAAATATATGTTAAAAAAAAGTTTATTTATTTTTGGCAAAATTTCAGTCGTGGAAATTTCAGTCGTGGAAAATTTTGTAGGACTTGAAAGTGCCTGTGTTTATTGTAAGAGTTTGAAGGGACATTCTTAGGAGGGTCCAAATTCAGATCTGTTTGCCATACCCATACCAGGAATTCACACCACCCCGGTACCGTAATAGAGAATCTTTTACAATTACTTAATCTGGACCGTTCCTTTTAACTTGGCACGAATCTCAAAGCCCAATAATTCTGCCCCCTCCGTCAGCCTGAATCCCAAAGCGGCTGGGAGTTAATCTCAAACCGTAAAGTGAAGGGAATCTTTTACGGTACCGGGGAGGATATTTGCCCCCCATACCGATGGCGTTGTGGATCCTCATCTTTGTTTTTTAGTGACTGTGCTGATGCGAGCGTCATGATTCTCGGAGGAACAGGAACAGGAACAGGAACAGCACGTTGATGCTGAACTGTAACAAGGTGTAAATCATCATGCCTCCAAACAAAAATTCGAGAATTCGAATTTAAGAATTTAAGATCGCGTCATTTCTTTTTGATGGGATCGCGCGTTTTTCCTCACCAGAGCCCCTCGGGCTTATTTTAGGACTGACTAGAATCACTAGACGCTTCCAATGGTATTTTCACTAATTTGCAATGTGCTCAAATTTTTGGGGCTTATTGCAGTTTCTTCTCATCTGCCTCGTAAAAATAGTCAAAGCAGAGCAATCACGTTCAATCTAGCAACTTTAACCAAGTATATACCTAGGAGTTCTAAAGATTCTTCTCCTTGGATGTTGGTATCTAATTACTCGGAAAAAATCAAAATAAGCTAACATAAACAATTGGAAAATACTTCAATCCGGAAAAGATTATGAATATAAAATATTTTAAACAAAGAAAGGTAGGAACAGAGTAATTAAAATAAGGACTGCAATTTTGAAATCATAGAAACATAAACCACCACATCTGCTGCACTTCTCACCATAAATGTCACAGAATGCCTAATGAATCATTCAATTGTCGACAGAACCATAAAGTATAGGCTCCAGGTAATTATAATGAACCACACTCAAACGATAAATGTAGTAAAAAAAAAAAAAAAAATCTTTTCGCAAGGTAACCACAGCCCACAACACATCTAATCAATCTATAACAACACACTCTATATAGAGGGACATGGAAGATTACAAGTGACATAGGATCATCACATCAATATATTTTGTAGCTCCCATCCGACAGCTTCAGAGCAACAGAATAAAATCACTGTTGAAAACAAAAACACAAGAATGAGAATACAATTGTCCAAAATACCGGTCAGGCTATATTATTGAACATGAAAAAATCATCCAGGGCTTGTTTGTAACCCTGCAAACTATCAAATTTTCAGGCAAACCCCGACAAGATAAACCATATATTATATGCATTGTACATTGAAACCAACTTTGCTTCGTGACTTTCTAATAATCTACCCCCATAATTATTTCTCTATTTGTGCATGCCCAGCACTTCACCCTGTGTCACAGTTGGTTTCATTAAATGAAACTATGACCCAGGAAATTGGATTTTAACATTTTGGATGGCATGGACATGAAATAATCTGACTAACCATTTAAGCTGTACGAACAAGTGACTATTATATATTAATATCTTATCAAGGATGCATGTATGTTCTTCCATTGGTGCATATTAAGGATTATTAACTATTTTACCTGCTGTGGTTGCTGCTGCTGCTGCTGTTGGCCATAGTTAGCATATCCAGGATATGCACCTCCACCATAAGCAGCATACATGTTTGGATCTTGCGGTGCCTGTGAGTAGCCATAGGCATCATAACCCTGGCTATAGCCTCCATAGTATCCCCCAGCCCATTGACTCGCATCATGTTGTGGCTGTCAAAATTTCAAAAACAAATCAGTATACATTTCCCATTCGCTAGCTCACAATTTTTCAAGATAATTTACCAAAGGTAGCTGACAGAATTGGCTGAAAATTCATGTTCAAAAATTAAATATCCATAAGATAAGAAGATTTTAAGTTTATAAATAAATTATGTTTCTAACTAATCGCATACAAATGCATGCATATGCCAAAACCAAACCAAGTACCCAGATAAATTAACCGAAAAATTTATATCGATGTCATTAATCCAAAGATCGTATCTTTTCCATGGGGGACCACACAAGAATTAATGGTCCATTTTGATTTCCAAATTTCTCTCACACTATACCAAACCTATTTATCAACAGAGTATCATTTTCCATGCGCAAGCTCACATATTTATTAGATAATCAAACCTAAGTATCAAAAGATAACATGCATAGAACTACTGTGCATCTTAATAACATCATCAAAACCCAGCTAATTTCAGGATATATTCAATACTACCACTGTCCTAGTTTACAAAAAACCAGCTATCCCCTTCACTTCTCTCATTTAACTGTAGCAACAGAGGTGATAAGTTTGGATGTGGAGCAAATGCAACTTTAATTGGAACCAAGGGACGGAACTAGAGATAATACTGGGAACTTATAGGGGTCATTTTGTGTTCGAATGTCGGGGGGGGGGGGGGGGGGGGGGGGGGGGGGGTTAAATATGATGTTTCCGTCGACTTTATTGGCATGGTGAAGTCGCTGCAGCAGTACATCGCATTAACCTGATAATACTTTAAATTAAAAAAAATGCAAATACAGACCTGCTTGGTTGTGGGAGAGCGGCCCCAAGAAAGACGAATGCTCTGGCCTCCTATGGTTGTCCCTTGAAGCATCAGAAGGGCTTCCTCTGCACATGCCCTGCACCCAATCACAAAAAAAAATTGAGCATTTTTCTGTTAAGTATTAGACTATATATTTAACTAAGATATTCAATAAAACAAACCTGTTGGAAAACTGGACGAAGGCGCATTTCTTTCCAGCAGGAATCTTAACACTGACGAGCTCACCATATGTGCTGAATACCTGCCTAAGATGCTCTTCATTTATATTCATGTCTATCCCGCCTACAAATAACTGCAATTACATGATAGCATCATTTTTATCAGCAGCTGTATCGTTACCACCGCATGGGCATATTAAAAAATTATATAAGGAAGTAATCACACACTGTTGTGTTTGCCGGATCAGTTGGAGTCTGAGGTGTAGCAGTTCCATCTGAAAAGATGATAAAATGTGATGAACTGATCAGCAATTGTCATAGTTGGACAAAAACATTTTTCAGGAATCAAAGCTGTGAAGTTAATAATATTTTTTTTCTTATATTCCGTGCTATAGTTGCAATGTATATTCCATCAAATAACATGTGTAAATAAGATTCTAGTTATCTCACATCAAACTTAATACCACCTTACCACGGAACAGCGCATAGCATTCAAACCCTCTTTATGAACAAGTTGAGAATGTCTTCAAGAGAAAAGGACCTCTGCCTTGTCAACTAACCGGGCAGAAAGGTTCGAATTATATTTATGTATCATTTCAGCAACAGTTTGAATTATATTTATGGTATATTCATGCCATATCATTACAGTATAGACAAAATTCTTTTATTGTAGTACTTACTGGTAATTTACCTGGCACAAAGGAGGGAAAGGACATGCAGTGTGTAATGATAAAGAAAAGTCACCCCTATTTGTCAATCTTTTTCCTTACGTAAAGGGTCAAAATTCAAACTTCCACTTAAATTATATTTATGCCATATCATTGCATCAACAACAGTTCAAATTGTGTATATAGTATATTGCTCCAACAACATCATAGAACAAGTTCTTTTATTGTAGTACTTACAGGGAAAAGACATGCAGTGTATAATGATAAATAGAAGTCATTCCCCCATTTGTGGATCTTTTACCTTGAAGGGTCAAAATTCAAACTTCCACTTAAATTATAGAGACATCTAGAACCTATCTGATTGACAGCGACAATTAAAATTGGACTTTGGAGCCTAGATGGAATACTCTAAAATGCAGGAATGATTGACTTGCTAGAAAAAAGAAAGGAATATAACACAAAAAAGAAAGATAAACTGGCAACTACTGACTACCATTTAGTCTACAAACCAACCCGGTAATAAACAAAAATAACTAAACAAATAAAGGTTCACTAAAATATATAGAACTAGCATTTGCTTTGGAAATTTTGACATAACACAAGGAATGAAGAAATGACAATCTGAAAGTTAGGTTCCGGAAAAATAAATGACTGTGAAAGGTAAAATAAAGAGAAAGGTAATTTTAAAATAAAAGGATACTTAAAAGTAAAAGAAATTAAGTGTGAAAGTACTGGAATCCAAAAGAAAGTGAAAGGCCAAATGTTACAAACATAACAACTGACCTAACCGGGCCACGCATTACAAATGGTGATATGCATCTCAGCCGAAGTCAAGTTTCCTTAGAAGGCTCCTCATTCATTAAAAGAGAGCCTCTTGGCCTCCTGCTCCCATACAACATTATAATCCCTTATAAGTTTCACTTATTTCATTTATATATTCAAAACTAATCCAAACGAAGGAAATTGACTTGTACAGGAATTGAATGAATGAATGAATGCCGCATATCTTCTTATTGACCCGTAAATAAATGCTAACCAAGCAGAGAATACATTTCATGCTAACAAAATAGATAATCACATCAAAAAGTAAAATCAGTAACAGAATCATATAACATTAATTTATACATACTAACGGTGTACAGCATACCTTTAGAAAGCATCAATGATTTCTTATTTGTGGCAGGCCCTATTCGCATGGGTCTAGTGGATAAGAACATGCCATTCATCTCGGTCATGGCCCGAGTCTGTTCAGTAGCGTCACCAAATCTGACAAACCCATAACCCTTTGACCGATTTGTTAGCTTGTCCGTCACAACCTTGGCACCTTTAACAGAGGGATAGTTGGTTTTAAATGCCTCTTGTAGCATGTAATCGGTAACATCAGGCGCCAGATCCCCAACAAATACGGTGTAATCTGGCGAGTCATCCCGCTTTTCACCAGCTGATGCCCAATTGAGTCTGAAGGGCAGCTCAGTGTTGGGCATAATTTGACCATTGTAAGATTGTAGGACCCGTTCTGCTGTTGCCTTGGTTGCGAATTCAATGAACCCATAACCCTGAAGCTGGCCCGATGTCTTGTCACGAATTAGTTTAACAGATTGGAGCTGTAGTTTTATGGTAACAAAGCATGAGAGAGTTAAAAGAAATTCAAGAAATCTATCATTCAAGAAATTCAAGTTCAAAATTTCCTCACGCCTCTGCAACAATTCAGTTTATTATGTGCTACTAGATATGATCTAAAGATTGGAGGTCGATTCTCAACAAAATCCATAACACGATATATGAAACCTTGAAAGAAACAAAATGAGGCACGAAAAAAGAATAAATAACCCAATAAAAGTAAGATCGCCTTTCTTACCTCGCCGGTCTGAGCAAAACAGCTGTAGATGTAATTATCGTCCATCCAGTACTGGAGATCTCCAATCCAGAGGGTTCTAACCTCCTCGGGCCCGCCAGATGGAGAAGCTGCAGCTTGTGGAGGCACTGCAACACCGTATTGCTGAGCAACGGAAGGAGGGGGGATCTGAGAAGGTTGTTGGCCCCACATCGCCTGAGGATGCGGTTGTTGGTACTGTGTTGGTATGGGCGGAGGAATCGCGCCCCACTGCGGCGGCGCCACGCCCTGAGGCGGAGCCGAACCGGCGGAGGGTGCCTGTCCTCCAGCTCCTTGTTGCATCATCTTGATCCGAGATGTGGAGAGGAAAGAGAGAGATGGGAAACCCTAACCCTAGAAAACACAGGTGGGAAGTTTTGGAAGAGAGAGAAGAGGCGGCGAGAGAATAGAGATATGGGATAGCGTATTTATTGAGGCGAGAAAATGATAAAGGTTCAACAGAGGAGAAAAATGTAATTTAAAGTTTTGTCAGGGGCCTTTCGCCCTTTCCAAACTTCCGAAATTTTTATTAATAGAAATATAATTAAAAAATTATCGGTAACGAGGAACGATTTCGTGAAATTTCAACGTATAGGAAAAACGTTATACTCCATAACGTTTAAGAGACGTTGTGGATCATTGCGGCTCGATTAGTCAAAAGATTAACTAAACATCGTAAAATAAATTCAGGCTGTTGTGGACCATCGCGACCCAGAGTGTGCAAAAAGAAAATAAGACGACGTGGACACGCGAGGCCAGATAGGCGGGAAAAAAAAATAGGGACGTCTTGTCCAGGCTACAGCCACAAAGAGAAAAAAAAAGAAAATTACCGGATGTCTTTGTCCATCACAGCCAGGCAGAAAAAAAATAGAGACGTTTTGGTCTATCACGAACTGTCAGTAGAACAGGAAAATCAAAATTACCTTTGACGTGATTCTCTATAACGGGCAGACCCCAGTGGAAAAAAAAGTTAAAATATGTAAATAACGTCCAGACGATCTATAAATAACCCTCTCGCTCACTTGGTCAATATTTATATCATCCATTCGAGAAATCTTATACAAACCGAGCTTACACAATATTGGTTCACAATCCTCGTGATATGGAATCACAGACTGGTGGTGTCAAACATCCACCCCATTATAAGTCTGTCATTGTTATACAATTTGGTTAAAATAAAATATCGTAATTTAAACATTTATATCTCTTTATAAAAAATTATGTGAATTTTGGATATAATATGATTCATTGAGTAACTTACAGTATCACAGAACAGTGAGATCTTATGTTGTGCATGCGGCATCCATAACAAATCGCTAAATTTTTCTGTTGGCAAGTTCGGATTTGGTCGGGCCTTATATGCATCTGCTGCAGAATCATGCGGACCACAGCTGCTTGATATCCTACGTGCATAATATTTTAAATAATTTTCCCCCCAAAACTAAAACAATCTAAATTTAATAAACACTCTCATGATTTACGTAAATTAATTCAAGTGTGAAGTTAAAATATGTTATGCATCATAATTCATTAAAATAAAAATATGCATGAATATAAATTTTTCTAGTAACGCCTCATGAACATCAAACATATATCAAATTAAAAAGTTAAGTTTTATATTATGTACTACATGAATTTTTTTTCATCATTTAAAAAACTTAACAGAAAACCTAGTGCATATATTACAACCAGCATGCCATTAGTCATAATTCCCTTATGTTCCTATGATCAAACCCGTGCATTCTATAGATCCATTAACTTTCTACATTACTAATGGCATGCTAATACTTCTATAATTGTAACAATGACAAAAAATTCTTACTTAATTTTAAACTTAGTTAAGTGCACAAGGGGTTTGATGCATGCAAGTTTCAAACAAATAAACTAGGTATAATGTGAAATAAATGAATGTGATCAAGGTGCCGTTAGAGATTTCTAGTTAATTGCTTCGATAGATAAACAATGCATGCATACTGCTATGCTGTTTTTAGTTAATTGCTATGACAGATAAATAAATGTTTTTAATATGATACTAATTTAATTCATACGCAATTTATAAGTACTACAAGAAGTTGAACACACATGAATGTACACGAGTATTTTGAGCCAACAAAATTATACAACAAGTAAAAATAAAATACACTAAATTTGGTACAAATTGACAACATTAAAACTAATCTGGGGCAATTGCACAAAATTATACCTAACTCATAAAATTAAACCTAATTGGATACTAATTAACAAAACTAAACCTAATCAGATGTTAATTTACAAAATTAAATCTAATTTGATACAATTTCACATCATTAAACCTAACAATAACCTTGACAACAGATCAAACCATAAATTATTGTCAATTTACTAAGTTCTACAAAAATAAAATAGAAAACCTAATTTGTCACTGTCGCTAGAGAAGAACGGCTTGGCGAAGCCGTGTGGTTTGATTTGTCGCTTGTGGTTTGATTTGTCTCTGGGTAGGGAACACACCAGGCGGAGCGGATCGAGATCGTGAATTTTTGTTTTTTTCTAAGTTTCGGTTTTTGTAGGGTTACAGACAGAAGAGAAAGAAAGGCACAGGGGAGCGTGGGGGTATTTTTTAGGGGGACCTGGCCGTGATAGACAACAACGGTCAAGTTTTTTTTTTCGCTGTGTTAGGCCGTGATAGTCCATAACGTCCCGTCTTTTTTTTTTGCAGCAACTCTGGCTGCGATGGTCCACAACGACCTGTATTTGTTTTACACCGTTTAGTTAATCTTTTGGCTAATTGGGCCGTAATGGTCCATAACGTCCCCTAGACGTCATGGAGTATAACATTTTTCCTATATATCGAAATTCCGCAAAAATCTTCCTCATTACCGATATTTTTTTTATTTATATTCCTATTAATAAAAATTCCGGTCCAAACTTCTTTTGAGTATGCCCTTCCTAACTTTAGAAAATAGTTCATGACTAATCCAACTTTGTTAGATACTCCTGTTTTTTTTTTTTTTCTTTTTACTTGTAAATATCTCAATCATTCAAATTAGGATTGAAATTATTTTTATAGAAAAATTGAATAAGACCCCCTATAGTTGATTAAGTAAAAATAAGACTTTAATTCAAAAACTCGTTTGGCATCTGTCAAGGTAGCTAAATAGGAGCATATGGCGTCATTCCAACAAAAAATTGTTGCCAAATGCATATTAGAATGTTCGAAAGAGCGTTAGAACAGACAAGCTTGTTGTTATATTTTATATTATGCCGTGTTATTTATTGTTATTCTTAATTCGTGTATTTTATTTTAGAGATTGGATTTTGTCCACCAAATTTAAAGCTAAGTTTAAATGTCCGATTTGCATTGAGATCCATGCAAATATATTTAAAATTTAATAAATTTAAACGACTCCTTGAATCTAAATGTTTATACGAATTTTGATGCAGATTGGACAGTTTAGGTCAGATTTTGAATGGTTTGGACAAAACCCCCACTCTTTATTTTATTGTATTATATCGTAATATTATTAGATCTGTGTTCTTCTCAGCTTTTCTTTCAAAAAAAAAAAATATATATATATATCGTGATGTTATAATTTATTTATAACAATCATTGTTTAGTCGTAATAATTATTTATAACAATCATTCACATGCTGTATGAAGTGAAAACTGCTCTGTAAAATCTTTACCTGATTTGTGCGACAGGAGTACAGGACGATCTGATCTGAAGTAAAAACTTAAAATCAATTAGGTTTCTACTAGTCCAGATTTCCTAAAGTAATCCAAATTTTAGGTTTAGCATCTCCACCGTCCGTTTTGTCCGAAAGAGCATCCTCCCGCCAAATAAGTCTGAGAGGTTTCTCCACCTAAATTCTCTTTTCAATTTCACAATTCTACTTCAGCCGGACAACACGTTCTCCTGAATTGATTCTAAAACCCTAAACCCCTTCTCTTCCGTGCTTCGGACAAAGCCCGTGAGAGAGAGAGAGAGAGAGAGAGAGAGAGAGAGTGATAGCCAGAGAGCCTCACAAACACTCAGATGGAGGAGGGAGATTTTATGGAAATCGAAGAGAAAGAGGGGGCTCTTGAATTCTGTTCGCCTGATTCAGTGGCAGAGGACTCGAACGGTACGTCACCGCTTTCATACAGCAACACTTATTTCTATCAGAGAGCAGAGCTTGCATCCTATCTTTACTGAATGAATTTAAGTTTTATAATCTAATTACTTTTTTATGATATGGAAGGCCACTAGTGTAAAGCACATTATGGCCCGTTCTCTCTTCTTACCATTTTGCATGTTTTAAATAAAGAATAGGAAAAAGAAGCATAATAGTTTGACTTGACTGTGTTTCTCAGATGGCGGCATTCTCGAATTAGATGAAGGGCAAGAAGTGGAGGGAGGAAATGGAGAAGAAGAAAACGAACAATCAAACACACAAATGGAAGAATGGAACTATCAATTGGCTTCTCAAACCGAGCCAAAATTATTGAAATTTTAAAAAATCTACAATCTCCAGAAGTAAACATCTACTCTCATGCCTCAAAAGAATTTACCGGGCTTCTGAAGGGTGAAACAGGTAATGAGTTTCTAGTTGAGCTGATCCAATTGTCTCCTAACTGTGCCGAGTTAATGGATGCATGGCGGATACACCAGGGTAAATCTGGTATGTCCCACATTTTGGCTCTTCTATCAACCATCATTGACCACCCAGCTGGAAAATCCAAAAATGTTTCAATCAGAAAAAGAGTGGAAAATTTTGCCCGATTACTTGTCGAGTCGAAGCTCGATGACATTTATTCTGAATTAAATGCTCAAGAATTGAGGCGTCAGAGTGCAGCGTTAAACCTATAGCCTCAGTTGTCAAGCGTGGTGTTGGTTTAGCTTCAGAGGTTGCCAAGAATTTTGATTTTAAATTACCTGCTCTAGGAAAATTATCTGGGGTTGCAAAAAAAGGTTCAAGAGAGTCAAAAGTCCGGGTCCCGAAACAGTCAAGCAGACGTGCATTTGTTACTTTTCGCCATGTCATTTGTTGAATCGGCTAACCCTAGATTGCTGAGGTGGATTCTGCAACAAAAGGAGCTATTTTCTGGTGTCTTACGGGGTATATCTAAGGATGATGCTGATTCAGTAGTGTATATAATTATCCTTATTTCGAGATAAGGTATTAAACGAAGAGTATTTGATCCCACCTGGATTGAGAAGTGTATTATTTGGCAGTGCAACTCTAGAGCAACTGAGTTATATCTCTGGCAACCCTGAGGGGGGAATTGCTGCTGATGTGGCCACCAGGTGTTGATGATGGTCTGTACTGATCATAGAAATGGGTTGATGCCGGGCCCGGGTTTAGGGGCAATGAGAAGAGATTGTTTGATTTAATGAAGAAGCTTAAGGCAACTGAAGTTGCATATCACAAGGAGTTGGTTTTGGGTATTGTTTGCTCGAGGCTTTCTCTTTGTTCGGCTTATTCGATGAATTCCATACCACCTTGAGCCCCGGCCTCGGCCTTCATGGTTAGTTTATATATCTCACTTTTGGCTACTGGTTTGCAGTGAACTTGTGTCTGTGTGGTTTATGTTTGTGGGTTCTTTTCCCTGTGTGATTGAATTAGCTTTTCTTGGGCGGAAGAATTTTGTTCAATATCAATGAGAAAGTCAAAGCACCAGAGTGCCAATCCTTTCCATACCAACACTGGTTAGGAAATTGTACTGTTTTTCCATGAATGCACGCGTCGTTACTTTGTGGCATTTCTGGTACTGTACTGGTGGTTAACCTGTTTTTTCCTCTTTTTTGTTAAGTTCGCG